>JAFEMH010002618.1:0-326237 GCA_022495995.1 Adenophora triphylla var. japonica
TTGATGCTAAGTAGTATAAATATAGCAGATCTGTCAATCCTAAAAGGTTAATGGCGAAATTACGAAAAGAAATTCACAACATATACTCTCAATATTCTTCGTAGGTTTAAGAGATGTAGCAATCTTCAAGAAGCTTTTCTTGGTTCATTCAAAGGTGTGGATGCGAGAAAGGGTCTTAGCTCGTTGATCGATCAAGGCACAGAGTTCAAGCAATCCAGAAAGAATGAAGTTTTGTGATTAGAAATCACATAATCGAAATCACGTTCGATAGCTCGAAAAGACGAGGAAAGCGTTCCAAGGTTGGTTATATCTATCTCACTAGTTTTCAAGTTAATTGGTATAGAACGGATCCTAGGCTCTTGGGTTTTATGTTATTTTAGATGCTTAGATTACGCTGCGCGTGGACCCATAAAACCCAGCGAGATGCGGCTAAGAGAAGGCGGAGTTTGGATCAAGAAGTTCATTTAGTGATCCGGAAGTTGTTCCAGAAGTATCACTAATCCGGTGGAAATTTTTATTGTGTGACAATAATGGTGCCATTTGCGCAAGTAAAGGAACCAAGGTCACATCAGCGATCAAACATATTCTTAAGCCGTTTCAGCACCTTATTCGAGAGTTCATAGATAGGGTGACGTCTAAGATATGCAAAGTATCGACATATGATAACATAGGGAATCCGCTTACAAAGCCCTTCGTACAGGCATAGCATGATGAGTCGTGTTAGGTCCGTGGGTTTACGATACATAGCGAGATGGAGCCTAGCGCAAGTGAGAGATTGTTGGTGTAATGCCCTTGGCGTTTATTTATGTTTGACTTATAACTTAATACCCCTATGTAATCGTCTTTACCATTTATTATAGAGAATATTATAATAACTCGCGTCCCTAGTTATTGTGAATAACTAGTATAAGTTGATAATGGATAATCATAGAGATGATTATATGCATGGGATGCACATTACACTTATGGGTACTTCTTAGAGAACAAGGTACGTATATGACCTAATTATGAGATTTATGACATGGTCTATTGGTCATATATGTCATGATTAAATCTCATGATAGTCGTGTCATTAGAATCCTTTTCTATATGAGATTATCATTGTCATCCACATGATGAACGTTGTGTTTGATGTAGTCTAACACTATCTTTAATAGGATATGCAATAAGGGATATGTTGATACGATTGAATTCTTGTAGGAAAGAATGATAAGTCAAGATGGAATTTGTCCCTCTCGTTGAGAGAGATGTTTGCTTGGGCCCTCGATGATGTTGATGAAATGTGTGGCCACTCGAGGAATTTGATAGAGATCAAATGCATTTGGATTATCAACATATATTTAAAGTCAAGAAAGCATTGAACAATATGAGTTGACGTGGACCATGACTCGTGTTCATTATGACATCGTGTGACAAAGGGATTGTGACATTGATCTATCGGAATCAAGCTTTGATGTTATATTTAATTGGGTGGACATAATGGCTTGCTAGAAACCACTTATGTCTTGTGAGGTTGATGTGTCAACTCGGTACCAACATAAAATATAATTCCTAAAGGGTCACACACAAAGAACGAATTGAAAAAGGCCGAAATCGAAAAATTGGGCATTGTCGCTACTCGTGACCAGGAGCACGACTCGTGCCCTTCATCGGCACGAGTGGTTTTTTGGCCGCGACTCGTGCCACGACTTGGATTAGTCAAATATGAATCGTGGCTTCTTTGGAGCGACTCGTGATCACGAGTCGTGCCCGGAAGCACGACTCGTGCTGCCGCGAGGATTAGGCCGTACTCGTTTGTTTCTAATTGAATTGGTTTTGGGCTTGGACTAGGATTCTCCCTAAGTATTAGGAATTTATATTGAGTATAAATAGAATCCCTCTCCTCGACCATAAACATAGTTTTGTTTTAGAGTTTTGAAAACATTGAAGCATTGATTTTGATTGAGAATTAACGATCAAAAACACCCCAAATCAATTCCATAATCAGCTACTGATTGTTGAATATAGATTCAACAATCGAGATCATCTAGCAATCCTACAAGATACAAGATCTTGGTTCGTTCGCGTGTGGATTACCGATAGAGGGAGATTCCGTTATCACCTAAAGCTTGAAGATCAATTCTTCACAAGGAAGAACAAGGAAAAGATCAAAAGTTCACAATAGTTCAATGATTTATTTTTCAAGATTCGTTTTCGAGCAACAAAATCGCTTATTAAGGTAGATGAAATCTATTTCATAAGTTTTTAATCTATTCATGTTAGACGGATTCATGGCTAGGATTTTGTGTTATATGTTAAAGAGTTTATTGCATTTGTAATCCCAAAACCCAACGAGCGATTTCATCATTTCTTTTAATTTGTGTCTTTGTCATCGTCTTGAGTAGCACGGGTAAAAGAATTTATAATATAAATCACAACCCCTCCGTGAACAGTACAACATGTCAAATTTCCCATTTTGCTCTCATTAAGTTGTTTCTTTTCCATTTTGCCCTTAAATTTTTTTTTTTAATTTAAAAAAAAAAAAAACAACGTGTCCTCGAACACGGACTTTTACTGGTACCAATATAAATACCAACTGTTATTTTATAGGGCCGGCACATATTAATGACAGACCGGGTTGGGTTATTAGAATCCGCACGTCAAACAGATCCCATGCCGGACCAGATCAGCGTTTCTGGTTGTCTTCATCAACAAAACCAGACGCAGACCGACACCCAGTCGCTAATCAAACTTTAGGATCGTAAATCTCAATCCAAACACGGAGTGAATGTTCACACAGTTCGCCTCGGCCGATAACCTGAGCAACGCATCGGCAATGGCGTTTCGGTTCGGTACGGACGCACATCTATATGACGATCCCGATGATGTCAGTATCACCCCTCTCCTCGACAGCAAATTCGACTCGGAGAAATGCGAAGCTCTCAAGAGATTACTTGCTCTCATCGCCCAGGGCTTGGACGTATCAAATTTCTTTCCTCAGGTTCGTAATCACTTCCTCTCTGATTGGTTCCTTAGAAAAAAAAACGATTTATTATAAAAATTGAGCTACATTTAGTTGAAATTGAGTTGACATGAGTTTCAATTTTCATTGATTGTATGTGTTACTTGTTTTCGTATTGTTGATGGATCTACAGGTTGTTAAGAATGTGGCCACTCAGTCACTGGAAGTAAAGAAGTTGGTTTACTTGTATTTGCTGCATTATGCCGAAAAAGTAAGTTTGATTTGCAATCTCATTTTATAATTATAGTTGGATTAGTATCTATTTAACTGCTATTTATGATAAATCCACTTATAATAATCCCTAGAAAGTGATGTGTTGTAATTTTGACAAATTATGTTCACTACACGATGGTCAGTTTCAGTTTTAATATGCTTCAAGTGCTTAATTGTAGCTAGGGCACATCTATAATGTCTTGACTTATGCTGTAGGCATCAATAGAAGGAATTTCAGCTTGATATCGTTTACTCCCCGTCCCATAAAGATGTTCCCATTTTACCTTTGTGTTGTCCCAAAAAGATAGTCCCATTTCCAGAATTGTTAGGTTAAATACTTAAATCATTGAATTTCCAAAATTGTCAACCGAGGAAGAAGAGGGAGAGAGAGGAGAGGATGATAGCCAACCAAGGAATAAGAGGGAGTAATGGAGTAATAAGCTAACATCATTAAGGTTAGTGATGGAAATGAAAATAGGTTCTTAAAGTATTTGAATAGTCACATGGGACTATCATTATGGGATATAGGGAGTATGTTTTTAATTGAATATGTCTTCTGACCATATTTGTGATCGGCCTCCATTTAATTGAAGCACATTACGCCATGGTGTAATTTTTTAAAGATTTACTAGCATACAGGATGATCTGGTGTTGTATTTATGCCTTATACTTCTTTTTTAAACATATTAGGCGACCGAATGAAGCATTGTTGTCCATTAATTGTTTCCAGAGGGACTTGGGGGATCCCAACCCATTGGTGCGGGCCTGGGCACTTCGTACGATGGCTGGGATCCGTCTGCATGTTATTGCACCTCTTGTTTTGGTGGCACTGGCGAAATGTGCTAGAGATCCCTCGGTGTATGTTAGAAAATGTGCTGCCAATGCTCTTTCCAAGTTGAACGACTTACATGTGGAGGAAAATGCTACCGCCATTGAAGAGGTCAGCTTATGTAGTTTGTTATCTGTCAATTGTTAATACTATTGCTTCCACCAAGATACGGTTGATTCATACGTGGCCAGCCAAAGAAGAATGTAAACGCATGAATTTTCTTTCTAACCCCCTCCAATTTTCCCTTTATATTTTTCTGTTGTCACCGGATTGGGCTGCAGTGCTTGAACCAAGAATTGAGATTTTTCATTTACTTAATCCTCCATGTCCAGCATTACTTAAAACAGAATGTCACCTAAAAACCTGGCTAGTCTAGTGATCTGGTTTGGTTAATTTTCAGTAAGCAAATTTCATAAGTTCTATGTATAAAGCATCTAGTTCACTGCTCCTTGTGTAAGTCCAACTGACTTTGTGTTGCTGTTGTTTTTTGCTTCATAAATGATTTGTGATAATGAATAGCCTATCCGAGTGTACTGCATTGCTGTTATCCGATCAATCTTCCATCACAGGCTCATTATCTGTCTTTTGATAAGAAGGATTTCTCTGAAAACAAGAATGTATACGCTTTATGTACCAAGGTTATCACAGGGATACACATCCCTTAAGGCCACTCGATCCGGCAAAAAGAATAATATGGGATTCCCCAGTGTATGCAAGCTAACGTACTTTTAATGCTCAATGTACAGTTGTACATAGCACACTCTTAGCTGAATTAATTCAAATCTTTCAAAAGTCTACTACTTTTTATTGATGATGCTGGAATAATCTCATTACTAGCCTACCAAACAGCAATAAACCCTACAAAAACTATTTTCAACAACTTTAATCAGGTTTCTCTCTGAATGTAGTTACATACTTGCATCACACTGCATTATGGCATCCCATAGCAGATTGACTTGAAAGGAGGTTTCCTTACCAAAGTATTCCACATAGGGGCAATTTTAAGCACTGGGGAAACAAATGGCACGTGGTATTGAAGTTTTTTTTTACACGTGCCACATAATCATTATCCTGAAGACCCCATGTTTTCATTGTTTCGAATTTCCATCCAAAATGCTCCTATTTCTCAGTTTATTGTTCGAGATGGGGCTTCCTTTCATGGAATCTGCATTTGAATCGTAATTTGAATGACTGAGAATCACAAGAAATGGTGGCTTTACTTGAAATTCTATTTGCTCATCGCGTTTTGCAGTGTTCTGCTAAGAGAGTATGGACCTTAGAATCTCAGGGTAGATTCACTTCTCATTCATTTTTAAAGTCTCTCATTCGGGTTCAAAATCCAGTCCTTTTTCCTTTGCATGATTTCATTTGGAAGTTTAAAGTTCCTTCAAAATTGAAAGCATTTGCATGTCTTTACTGCTTAACCGACTGAACACCAACGATCTTCGACATCGGCAACGGCCAAATAAGGTTTTGTCCCCGGATATTTATGTGATCAGCTATAATCAGAGCGAGTCTCATGATCACCTCTTCTTGCATTGTTATGTTGCTTGGTGACTTTGGTGCGAGTTGTTTTCTATATCGGGGGAGAGTTGGAGTTGCCCTTTTACAGAGAATGATTTCCTTCAAATTCGATTTTGGGGCTTCGAAAAGGATAGATATGCTAGTAGATTATGGCGGTGTGGGGTCTTTGCAACGTTGTGGTGCATATGGATGGAAAGGAATACCAAAATTTTCGAGAATTAAGTCATTATCTTTTTGTTTGCTAAAGGAGAGGATTGTGTTCCTTGCGTCTTTGTGGGCATCGGCTTTGGGAGCTTTTAGAGGTTTATCGAAGACCGATCTGTGCAGAGATTGGAAAGCTGCGCTATATTAATCTAGTTACTTTTGTTTGATAGATGGCATTGTAATTTTTTCTGTTTTTTTTTTTTCTTTTTTGTATTTTCTTATGTCGGGCAACTTGTTCTCTACTCTCTGTACATCTTTCTCTTTCTAATAATACTTCTTCTTTTTTCAAAAAAAAAAAAGACCCCATGTCTTCAGTCTGTCTTCCGTATGAATTGCATCTGTAGACCATAGATTGAACAAATTTATGTTCAAGACCAGCAGAATTGTGGAAAACGAAAGGGTGCTACTCCTGAAGGTCAGCGTGTGAACCTATGACTTCCCATGGATTATTAGCGGAATATAGACAACTATTCAGAACATTCTTTTGAGGTTGAATATGATGAGACACTGATTAGTGTTCAGCCAAATGTCAGTGATAGTCTGATAGAGGCCCTTGAGGTTTCTGATTGTTGCATCAGATCCATGTTCCAGAAGCATTAGCAATCCTCTTCTCAATCAGAGGTCTGGCTGAGGGTCTAATCTTCAATGATTTCTCACCTGCCCAAGAATCATTAGCAGGCATTTTCTTACAAATTTCTGTACCTCAAGTGTAGCCTTTGTTATAGTCTTTGAATCACAATCCCCCCCACCCCACCGAAAAGAAACCAAAAAATAAAGTAGCAACTAGCAAAAAAAAAAAAAAAAAAAGAAGGAAAAAACTCTCAGACATAGAACCGACTCCCAAATGCTACCAAGAAAACAACCATCTACAAGAGATCATTTAGAATCTAAATAAAAAATGACATCAGGATTCGTGACATGGCACCATTCATCTTCCGCTCTCCATCTGTGTTACCCGGACTCTTCAAATATGTTGAAGTACCCGTGTCCGACACGTATCGTGTCCGACAAGACACCCCGACACCCGCATTTTCATTCGGATACGACAAGAAAAATTAAAAAGAAAAAAAGGAGTGAGTTGACTTCATTTATAAAAAATTTACAAGTTTTAATGTTGTTTTACTTAATTATACATTATATCTTAGCAAAAAAAAGAGTGAGTTGACTTCATTTATAAGTAAAGTATATAAATAGACTCGATATATTTTGTTATTAATGTATCCCCGTACCCGTATCCTAATTTTAGGACAGTGTCCCCGTGTCCAATTTTTTGAGGAAAAGTGAATCCGACACTAGGATCCGTACCCGTGTCGGATACCCGATCCCGAGTCCAGGTAACATAGCTCTCCATAATTTACGTAGGACATCGTCCTAAGCATCTGCCAACCCCTTGTTGTCTCCTGCGATTGGTCTATGAGACAGACTCCCCCAACAGGCTCACCAACTTGACCCTCATCTGAGAAAGGACATGACCAGGTTCCCCAGTGTCAATCCCTTTCCTGCGTGGCTCAATGGACATAATAAGATCTCTGCTCCTCCCCCTCTTGAAAATCATGTCAATCAGGCATTTATTGGAATGCTTGGAGGAGCTTTAGGAAGAATGAAGACGGTACACCAGCAAATTAACACACAACCACGAGTTGGTAATATTCCACCATAAACACCAGAACTCTATACTGACTCCCTGAGATACTGTAACTGGAGATTTATCTCATTGACACATTTAGGTGAGAAGCAGGGTGATAAAGTCGTTGAATGATGAAGGTCAAAGACTCGTGGTTAGCAGCAGTGAGAATGAGGAGATCATTAGCCAAACGTAAGTAGAGGAGCTGGTGTTTTTCAAGAAGGATGAAACTTGCAACTAGGAGCTAGTGCAGGAGTCAAGAATGCATGAAAGTGGTCCATTGACTGTATAGTTACAGGAAGATGAGATCTCCTGCCTTGTGCCTTTAGCTCCCATCCCACCAGAGATCCATTGAGGTAGAGGGAGTATCTTGGGGAACAAGATACTTTCAGTGATCCATATAGCTCTCAGGGGCTCACCAGTCAATTCTTGCAGTTAATGCATGCATATGTCAAACCCTTCCGTTTTTGACCTATGCCTATGATGGCATACTATCACAGATATGTTCAGTATTTGCCACTGTTGCTTATTCATTAAGGGGACAATTTAAAATTAGCCGCCCAAAGGGTGTATAAATACTGATCTCTTTGAATTGCTTGTTTCTACTTTTAAGTCCATCAGACATTAGTATGTATCTTCTACAGGGAATGAATTTTTACTGACTGGATATGCCACTCCTGTTATCATCGTTTGCATGCCTAAATAGGTATAAACGATATAACTTTATGAAATTTATATATATATATATATACATATATATACATATATATATATATATATATACATATGTATGTACATACATATATATATATATATATATATATATATATATATATATATTGTATGCTGATCATGGTTTATATTTAAGTCAATAATGTCTCCCTCATCTATCAATAATTTATGTGATAAAAAAAGCTCTCTATTCTCTCCTTAATAACATTTAAATCCTTTCTTTTACAGATTATAGGTATATTGCTGAATGATAATTCTCCTGGAGTAGTTGGAGCTGCTGCTGCTGCGTTTGCTTCTGTTTGTCCAAACAATTTGCCTCTGATTGGTAGAAATTATAGAAGGTTGTGTGAGACTCTTCCCGATGTGGAGGAGTGGGGTCAGACAGTTTTAATCGGGATCCTTTTTGCGATATGTAGTAGCAAGGCATGGGCTTGTACAAGAATCCTTTATGGTATCTTCTTGTTCCAAAAAATGTGCTTCTGAAAAGAATTGTTCAGACTCAGATACCGGCTTTCTGAGAATCGGAAACACACATGAGATGAGCGAAGGAATTTATGAGTCAGAAATAGCAGCTGTGGTGTTCAGGAGTTACCTTGAAGGACCAGATAGTTTTTATCAGAGTCTACTTCTGCAGATAACAGTTTATATGGATTTGACATTTCACGTTTTACATCAGCCAAAAATAACGATGATGTTAAGGTCCTGCTGCAGTGTACTTCACCCTTATTATGGAGTCAGAATAGTGCAGTGGTGCTTGCTGCTGCAGGGGTTCACTGGATTATGGCACCAAGGGATGACGTCAGAAGAATTGTTAAACCCCTTTTGTTTCTCTTGAGATCATCTAATGCCGCAAAATATGTGGTACTTTACTTTTACTTCTCAACATAATTGTTTTACTCATAATCTCCTCGTTTGTTATACTGCATGCAGTCCTAAAATTCTTACTCAATAGCCAGGGATTTGTATCTTCTACATAATACCTAGGCTTGAGATCCCTACCATTAACAATATTATTTCGCTTCTTGCTTTATATGCTTATATAGACCGACACATTTAGTAAATTTTTCAAGGAAAGGTTGATTGTTTGTTTCTTCTATTATAACGTTTTCCCTAGTCTTCAGATACCTACTGTTAAACATTCTCATCTGCTTCTTGCTTTATATGCTTATATAGGCCTACCCATATTGTAATTTTCAAGACAAGGGTTGCTTTTCGGGTGTATCTGTGTAGTTTGATGAAACAAGAAAGTACATAGAAGAAATAAATGAACTGGTTAAGTGGACATGAACAATCTCTATATAGGTGTGTGTGTGTGTGTAAATATATAATTTTGACTTCTTACACACTGGTAGATGTGTGTGAAGAAATGAGTCCTACAAAAAACAGTAGAACTCTTTGTTTCATGTTCCGTCTTTCAGTAAGTTGTCAGCTGTGAGCAATGAAGCCGCATCTTACTATAAATTGATAGAAGTAGTTTAGACTCTTGACCCCATCTAATTCACCATATACCCCCTCTAATTTCCTTTTGTTGCACAACCATCTCCTGTAAAATTAACTAATTATGTATTGTATTTAACGTTATAATTACTACTCCCTCCTTCCCATAATGATAGTCCCACTTTGTTTTTGGTGGTCAACCTAATCCCTGGTGATGTCATGTGCGTTCCACTAAAAGATGCTTTTTGGCACCTATATTACTCACACCTAATCAAGTAGATACTTTTGTTGTATACACTAATATATTCGCTCATCCAGGTCCTCTGCAACATTCAAGTGTTTGCTAAAGCGATGCCTTCTCTTTTCGCTCCAAATTTTGAGGACTTTTTTATAACTTCTTCAGATACGTATCAAATAAAGTCCCTGAAACTTGAGATACTTGCTTCCATTGCTACAGATTTATCAATCACAGCCATTTTACAAGAATTCCAGGTACACTATCCTGTTGTTTATGTGCACAACTTTTATTCTATGATTGATTGAACATGCAACTGTATTTACCTTTAGAGGGGGATATCTTATCCTGAATCCATTCTTACACTGTTAGAACAATATTTTCATTTGATTTCTCTTGAATGTATTGTTTTCTTACTCACTGCTGGTCCATCACATACCTAGATGCTTCTCTGGTTTCTTTGTGCGTGTATGTATTTGCATTGGGTTTGGGAGCGGGCACATACGTTTCTTGAGCAACAGGAAAGGATAGAGTACAAAGAAAGTTGTTAAATTGTAAGAATGATGAAGAATTGAAAGATTTTTGGAGATTAATACTGATGATTATCAAATTTGATCTTGGACTTGAGTTTACGAGGTAAGCGCGTGCTAGTCACCGCTAAAGATGCATGATTCAGATAGCCGAATAATCTAAAAGGATTATTTTATGTGGCTAATGGTTTGATAAATCCACTTGTGGGATCCATTTACTTGATCATCTTATCCACGCAAATATTTTACTTTGGGCATCTTTAGCATTGTTCTCCAAAATAGTTTAGGTCTAGTGGTTGGATTAGAACAATATTTGGTATCTCCAAGTTTTTTCTGCCCGAGAAATGATCAAATGCCACCTACCAAGAAGAAGTAGTGAAACAAGAAGCTAAAAAACCATGTACTATGAAGACACTTGAAAAGAGTTACTCTCTATGAAGATACTAGACGAACGTTCTGCACGGCAAGGAAATCAAAAGCCGCCACATTACGTGTCATAATATCAATAAATAATATAATATATTTTCTCACAAGAAAAAGTCTGTTTTGATTGAATACACACATACAATATATTATATGTACTTATATATCTCAAAAGGATGTCTTCTTATTTCTTCCAGATGACTGGCTTATGCCAATTTTACTCACTTCCATAAAATAGAATGCTGACATTTAATCTGTAATGTATATATCTCTTCGACTACAAGAAACGTTGGGTGCAGTAGTTTGCTACTCGATTTAGTTGGCCTTTTCTTGGCTTCGATCTTTGGTTACGTTGTCTTCTACAAGTCTAATTTGGGTTGTTACCAATTAGTCCTTGAGATAGGGTGGAATTTACCAATAAAAACATCACATTTCAATTTCTACCTTAGGATCTTTGGGTTGAAATCAAAACTTCCATAGAGTCCCTGACCCTCTTTATAATAATTCTAATTGACAAAACTACCCCGCCCCAAACAAAAACCCCGTCCCTTTCCATCTTATCACATGAGCGGCATACTCCCTCTCTATCTCTTCTTTCGCTCTCTCTCCCTTCCTCATCTCCAATCTTATTCTCCAGCACAGTTTCCCTACCTCCGTCGTTCTCCGGCAGCTATCTCCACCTTTACCAGGGACACCCCAAACACCAAAATCAGGACGCCCCCATCTCACTCTTAAAACCTTCTCCCTTTCTACCCTCTCCCTCTCCCTCTTTCGCCTCTTGTTCATCCTCGGATTGTGATGTTGTTTGATTCAACGATGGCGTCTTTTGCGAGCTTGTGGGAGGCGGTGTGGTTGCATGTGGAACGTGCTCTTGAGAGTAATTGAGCGGATTGGATGAAATGACGATGGGATTGAGCGGTAGATCGATTTGTAGAACGAAGCTTAGTTAGGGATTTTTTTGGGCATTTTTGGATGGCTAGGGGAAAGAGAGGATGAGTATGGGTAATTGGAGAATTGTGTGTATGTGTGTGTATGAGAGAGTGAGTGGATAAAGTGAAAGAAATGGTGACCTAGAGGTCCGCTGGAATGAAGATCCGGCTAGTCTCATATTGGTCAGAGCCTTCTATTTTGTTTCCTTCTCCCTTGAATGGATATTGGAGCATCTCATCTTTCAATTTTGCTTATACCTATAAAAAAGTTAAAAGGAGAAGTTTGGAATTGCAATTTTTAAGATACTCCACCCGTCCCAAAATGAATGTCCATTTTTTGTAAGTATGCTTTCGATCAAGTCTAAATTTGAATTTCTTTTGGACATTCATTTTAGAATGGAGGGAGTAGTACTTATGTATGTATGCGTGAAGTCCAGCTGATGTTACTGACGAAAAGACAGGAACATGAACACTATGTTAATATTTGAAGGAATATAGTTACAAAAGGTAAAATAAAGTCTAATGTGATGAAGAGAAGATGATATTGAGGTTGCAATGGAGAGTTAGTGTTGCTATTTGGTTGACAGAATCAATCTAAGAAAGCTGATCCATGAACACAACAAAAGTTGAGATGGGAAACAAAATCCTTAATTGCTTAATACTATTAGTAGAATGTTTCAACTGTAAGCGGAGGATATTTTTCTTTCTAACTTGTTGTTTAGTCATAGAACCTTTTGATGTTGTACTAATGCAATAGTATCTCTTTGAACCAGTTACTAGTCATAGTGGAAACTATAATTTTTCATGACATTTTCAAATGGGTGGGCTGATGAAATTATCAAGGGATGATATCTTGATCGGGGGTTATGGACGAATTATATTTTTTTGAGATTTCAATTTGATACAAGTCCAATGTGTAAATCTTGCTAAGGTTATGACAACAAATTCATTGTTACATTTAAACAACCAAAAAAATTAATTTCTCATTGATTTAAAGGGTACATGACTACACACTCATCTTTAGATCAACTTTATGCCAAAAGATTTCTCATTTGTTTAAAGAGTATTCTACAACAAAATTATCTTCAAATTTAAACATCTAAGAAATTGAGTATCAATTGTGAAAAATTAAGAGATGAATGTTTTTATACTCGATTGTAAACAAATGAGAAATGAATGTCTCACTTTTAGAATTTTAAAAATTGCGTATCAGTTGTGAAAAATTGAGAAATGAATTTATCAGTTTTTATACTCAATTATGAACAATTGAGAGATGAATTTATTAGTTTTTATACTCAATTATGAACAAATAAGAAATGAACGTCTCAGTTTTTTAAATTTATGAATCTGAGAAATTGAGTATCAATTGTGAAAGATTGAGAGATGAATTTTTCTTATACTCAATTATGAACAAATGACAAATGAATGTCTCAGTTTTTAAATTTAAATATCTGAGAAATTGAGTATCAATTATAAAAAAAAATTGAGAGATGAGTTTATCAGTTTTTATACTCAATTATAAACAAAGGACAAATGAACGCTTGGTCCGTAGTTTGTGCGCGCGTGAGGGAGTAGAGGGGCAATCTGGTCCAGCGAAATTCAAAGGACTTTTTGGTGAGTTTTGAAAATGTCAGTCCTTTAAGGTAGTTTTCATTTGTCCGAGGGACTTTTGGTCAAAGCCTCTTCTAATTTTCCTTTTTTTTTTTGCATTCTGTTACAGGTTCATGTTACTCATCTTGTTACTGTATTCTCTCCTTTTGTGTTGTCTACTTGAGATTGAATATGTGGATGCCTATTTATATAGTGCATTGACAGGATTATGTCCGGGATCCCGACAGGAGATTTGCTGCAGATACTGTAGCTGCAATAGGTTTATGTGCTCAGCGACTTCCAAAAGTAGCAAACACTTGCTTGGAAGGGCTTCTGGCTCTGGCTTCACCAAGTGAGATACAGATTTTTTTTGTGGTATAGTATCTGTAGAAGAATGTTTTGGTATATTTTGACGTTTTGAAATTACTCTGAACCCCGCAGAGTCCATGAATGGTGACATTGGGTCCTTAGATGGAGAAGCACTTGTTATGATACAAGCAATAATATCCATTAAAGCAATCATAAAGTTAGATCCACCCAATCATGACAAGGTATTTTTCTTGTGTTGGCTTCATATCTCTCTCTCTCTCTCTCCTGCCTGCATGAGTTCAACAGTTTTCTTTTTAACTATGGATAGATATATATTGAGCATACCATGCGTCGGCATTTTGCTTGATCCATTGTCTGCTAGAAAAGTATTTTGAACTGTTTTTGCTCAGCTTTATTTGTTTCCATCTCATTTTTCTTTAGAAAGTATAAGTGATATATTCTAAGTGTTTTTTTTTACAGTTGGAACAAACTTCACCATGCAATCTGTAACCCACTTCTTTTTGTTATAGGTAATTGTGTGTATGGCTCGAAAATTGGATGCAATCAAGGTGCCTGCTGCCCGTGCTATGATTATTTGGATGGTGGGCGAGTACAACTCTGTTGGACAAATTATCCCAAAATTGGTGCCCACAATTCTCAAATATCTTGCGCACTGCTTTACTTCCGAAGCACTTGAAACAAAGCTCCAGATTCTTAATGCTGCTGTTAAGGTAGTGCATGATGAACATTTCACTTTTTACGTAATCATCACTTATCTTGTGACCTCTTAGAATGGATGCAAGACAGTCTTGCAGTAGTTAAAGACCAATATGTAACTCAAAATTCTCAGCTGAGGTGGTTGTGTACTAATACTTCCACTTTCATACCTTTATGTATGAATGGATAGAGAGGAAAGCGAGGATTTTAAAAAACATTACTTACCAGAGCATTTCTTTTGGGAAAAAGTGGTTTCATTAGCTTCTCTTTGGGTGTATGCCAATGGTGTCTTCAAAGGTATATCGCTTAATGACTTGAAGAGAGGCTGGGTTGCTGCTATAGTTTAATGCAGTTTTCATGCATTTTTTCCTTGTAGGTGGACCCATTGTCCATCCTTTTGCATTATAGATCTTTTTCTAATACAATCCTGTTTCCTATCAAAATAAATAAATAAAGTCTTCTGATTAAGATTTGATGTGTTTCTTTTTTACTTGTATCAATGAAAGAATCTCGTTTTGTGGTAGATCTACTTAGAGTAAATCAGGAATGAGAATTAAAGGAATGGGCTGCATATTAACTTGGTGGAGCAAAAGCTGCAATTTTCGCTATTGGTGACACAGCTATCGTCTGAATCATTTGGTTTGTAAACTACAAGATGATAATAATTGTTTAAACTTGAATGAAGCAATTATAAACATGCCTCAACTTTCTTTACCTTTTATCATAGGTTTTTATCATTAGTAGCCAGTTTCTTTGGCTGGAGGAGTTGGTAGTGTTGATTTTCCTGGTGCAGTAAGCTACATCGAATAAGCAATAATGCTCATCTTTCTATAATACCCCACTTTTATCTTGTCAAGTATCCTTGTTCACCTGTTTTTATGTTTGGTCAGTGTATTTTCCCTTGCGTGTGAGTATGTACGCATGTGCATATACTCTACAAACACACATTCATATTTGTACTTGAATGACCTGATCTTGTCATCAGTAATCAATGGGTGCTTTTCAGGTCCTATTATGTGCAAAAGGAGAAGGTACAGGGGATTTCAAAAGTATATTATGCTATGTGCTTGAGCTTGCTAAAGTTGACTTGAACTACGATGTTCGTGACCGGGCTCGTGTCTTTAAGAAACTTCTCTCGTGCTATATAGGTTCTGATAAGCCACAGGAGGAAGCAAATCGTAAACCAGAAAATAGTGACCTACAGCATTTAGTGGCGGACTATATATTTGGGGAAAATACCAAATCAACTTCAACTGAGACCATTAATTTCCGGTTTTATCTTCCTGGAACTCTGTCACAGATAGTTCTCCATGCAGCTCCACTCTATGAGCCTCTACCAGAGCCTTGTAGTTTGGACATCTCTAATGAGGTTGAAGGAATAACAACATCAGGGCAGGAAGCCATTCAGACTGACAACGATCATGACTCAGATTCCGGATCTTTGGATGAAGAAGGGACTGGTAGTTACGGGTCTCAAGATTCTATGACTAGTTCAAGGGGTCTCGATAACACTGACGAGAGTGGATCTGAAAGTGATGTTGATGACAACACTGGCTCATTAATTAATATTTCAGATCTGGGTAAGTCTGAAAATCATAATGGAGGTTCAGTGGAGCATGATGCTCACCATAGCTCACATGATTTTGGGGAACTGATGTCCAAAAGAGCTCTTGAATCATGGTTGGATGAAAATCCTAGCTCAACTCAGAATGTCTCTGAACCTAGTAATGTCAGGAGATCATTGGCAAGGATCTCTATTGGCGATATTGGTAAGAGAGTTAAACCTAAGACATATATACTTTTGGATCCGGCAAATGGTAATGGCTTGAGAGTAGATTATACATTCACATCTGAGATTTCCAGCATATCACCTGTACTAGTAAGTGTTGAAGCTTCCTTCAGGAACTGTTCCACAGAGCTAATGTCAAAATTATTCTTGAGCGATGAGAATTCCAAAAGTTCTGATTCCTTAGATCAACAATCGACAGCGAATGAAAGGTACTTTTAAGACTAACCCTGCATCACCCAGCCCCTTCTCTGTTCCTGGTAGGCAATTTCTGAAGTTGTTATGCCTGCCTGAATCTGCATTCATGCCATTCTCCCTGTTCCTGCACATATTTTTGTTAACCTCCTAGTTGACTGCTTGCAAATAATGTACTTGCTAGAGTTTTTCTGCTCCTTTCTTCCCCTTTTACCTCTCCCCTGTGCTTGTCCTGTACTCTAGCATGGTATTTACCGGTAAAGCTAAGATTTTAGTGCATCATGTCCAAACAAACATGTTATAATGGAATTAATTTATGGTGGAGATATCATTTATTGGGAATCGCTAAAGGTGCTACTGAGGCCAGTCAATAGTTTGACCCTCTCGTTTAATATGAGAACTTCATGGCAGAATCTGATGGTATTACTATGCGTGGCAAACTATATACCCATTATGTAGTATCATTTGGTCTGTAAGTTATAACTTTGTTATGGGTCTTTATTTCTCTTTTTTGCAAAAATACAGTTGCAATATTTACTCGGTTCAAGTTAATAGCAACTTGTTACTCTTCAAGTCCGTGATTTACCTATGGTTTTCTGTTGTACTGATAAGATGGTCCTCATGATTATATATACTTTATTTTTACCCACAATTTGTTCATTCAGCTTGGTCCTTGATTATAAAAGCTTCAATTTATATTTTAGTATAATTGAATGCAGAATATGACCCCATTTCCTTCCATTGTTCCGTCAAATGGCTGATTGATATTGAATTGTCCCTGTATTGTCCCTGTCTTCATCTGCAGTTCCTTGACATCTCATAAAGATGTGCCAACTCTGGTTCCTATGGAGGAGATTACTCTCCTCGAACCTGGTGAGACTACAAAGAGAGTTATCCAGGTTCACTTTCATCACCATCTCTTGCCATTAAAACTTGTATTGTGGTGTAATGGCAAGAGGCATCCTGTTAAGTTGCGACCTGACATAGGATATTTCGTAAAGCCTCTTCCGATGGATACTGAAGCATTCTTAAACAAGGAATCCCAGCTCCCTGGGATGTTTGAATATATAAGGAGGTCAGAAAATTACCTTTCTTTCTTCTTCTTCCATGCCTTCAGCGGCAACTCTCCTTGATTCTTTTTAATGATTTAATTAATTGTGATGTTGATAACTTTATTGTTCTTTTCCATTTGAAATTACATTGGAGTTGATTTATTACCATTATTGGTTGTAGGTGTTCCTTCGGCGATCATATAGGGGATCTGAAGGATGACAAGGGTGATATGTCACAGACAAAAGATAAGTTTCTTGTTATCTGTGAAAGTTTGGCTTCAAAGATGCTCAGCAATGCAAATCTTTTTCTTGTTTCTGTGGAGATGCCTGTTGCTGCCAACCTTGATGATGCATCAGGTTTGTGCTTGAGGTTCTGTGGTGAGATCCTCAGCCACTCAACTCCCTGCTTAATTACTGTGACCCTCGAAGGTAAATGCTCTGAACCACTGGATGCATCCGTGAAAGTCAATTGCGAAGAAACTGTATTTGGCTTAAATCTGTTGAACAGAATTGCGAATTTCTTAGCTGAGCCTCCCCTGGCTGGCTGACAGCGTAGAAGGGTGATTGATACTGTGTTAATATTTTGACGTTTGAGAACTTGTCAGAGCAATGAAAATGTTAGTGTGCGTGCATTTTGTGGTAAACATAGTTTTCCTGATCTTCACTTTGTGAAATTGTTCTTTCCAGCAATCTAGTTCTTGTTAATTTGCACATGGAGGGATTGTTTCACAAGATCTTTTGTCAAGTTGTCATTCTTCTTGAGCACTAGTTTGTTCCCCTTTTGTTGTTGCTATTATCAGTTTGACAGTTTGATGGGTTACTGCTTGCCTCTTCATGACGATATGGTTGTGTTCTTAGAGAATGTACAGACCACAATAGTAGAAGAATTTCTTATTTTAGGGTGTTGTACATTACACATGCCAATGCAACAAAGTGACCCAGGTTTGATAGAGATTTGGTTAATTATTTCTCCCTCTCCGATGCGTTTATATTAGAAAGCAATATAAAATACCCCGAGTCTTTCAGCCATACATTTTTTTTTCTGCTTGACATTATGAAAATTGCAATGAGATAATATTGTAATATTATATATATGCATATTTTAATTCTTTTTTGGGTGAGGGAAGGGGGGGGGGTGAAAACCACAACTGATTTTGATGAGAGAAAATGCACTAGGTGCAAGATTATTTTCTGCAGGATGGGTAATAGATGTGTTTATTGTTAGCTTTATCTGTTATAGGATGTTTATTTTTGTCCTTTTCCGTTTCTAAAACGTCCTTCAGCATGTGTTTTTTTCTATTCAGAAGGGTATCAAATAGCGAAATTCCGAGACGTAAGGTTGAATTTCTATCATTTTTGATGTAGGCGGTTTTGTTTCACCATTTAGGCACTCCATTATCAACTTCTTCAGTGAACCGGATTGTGGCAATTGGCTATAAATCCACTCCATGAGCGATTCCATGTCATCCGCAAAATCTCTTATGTGCCATTGCAGAAGCTTTGGCACCATAATCTTTTTCTTGCTTGTAACTCCCACAGAAGCTTCCAGATACTCTAGTCTTGCTCTCCGCAGTTCATTCACAATTTCCTCTGATGTATAAACCCTTAACTGCATATCACAACATTGGTTCGTTAAGGTTTTAAATACACAACTAAGATAGAATTGAAATTTTTTAGTAATTTGATTGAATAGTTATGCCCTTACTGCTGGTGAAGACCAGCTTCCGCGACAAAGAGCAAATGTGACATTGGGTTCTGGATATCCCAGTCCATAGGCACGTCGCAATAGCATTTCCTTCTCATCTGTTGGGACCTAATATATGGCATTGAAGAGTGTCAGGATTATAGCGAGAAAACTCAGTATTTTTTTAATTATTACTCCCATAAATTTCATTTTGACAGAGAATACCAGTCATGATTATTTATATAGATTCTAAGAGTCTCCCCCCCCCCACATTACTTTGTCTAATTCTGGTTGCCTTACTTTTTTGATATATCTGCTCTTCAAACTGTTCATGGTCACCCAAAGTATTGATGTACCTTGAACGCTTGAACTTACAAATAAGAGATTACATCTACATAATATGGCACGCCAACTTACAAGATTGGAGTCAGATGGATGCCGTAGGATGAAGTGTTCAATTGCCAGAGCATTCAGCACAATGCCACCCACATTTATTGCTGCCTAGATCAGGAAATTGATACGATAATGTGAGTATCAGTTGTACTTATAACTAACTTTCCAATCTTCCTTTTTTCCACCCGTGTTGGTTCCATCTATATTTTTGGCCAATCAAAGGCTAGCATATTCTTCTTTGTTTATTTATTTAATTTATATGTAGATATATATTTTAGATGTTCCTGCTCGACTAGGACTTATACCTTGTTCATAAGTGCAAGTAGTTTCTCCTGTGTGGAAGGCAACCCATGTTGTAGAAACGCCTGAAAGAAAAAGATCAATTACTTCTCTGCTGTATGAGTTTCTTTTTTTTCTTTAATTGGTGAAAGATGTCTTTCAGTACATGCATTATGCAGGCATTATAGATGTTGATCCAGAATGCTAACTTCTGCTTGTGTGTCAGGAGTGTTAAGTCCACACCACAGAGCTTGTGCATCAAAATCCTGAAGAATAGAACACGTAAGTTTAACTCTAATTGTTCTTGAATTTTTTATTATCATATGAAAGGGAACTCAGAAAACTACCTCAGTTTTCCTAGTTCTTGGGAATACTCAGAAACGCGAGTACTGTCCAGTGAATTTCTTGTCATTTGGATGAAATTCCTGTACGGACCAATATCTCTGATAGCGTCATCTGAGTCGGGCAGTATGCCATAGGGGTCAAGATCCGTTCTGTTATCTTCAAATAGAAATGTCGGCGCTGTGCATTTAAAGGTGGTTTTTGATATGAGGCCTTTCGAGTTAATGCAAGAGATATGCTTAGGTACCGTGTCTGATGCGTTTGTTTCCAGCAATGACTTGTTCAGTTTGAGAAATATGCCTATTAAGCACCTGATAAGGTCTTCTGACAAATTATTTGGTTTCTCGGTACTGATTTCTCTATCTGACTGGATATGTTTTTGGCTTCTTTGAAGAAATCTTGAATTTGAAGTCTTATCATCTGCTCCCCATGCTGAAACATTAGAGGTACACATTTATTGTTTTGTATACGTATATCACATGTACTCCCTCCACTCCATCCCATTGATACGCATACAAAAATGATAGTGCACAGGAATTAAGAAGAAATGCTACTCTGGTGTTGTGAGTGGGTAGGAGAGAAAAAGTGAGGTAGGAAATAGTGATTTGATAGTTATTGTATGTCGGTGAGTCCCGTCAATAAAGAAGTATTATAAAATTTCCATTTTGGGAAAGTGGGACTTATCGATGGGACACCCAAAGAGAAGTTTGTGCACATATCAATGAGACAGAGGGAGTATATGTGTATATATTTATACTCTGTCCGTCCCATTACAAAAGGCACAAATGGGTTTTGCACAAACATTAAGAAAAGTGTATAGTGGAGTATGTGTTGTGAGTATGAAAAGTGAGGTAGGAGAGAGAAAAGTAGGATAGTGAATAGTAAGTGGATAGATGATGTGAGTATTACAAGTGGGTCCCATGAATAAACAAACAAGTATTTGAAACTTTCCTTTTTGAGATTGTGCCTTTTATAATGAGACATAAAAATGGAGCTTTTGTGCATTTTGTAATGGGATGGAGGGATTATATATTTGCAAATATATGTATATATATATATGTGTGTGTATATACTATATATATACACACACATATACATATGTAACTTAAGTTAAGTGTGAATGAGCTAGGGCAAAACTCCTGTGCAAATAACATACTTTTGATGTGTGTCAGTGTGTGTATTCTCAAGTGACATTATGGTGGGAAAAAACGAGGAATATGTATAATCTCAAGTGACATTATGGTGGGAAAAAACGAGGATTACACTGTCGGATTTTGAGAACATACTTTGAATATCCATAGAAGAAGATAGGGAGGCTCTTCGCTCTCTCGTGTTTCTGTAGCTTTGTTGTGGATCGTAGTTGTGTAATTCATAGTTGTTGACTTGTGTGCGGTTTTTGTGTCTCAACTGCAATTTCTTCTGAGATCTCTGCCTAGAATATTGGGGATGCTGGTCTTTGAGCTGCTGCATTTCCAACTCCCTATTGTGTTTTTTCTCTTGGTACAAGTTCAATTTCAGTTCGTTAACTTTCCCTTCCAGGAAAGTGATTTCTTCCTCCACCATAGCCAGGTCTGCAAGAAGCACTTGTACCTGCAAAACAGTGCAGAAAAAGATATGGTTGTGTATATTTCTCTCGTGGATTGCTAGTGTGGGGTCCGGCCTTTTCTTGGACCCCATGCATAGTGGAGCTCTTGTGGCACTAGGTTGCCTTTTTTTTTAACTCTACCCCGGAATAAATGTCGAATTAACTTGTCAACGGTTGGTTTAAGAAATGTTCTTTACAAACTTGTACAATGGTAAAGTTGCACTAAGGTACTTTCCTTATGTGGAAACACGGCATTTATTTTGGTACGAACCAAAATGGAAAGTGTGACATTTATTATGGGACCTAGGGAGTGTTTCTTTCATGAGATGAAATGGGAGAAGACCCAATTCTAATGCTCTAGAAAATAAACTTACCTTAAATGGGAGAGCTTGGGCGAGAGACTGAGAGGAATGGGAAGGGCCTTGTATTGCGTAATGTAAGACCCTGTTGAGTTTCAGCTCTCCATCTAATTCTGCTTCCAGTTTCTCAATCTGTGTAAAGGCAATATAAATGTTTAGTTGAAGTGAATAACAGATTTTGCATGGAGAAAAACAAGAGAGACGGAATGAAGCATGAACCTCTCCCTCGAGTTCAGTTCTTTTTGTTTTGTCATCGGTCGGCTGCGTCAGCAACTCTTCGAATTTCATTCTTGGTGTCTGAGAAGCTGAGAGAGAGAGAGAGAGAGAGAGAGAGAGAGAGGAGAGTTGTGAACGTAGGAGACGAATTTGGAAGGTGTAGGTAAATAAATATATATATATATGCATATGTATGTGTATGTGTATGTGTGTGTGGTGGGGGAAGAAGAAAGCATAAGAAGGTGAGGTTCAGCTGGTAATATTAATTGGAAAGAAGAAGGGGAAAGAGGAGGTGGAAGACGTGAAGCCCATGAATAATATAAACAGCAGCAACCACCCAATTTGTGAGTTGGGAGAAGGAAATATATTTAATGTAAGTGCCTTGTGGCCTATCGAATCTTTGCCACTCCTTACCTGAAACCAAATAAATGCAGGTGTCTCCCTCTGTGTGCCATATACAACGCAGTGAGAGCAAACCAGAAAAACAAAGAAAGAAAAATGTCAAAAGACTTTTTTTTTTTTTTTTTTTTTTGGGGGGGGATTTTCCCCAAAAAAAAAAAAAAAAACCCCCCAATTTTTTGTTTGATTAAGGTCCTTACCACCAACAACCATTATTTGGACATTAAGTAAATGGATTTTAAAGTAAGGATGAAAAACCAACAGCAAGACAAAAATTATCATATAAATAAAAATGCCAAACGAAAGTCAATACAATTATCTTTGTTTGTTTATTACTCATAATTCATAAATTATCCAGACGTGATATTTTTGTCAACGAGTTTTAAGGAAACATGAATTTGTTGATGGCCCAAACATTGGCTTACACAAAGTCAACCAAATAGCGGCCGTAATCGAAGTGTTGTACCTATTGCTGCAAAAATGGTAGCTCCCCTCCACCATTTGTGGGACTCGACGTGGTTAAAAGCCACACTCTACCAACTAAGCTCGAACGGCTTGGATTATACCAAAATCATAGTAAAAGTATAACTATATCCTGCATCAAAATGGGCAGATTTGAGGTCCTAGCCCCTAGGTAGGCATTTTCATTTAAAAGGCAAACCTTTCAACATGTCATTTTAGAGAGTATAACTGGACTATGTTGTCACAGTTACTATTACTTATGTCAAGATTGCCAATTGTGTTAAACAAGTCACATTGTGTAGAAAACTCCATTTTTTAAGCAAACAACACAATTTTTCATTAATGAATTTCAAGAAGATGGCACACGACGCCCAAAATTGAAGATTTCTATCAATATGTGCAATTATCGAACTTTCATAACAGCAGCCTTACAAAAATAAGATTGAGTTTCAAAACAAACGATAAACTCTCATAGATTTCACCTATTTTTCGCTTAATTTACATTCTAACTCCCAACTCCAACCATTGGTGAACCAATTCAGAACACTAGTACTGGCTTTGCTTCCAACCCCCATATTCTCCTGTATCAGTTTCCTTTTGTACCTATATAATCAGAGAGACATAAACAGGCAAATAAAATATAAGAAATGCTGATCCGCCTGAATTTTAAGGGTTTGAATAAACGAACAAATACCTTGGGGGTGAAGGTGAGACCCACTCGAATCTCTCCTTTATAGCTTTGGCTGCTGTCTACAACGCTATACTTACGAGGATGTATTTCAGCAGTTCCTTGCTCCACTCCTAATTCCAATAGTTCTTTCAAGTATATCCTACATGCATATGGTTAAAGGGATCGAGTTGAATGAACCAAGAACCAGAGGGACGGAGAAAAAGCATGGATGGTTGGAACTTGGAAGGAGTTTCCAAGGAGAAAAATCCTTTCAAAATAAAAATGAAAATCAAGGGAAGGGGGGGGGGGTAAAAGTCTTGGAAAATGATTGACAATTTAAGTGTAACATAATCTAGAAATGATATGTATGATGATGTCTTACGTAGCTTCCCCAACATAGTCATCTTCGGAGAAGGTGTCGTGGTCCATGATCTTAAGGATGAGCTTATACTGGCCATCTGAACCGGGATATTCTGCTCTGAAGGTAAACTTCTCGTTCCATTCGGGGTTACTACCTTGCCCTGCATCATTATTCTAGTTTATAGACTCAAACTAATATAATGAAAAGTACTGCATAACATCTGGTTTCTGGCAAGGAAACTAATGAATCTGAAAGACACATAACCAATTTATAAGTTTTTTTTTTTTTTTGAGTGAATAGCGCAGAAGGGTTGTATAAATATATAGTGAAATGAGAGGGAATTAAGAGTGATATAATAGGTACCTCTGGCGACACTGCTCTTGCGCTCTTGGCCTTTGTATTGAATCACAACATATGGATCTATCCCTCCTATAACATAGAAAGGATGCCAAATGATATTATGGAAAATTAGACCTTTTTTTGAGCATGTACCGTAAACAACAAGAAAAATATCCGGAACTGTCATATATAATACTCCTATAAGAGCATCAACTTTATAGCTGCAAATTAAACCATCACTCAGGCAGTAAGCCGAGTCTGAATTGTGCTTACTGATCAAATTTCTTTTGACAAGCAAGTAATGAAAAGGTTTTTCCTATATCTTTATGTTCATAAATCAGATTAGCAAATGCAAACCTATCGGTTTGTCCATCGAAGATTCTACTGCCTTCTTCTTTTCAATATATATATATATATATATATATATATATATATTTTGAAATTAAAGAGATTGAGCCAAAGGTCCCAAAATAAAAATGCACCACTCTGTATGAAGTGAGGGTCCAAGTTGAGAAGATTTTTTTGGGGTTCATCAGCTCATGAAACAAATGATGCAGCTTAGACAAGTGAATAAAGCTTTATTTGTGACAACTGCCAATTCTGTTCAATTGACGAAATCTCTAATACCACATTTCTGGATCACAGGGGCAACTGCCCCCCCTTTACATCTTTACATTTTATTTTTTTCAAAAAAAAAATGGCATTTCACTATCAATATAACTATATTTTCTCCGACCCTCTAAAAATTACACTTTTATTTTAAGTCTCATTGAATAAGTATTAAAATATTTTCATTTTGGAAAGTTGTAATTTTTGATGAGACACCTAAAGAGATAAAGCGTGTATCTTTAATAGGACAGATGAAATAAAATGTTTTATATTTATGATTTTCTTTTAATAGGTGTGATTTGTAAATGTTGAACAACTATAATTGTATGTTGAACCTTTTTGTACGTGTAATTATTTTATACATTTGTTGAATCGTTTGAGACCAATAGATGTATTCACTATTAAAATAGAACTTAACTATATATATATATGTCTAAAATTGTATTATATATATAGAAAAAAACAGTAAAAAAATCAAGAAACTGAATTGATAAAAAATGAAATTGAGGGGAAAAAAGGTACCAAAGAATTCAGTGTTGGAAAGAGCACGGGCGTCAACCAATGTAACCTCCATCACTCCGATCCTCATCTCTCTCTCTCTCTCTCTCTCTCTCTAAAAATCACACAAAAATAATAGTAATTCGTCTGTGTGTTTAATTATAAGTGTCACTTACAAAATTATAATGACATTTATATAGTGACAGCCTACGAGACTCTATTAATTTGGTCAACAATTTAGAAATTACGCTTTAGCTTCCGCATTCAATGTCCAATTTTGGCCGCCATGACTTTTTCCACTCCATAATGCAAGTTTCTACCTTTTTTTATTTATTAAATTAAACACAACTTATTTTAGAATTGACATGTAAATAGTTTCTCTAAGAATTAAGAAAGGAGCAATGTTAGGGTACAAGAAAGTTTACAAATATTTTAAAAGGGTAAATTACAAAATAGGGATTAAAGTCCACGAAAAGGTATCAATTTGGGGGGTCTGACTTTATAATTTTGACAATTTAGGACTTAATATGACATTTTTTGCTCAATTAATGGCATTTTGACAAAATTCGTTAAAAAATATCAGTTAAATTACATGTGACTTGCACGTGATAACCAAATTGGATAAAGTTATATGGATAGTTGTTTTTGTTGGAACATTCCTATTCCAATAACCCTAAAGCACTCAAGTCTAGATTAAATAAGAGAAGAAGATGAAGGCGGAAGCGTGATACCTGTTGAGTCCATCTTGTTACTTGATGATGTTCTTGCAAAGGAAGGAAGAGAAGAAGAAGAAAATAAAGGAGGTGTAGATCTTCTTGATGATAAATGCCTTCCTTAGAACTCAGATTATGAAGAGAGTATATAAGAATGTTGTAGTTGTTTCTAGGCTGATGGTAGGCCTCTATATATAGGAAACAATGGCACATCATCAAGGGACTACACCCTTTCAATTAAGCGGTGTGAAATTATCATTCTGCCCATCATAAATAGGTAATTTCCACCTCGGAATTTCTACACATTTAATTAATATTTTATACTTTACAATAACATTATTTTAATGATTTATACATGTACGTCTACATGTCACTTATAATTTATTAAGTATACATATTTTGCAATCCATGTTCTTACAATCTCCCACTTGGATTGCCCAAACATGTGTTTATACTTTAACAAATCCTCGTAAAATCATATTCATAATGTAAATGACAATCCATATGTGCAGTTCATTGTCATTCTAAAACAATCTCGTCCATTAGTTTTACAAGTATAAGAACTAAAGGGGCAGTCGTTGTAATTGATTCGCAACTAAACCCATACTAATCACATATATATGTTCAACTAAATGACATAGATTAAATATAGATGTGTAGCACGGAAAACATAATGAATATATATTAAAACATGTATATATATATATATATATTCCATCAACTAGTCCTAATTAACGAAATGAGATCAATATGAATAAAATAAATAGCAAATAAAGCACAACACAAACTCCCACTATATTATGCATTATCAAAAGTCGTTTCACCCATATGAGCAGTATGCTCATGAAACATCAAAAGAGATAACGCTTTATAAAATGGATCCAATAACTTGAAGTTTGTTCCTATAAGTTGTATATCTATTTGTTCATTTTATATTCATTTCTCTTCAACAAGAGACATAATCATACGATGTCTTTCGACATCTTTGCATCCAGTAAAAACAGAATCGAAATACCTAATAGTCTAAAAAATGATCCGATTTTGTATACATAAGCATGTAGTTTAATGTTTTATAGGTACTTCATCATTCTTTTGGATGCGACTTAATGTTTTTCTTTCCAAATTGCTTTGGTATTTACAAAGCATCCCAATAATAAATGCAAGGTCTGGACGAGTACAGACTTGCTTATACATTAAGCTTCCTACTGCCGGTAGTAAAAGGAATCGATTCCATACATTTCTTGTGCTCATTTTGTATGGGCTTTTAGTTTAATGTTTTTATTCAGTGAATATCCATAGATTGGCTTGAAAAGCCCTGGACAAGACTTCTCCAAGATGCTCTATTTTTCCATTGAACCGGCCCAACCAGCAACCAGAGCTGATAAGGGATATTTTCCATATACTTGGATTTAAAATTAATTTTTTAGGACATTACTTTAAACTGAATTTATCTCCTTTAGAGACAGGGGTGTCATGTGGTTTACAATTTTCCATGCTAAACCTTTGTAATACCTTCTCTATATAGCTCTTTTGTGATAATTCCAAAATACCTCGTGAATGATCACGATGAATTTGGATTCCTAATACAAAAGATGTCTCACCAAGATCTTTCATCTCAAATTTGTTTGAGAGAAATTTCTTAGTTTCTTTTAGAAGGTCCTTATCATTACTAGCAAGTAAAATATCATCCACATATAAGACCAAAATTATAAATCTATTCCCACTGAACTAATGGTATACACAATCTTCACCAAGATTCGTTTCAAAACCAAATGAAAGAATAACTTGATTAAATTTTAAATACCATTGACGAGAAGCTTGCTTGAGACCATAATTGGATTTCTTAAGTTTACAAACTAATTGATTAGTTTGATCTGAATCAGTCACCATTTCTGGTTTTCTTATATAGATGGTTTCCTCAATGTCTCCATTGAGCAAAGTCGTCTTAACATCCATTTGATGAAGCTCAAGATCATAATGTACCACTAATGCCATAATGATCCTAAAAGAGGTTTTAGAAGATACAGGAGAAAATGTTTCTTTATAATCAATGCCTTCCTTTTGAGTAAATCCCTTAGCAACAAGACGTGCCTTATATCTTTCCACATTACCTTGCGAATCTCTTTTGATTTTAAATATCCATTTACAACCAATAGGTTTTACACCTTCAGGTAATGGGACAAGATCCCAAACGTCATTGTCTTTCATTGATTTTAACTCCTCATTAATGGCATTGATCCACTTATGAGAATTAGGCTATTAATGGCTTCATGGAAGGTAATTGGTTCATCTCCCACTAAATCTAATGTGTCCTCATTCTCCGCAAGATACACATCATAATTATCCGGAATAGAACTTCTTCTTTCTCTAGTAGATCTCCTTAAGGGCACCAGTTCATCCTCATTTTGAGGTTGTTGAATTTTCTCATGTCCAACATTTTCATGTTGTCCGTTATTTACGGGAGTCTCTATATTATTTTGAATTGTATGTTCTTGTTGAATTCAGGTACAATTACTTGATTTCCAACAAGAACTAAAGTTGAAGGAATATAGAGTGGTTCCTCTAACTCTTCAAATTCAAAATCATTACTATTTCTCCCACTAAATTCAACATCCTCAAAGAACCTAGCATTGTCAGTCTCGAAAAATGTTTTAGTTTTTGGGTCATAAAATTTATATCCCCTAGATCTCTTAGCATACCCTACAAAGTAACTACCAACGGTCTTAACGTCCATACGGAGTTTTGTCGGTAGCCTTTGAAGCAGCTCTATTGAGAATATAAGTAGCGGTTCTTTAATGCATCGCCTATAATGAGTGAGGTAAAGAAGTACAAGAAAACATACTTCTTACCATATCCTTAAGGATTCTATTATGTCTCTCCACTACACTATGCTAGATTTGCCCGGCATGGTGTAGTGAGGGACAATCCCACACTCTTCAAGATAGAGAGTATAAAGGACCCGGACGTTATTCACCCAATACGTCCAATGATTGAGACTTTACATGAAGAAAATAATTGTATCCACAACGAGAGTAATAATCTATGAACGTGATGGAAATTTGTTGACCATTCCATGAAGGGGTAATGAACGGTCCACAAATATCCGTATGAATTAGTTCTACGACATCTGAAGCTCTCAATGATTCAAAATTTTCTCTAGAGTTTGTAAATTTTCTTTTAAGACATTCAATACAAAAGTTTCTATCCAAAATATCAAGTTTATTTAAGATTCCTTCTGACACAAGCTTGTCAATTCTCCTTTTGGAGATATGACCCAAACGCCTATGCCATAAGGTATAAGAATTTTCACTTGAAACTTTCGTTTTGTGTCTCTAGTTTTGGTTTCGTTATTGTGAGACTCATTAATTTTCTTGACTAAGTCAAGTAAATAAAGATTATCAAGATATGATAAAGTACTAATACCGACAAGCTTGAAATTGAAATAAAGATCACATTTATTATTACCGAACGAACAAGAATAACATTCCTTGTCCAAAACTGTGATAGATATTAAATTCCGTCTAAAGGACGGTACAATGAATGTATTATTTAGTACAAAATAATAGCCAATACTTATCATTAATCTAAAAGTCTCTATGCCTATAACTTCAATCGGATTTCCAGCTCCCATATAGATGTATTTCTCATCTTCACTGGGAATTCGGTAATTCAGGCAACCCTGCATACATGAACTAATGTGAGTTGTTGCACCAAATACAACCACCATGTATATTAAGGAATTGAAACCAAATTTGCCTTAGTACAAACAAGACCAAATGGCATACCATTCTGAATTCGCCATTCGCGATACTTATGGTAGTCGTTCTTCATGCGAGTAAGGTCCTTGCAAAAGAAGCATTTATTGACTTTATGATCATTAAATGATCATATATGCTTCTTACTTGCAATCACGATTTCCTTCCTTCTTCTCTTAATCCCACGAGAAGAAGTAAATGCTAAGTGAGTACTTTTTAATTTAAGATATTTCATCCTATATTTCTCTTATGTCATATGTGAAAGTAATCCATTAATATTCCACTTGTACTTTTGACATTTATAGGTCACCTCAAAAGGACCAAATTGACGAGGAAGATAGATCAAAACTAAGTGCACGAGCAAATCTTTCGAAATCTCTAACTTAAGTGCCTTTAGTTTGATCGAAAATTGAAATAATTCAATAATCTACTCCCGAAGATTTTCCTCACCCTTGTACCAAATGGAAACAAGTTTTCACAAGAATTCAAGAAAAAAATCAGCATTTTCAATCTCAGAGACATTGTCAAAAAATGTCTTTGAAACTGCATTTTTCATGATCATTAGACTCACACGGTTGGACCGTTCCCATTGCTCAACATTTTTCCGTTCTATAACGGTATTTTCTTTAGTGAGAGCAGCGGAACTTGGTTCCCCTAATGCGTGATCGATGTCCATATAGCCTAAGATTATCATTATATTATTTTTCCAAATTTTAAAGTTAATCCCATTAAGCATCGGAAGATTGTTCATAGCAGTAGTAATAGATGAAGCGTTTATCAAATCTGTTAGGAATAAGAACGAAGAATGAATACAAAACATGTATAAGAAACTACATAATGAATAAAGTAATTAATTATATCAATGAATCCCATCAAAAAGATAATTAACATGACATCAAAACTAATCTTTGGATTGCGAATTGACTCATAATTTAATTTATCTTAGGGTGATAAATGACTTTAAGCAACACATTTCAAATACTTTCCTTCCTTTGGGCCGATTCAAGTATTAAAAATGTCCTAACATTTAAAGTATTTGTTACCCGACAATAAAAAATATAAACAACTCATTTTAAATACCTGCCTCCTTTGGGATGGTTCAAAGTATTTAAAATGACCAAACGTTTTATTCAATTATTACCTCATGAATGCAAATATTTAATCAATAACAAGATCTCCTTTGGGAAATTCATGTTACCACATATTAATATAAACATTCATCACTTCACAATTTCGTATCTAAACAACATAAATCACTTTGGCGAAAATATTGTTTAGAAATGTATAAAATTGTTAAGCATATAATTAATCACACTTTAGGGCACAAATTAATGTATACTTTACTCAAATAATAAATGAAAATTGACCAAAATAGGAAAATATTGAAAATTTTGAAAATTTGGCCAAAATAAGTTATGCTCGGCCGAGTCAAAGAAGGTGCTCAGCCGAGCAAAAGACTCCAGAAAACACCCCTTTCTCCTCCCTTGTGCTCGGCCGAGTCTTAGGGGTGCTCGGTCGAGTCCTTAGAGGTGCTCGGCCGAGTCCTTAGGGGTGCTCGGCCGAGCATCATGACCGTTGGATGGCGTATTTTCAAAAAAATTCAAACGTTGTGCTGATACAAATGGGGTGCTCGGCCGAGTCAAGGGGTATGCTCGGCCGAGCAGCCCCTGAATGTCAAATTTTCCAGATTTTGACTATCAATTCTTAACTTAATGGTGAATCAATATTCAACCAAAGCAAGTAGATCCGCATACTCACAACACATTTCAAATGCGTGGCTATGCATTTGAACAAACTCACAACGCATCCAATGATGGTGGCTATATTCAAAATGGGATAATCTTACATTTAAGAATTGAAAGCCTTTTGAGTAAAACCAAAATTTATAATTATAATTCAACACAATACTCTAGAGATGAAATAGAGTTGCACCAGTTCATTAGTGCACGGCCGAACCAAATTGAAATTTTCTTGAAAATATATGAACAATGTTTGTATGGTCGTGCGTTATAACTTGCACGGCCGTGCAGTCACTATTCACAGCTTTTTCCAAAAGGCACCTGTTCATAATTGGCCGAGCAAGACCCTTTTCACAGAAAAATTTTCTTCACACAAAAGATGAATGGTAAGCAAAATTAACGCTTAACCAAGACATGAATACACAAGTAGATCCAACACGATTATGCGACATAAAACGCTCTGTTGTGTCAATGGGATAATCTTGCATGAACCATCATGTTCTTTTGAGTAAAACTTCAATCCATATTCAGAATTTAATCAAGTAATGAATAACCCTAGCAACGAATTAGAGCATTCAAATAACATCATAACATAATGATATCAACAAGATTAAGAATTAAAGTAAAGCAAAATATATGCTATATGAATTCAAACTTAATCCGAAACTTGAGAGGCTCTGATACCAATTGTTGGAACATTTCTATTCCAATAACCCTAAAGCATTCAAGTTTAGATTAAATAAGAGAAGAAGATGAAGACGGAAGCGTGATACCTGTTGAGTCCATCTTGTTACTTGATGATGTTCTTGCAAAGGAAGAAAGAGAAGAAGAAGAAAATAAAGGAGGGAGATGTAGATCTTCTTGATGATAAATGCCTTCCTTAGAACTCAGATTATGGAGAGAGTATATAAGAATGATGTAGTTGTTTCTAGGCTGATGGTAGACCTCTATATATAGGAAACAATGGCACCTCATCAAGGGACTACACCCTTTCAATTAAGCGGTGTGAAATTACCATTCTGCCTATCATAAATAGGTAATTTCCACCTCGGGATTTCTACACATTTAATTAATATTCTATACTTTACAATAACATTATTTTAATGATTTAAACATGTACGTCTACATGTTACTTATATTTATTAAGTATACACATTTTGCAATCCATGTTCTTACAGTTTTAAATGGGTCAAATACACTTTTTAAATTTAAAGGGTAAAATAAATTTACTTTCTTCAATATTGATAATTATTATTATTTTTTTTTTTTATATATTATTACTAAAAAAATATTTGATATAAGAACACAAACACATAAACATAAAAACACATTGACACACTCAAATAAATTCAATTTTGAAGATGGGTTTATTATTGGGTTCTTAGAAAGAGAAAAATTGATTAAGAGAGAGAGAGAGAGATGTGATCTAGGAGAGTAGAGCTGTAGAGGTGAAGGATCATATGATTTATGAGAGGGTGTTGATAAAAGGCTGTGATGGGGCAGGGCGGCCATAGACTGTGGGGGTGGACTAGAGAAGATGAAGGGTGGAATTGAGAATGATTGGTTTAGAAAATAGAAATTGAGGTGAGTTATAATTTTCAAAATAAAAATAGGGCTGGGTTCTTATACATAAAATGTTTTGTTTTTATTCATGTCCCTTTCATTCCATAATCTTACTTTGATCCTTTAAAACAACTATCCATATAAAATTAATTCAATTTGATCATCAATTGAAAGTCACATGTAATTTAACTAATTTTTTAACAAACTTCGTTTAAAAGTCCTTAACTGAGCAAATAATGTCACGTTAAGTCAAAAATTGCCAAAATTGAAAAGTCAAACCCAAATTAATACCTTTCGGTGGACTTTCGGCCTTATTTTGTAATTTGTCCATTTAAAAACTGACTCAACAATTATTAATTAGTTGAATACTCAATCACCATCTTCACTAAATGTCGCGTTTCTAAAAAACTTGATACAATTTTATTCTTATACAAGTTATTTATAAAATGGGTAAAACACATTTTATAAGAAAGTTGATAAGTAAAATAGGACGACGAAAACAATAATAAAATAGTGGGATTTACAAAGCTTCAAAACAAATTGTTGCCGTCCTTGACTTCTTCAAGTCTTTTGTGAAGAATACTTTTTAAATACAATTAGTCTAGCTAATCATTTCAGGAAATATATAAATAAATAAATAATCTGGGAAGAACTAAATTAGACGGTCGTAGTCGTCGTGTAAGTTTGAATGTAGGAATGAACTGTCTAGTTAGTTGATGATGCTACCTCACAAGCAGTGTTTTAAAAGATTCCGTCTGAGGGTGCCTAGGTCCCACCTAGGCGCTAGACCTCTCTCCGATGCCTAGTTTTAAGTCCCGCCTAGGTCCCGACTAATCCCGACTAATCTCGACCAGTTCCCGCCTAGGCGCTAGGCCTGGATTCGCCGCCTAGCATCCGCCTGACGCTTTTTAAAACCTTGCTCACACGCAGACCATGTTGTAATTGCCTAGACTAGTTTTTATTTTATGTTTACTTCAATCAATCTCCATCCATCCGTCCCGTTTAAAATTGCATTGTTATATTGGCTATATGAATTAAGAAAAAATATATTATCCTCCTCCATCCAATATCAATTTGGATGAGCAAATTTAGAAGATAATACTAACACTATTTCATTAAGTCATCATCAAACACGTTAAACACAAGAAAATATAAGGAGTGATATTGAAAGAGATTGTTGTTCTAGTGCAAAATTCAATATGAGCAACATAATAGAATCTATATTGAAAATCTCACAATTACACGAAATCGAAATAATACTCAATTCGCCCCAAATTGGATGTTCATTTTTTTAATTTTTTTTTTTTTTATGTTAATCAAGAGCATATTTGAAATTTTGGACATTCAACTTGGTAAAAAAAATTTAAACATTCATATTGGCACAGAGGAAGAAGTACACTTTTGTTGCACCGAGAATCACAAGTAATACTTCATGGATCACGCAGCAAGTTAGAGAAGGAAAAGTTGCCAGCTATTTGTTATTATTTCAACCAGTGTAACTCCCTGTGCGATGTACGGACAGCTATTAACACATATTGATGAAAATTCATACAAATATAACAGGAAATAGAATTGTTTGTGTACATTGGAAAAAACTTTTTTGAAAGCGATATTATTAGTACAAATATCAGATTGAAGGTCTCTTAAATAAATACTCCCTCCGTCCAAGTAATTACTTCACAGTTACTGTGCTCACGTAAATTAAGGAGAGAGTATTATATTGAAAGTGTTGTGAGTGTGAAATTAAAATAGGAGAGAGAATGAGTGGAGGGAATAGTAAATTATAATGGTGTTGTGAGTATTAAAATAATGTAGGAGAGAGAATGAGTGGAGGGAATAGTAAAGATTCTTTTCCATTTTGGGAAAGAAACAAAGTGTGAAGTATGTAATTGAACGCCCAAAATAGAAAGTATGAAGTATGTAACTGGACGAAGGGAGTATATATTTAAGGCATAGTTAGTTTTTACGAAACGCGTTTTATACGTAAATTCCCATTCCTTTCAATAATAATCACATTTGACATCCATTTTTCAATGCTATGAAATTGAACGCATATTTTTTATGTAAAACATATTTATTGTGTATTGAACGCGATATGTGCGTAATTTGCCCACAGTATCACTTAGTTTCGCCAACGATTGGGAAAGCGTAATCAATGTAGTTATAAGTCTCAAAATCTTTCTCTTCAACTGCAATTCGGAACTCTTGACTCGAGTGATTCTCCAAACAAACAAATTACATGAAATGAAATTTTCAAGTATCATTAATTTCGATTTTTTAGAACTTTTTTTGTTCTTGAACCTTATTCAACTTCTACATCCCCGTTTGATTTTTACATATTTCTTTAATGTTATTGTTATATAATCATGTTTTCTTTATATCGCAAGTAATTACATTTAACATTAGGAAAAATTATTGCACTATCAAATAAATAAATGCTCCCTTCGTCCCATTTTAAACTTCTTTTTTTTTTTAAAAAAAGGTATCCCATTTTAAATTTAAAAAAACTACAATGAAAAAATTTTAATATTTTTTTATTCGATGGTCTTATAAGTCATACTCTCAACAACTATTCACTACTTACTTTGTAGCCAACTTTTTATACTTTATAATAAAATCATTAATCTCTTTAATATCCTAAACAATTTTTTTTAACTTTTAAAATAGGACAAAAGTTGAAGAAAAAATTATTAATATTTCTATTTTACAATGCTATTTTTTCCCTTTATTTACTTATAAATGTAGAGATTATAAATGAGACGGCTCGAGCTAATCCCAAATCCACCCCAATCCCACCCGATTTAAAAGAAAACATTTTCAAACTCTTTTCATTATAAGCGGATCAATGAGGGTTTAGGAGGGATTCAAAAATTTTATCAACCCGTTTTTAACTTACAAAATTCTTTAAATAGGGCAATATCAAGTTAAAGCACATACTAACACAGTTTTCCTAGAATTGGGCCAAAAAAAGTAATTTGATTTCGCTACTTCACAAATTTTAGTTACGTGAGACGGAAAATATAATTTTTCATTCTAGTGAAAGCACATAATAATGCAATTTTTTGGCAAAAAAAGTAGTATTATTATTTGGTGATTTATTTTGAGTTGAAAGTAATATTCTTTTTTGAAATGAAGGAAATAATTTTTTTATATAATGACATTTTTTAAAGTTGACTTGAGACGGAATGTATAATTTTCCCTTCTATTTTTATTTATTTTAGTTTTCATTATTCAGACTTAATTTTTATTTTGCAACTAATTAAATTTAGCATCAGGATAAATTATTTCACTATCAAATAAATAAATGCTCCCTTCGTCCCATTTTTAAACTTCCTACTTTTTTAATAAAAGGTGTCCCATTTTAAATTTAAAAAAATTAGAATGAAAAAATTAGAAAATTTCAAAATTAAATGGTCTTATAAGTCATACTCACAACAACTATTCACTAATTACTTTGTAGACAACTTTTTATACTTTATAATAAAATCATTCATCTCTTTAATATCCGAACCCATTTTTCAATGTTTAAAATATGACAAAAGTTGAAGAAAAAATTATTCATAAATATTATATATAAAAAAAGCACAAATAAATGAAACCAAGATTAATAATCCATCAAATGTTGATAAAATAAAAATGAAAACATAAATAGTTATAATAATTATATTTGTAGCCAATAATAAGATTTTTAATTTTACTAATATACTTCAACTACTCTTTAAATTAAAAAATGTTATATCAACTGGCTTCCACATTTTTTAAGCATTAATCTAAAGTTCTTTACTAATAACCCATCACTTTTTAAAAGAGATCAATAGGAATTGTTTCTTAAAAAAAAAAAAAAAAAAAAAAGCGAGCGAGAAGAACTTAATATAAAATGTTTTGTAAAAAAACATACTCAATGAAAGTTCATAATAATACTCCCTCCGTCCCAATAAAAGCTTCACTAATTATCCAAAAGAACGTCCCGTTAGAAGCTTCACCTTTCCTTTTTTGGCAAAGAATCTTCACTATTCTCTCCACTCATTCTCTCTCCTAATTCACTATTACACTCACAACACTTTTCAAATTTACTATTCCCTCCACTAATTCTCTCTCCTATTTTCAAATTACACTCACAACATTTTTTTTTCCCACCCATTTCCATAATTCCCGTGCCCACCCAAAAGGGTGAAGCACTTATTGGGACGGAGGGAGTATGTTTTTCATTATTTCTAAAGTACTTTTATGGAAAAAAATTGTCCTTCAAGTCAAAAATGAATATTTCTTTCATCCCATAATTAATACTACTTTCTATATCCAAAAAATTTTTTTTTGCTTCATTTGCCTCAAGAAATTTACTTGTCCAAAAAATTAATATTTATTTTCTGAGACGAAGACACTAACATTATAAACATTAATTTTTACAAAATAATACTACTTCAGGTAAAGAAAAAAAAACTATTTTCGTCCAAATGAATATTTTACTTAATTTGTTTAAAAAATTAATGTCATATTTTGAAACAAAGGAACTAACATTACAACATTTCAAAAATGAATATTACTTTCGATTCAAAATGAATAACCCAAAAATAATACTACATTTTTTATCCAAAAAAATGAGCATTATTCCCTTCCTCCCAATTAATATTTTAAAAACTAATACTAATTCATTCGCCTCTGTAATTAATGTTTATAATGTTAGTGCATTCGTCTCAAAATATGACATTAATTTTTTAGGCGAATAAAGTAGTATTATTTTTTAAAATGTTCATTGAGCCAAATGAAGCAATGTTAATTTTTCTTGGACATATAAAAAAGTTCTACTTTTTAAGAAAGAAAAATGACTTTAATTCAAAAATGAATATTACGTTCGTCCCATAATTAATTCTACTTTCTATATCCAAAAAAAAAAAAATCCTTCCTTTGCCTCAATGACTTTACTTGTCTCAAAAATTTATATTTATTTTCTGACACAAAGACACGAACATTATAAACATTAATATTTAAAAAATTAATGTCAAATTTTGAAACGAAGGAACTAACATCACAAACATTAATTATTTAGGCGAATGAAGCAGTATTAATATTCATATTAGTAAAATTATTATTATTATTATCATCATTTATAATAAAAAAAATATATTTCACACTTAATTAATTTTAGAAAAAAAAGATATTAAAAAATGAAAAAGAAAAATTAAGAAAGGATAATTAAGAAATTTATAATTTAAAAATAGTATTTTTTTTTTGTGTCCAAATTAAATGAAATTAGTCTCTAATTAAAGAGGAAAAAAAAATTATGAATTTTGGTGTAAAAATTTTTAAATTTTTTTTTTTTTTAATAAAATAATTGATGTCGAAAATAGGGGGTGAAAAATAAAAAGCTGGGGAAAAATCATCCAATCACAATGCGCCACGTGTTGAAATTTATTTAAAAAAAAAAAAAAGGTTACGCGGACACGCGCCTTTGTCGGCTCGTGTTACGCACGCGTCCAGTGCAAGCTTGCCACGTGTCTCTCCGCCTGATTAATTGCAACTTTGCCACTGCGTGAAATGACTAAAATGTTCCTGATTTAGGCGGAATTTTGGCAATCCTCTTATTATATATAGATAGATTTATTAAATATTAACCATTAGTTTTGCTAAAAAGAATCCCTAATGATTGGCAGAAAAATTCCACAAGGAAAGACAGTAACATGCCTCTTCCATAAGCTTGACAATGGAATCGTTCTTGGCCGCAGTAATTGACAACGGAGGACTTTTTTGGCGCAATTGAGAACGGAAGGGTGTAGGGTTTTTACGGTGGAATATGAATAGATTGATTGTGTGAGGGTAAACATGAAATTAAGAAAAATACCCCCAATCTTTGATTTTCTTTCCTCCCAAATTTTCATTTTGGGAGAATTGTGTAGTAGAGAAAATTAAAAAAAAAAATTCTTTTCTTTCCATTCACTTCCTTCTTAAAAACAACTCAGAAGCAACTTTAGGAAGAATTTTTTTTTTAGACTTCCTTCCCTTTCTTTCCCTTTCTCTCGTTTTTTAAACTCGGGAGCGGTCACTAAAAGTAAAGTAGAAGAGAAAATGAGAGAAAGAAATAGGATAAAATTTTTGCCATTTTGGAAGTCCAATTTAAATTTAAGATAGAACAAACGAAAATGACATTAAATTCGATTTGAGATAGAACGAAAAAAACATATGATAAATAATGTAATTTCAAGTGAGATTGGGATAGAGGGAGTATGCATTAATACCTTTCTTTCACCTATTTTTTGATAAGAAAAAAGGATCACTAGTAGGGAAGGCCAAATCGGATTCAAATCGGATCGGAATCGAAAAATTGAATCGGAATCGGATCGGAAAAGCTCGGAATCGTCATGGACCGTCACGAAAATCGGAACCGGGATAACCGGAACCGGTTTGGAGCCGGGCCGGTTAAGGGTCACCAAAATGGTGAACCGGACCGGAAAAAGCCCGGAACCGGACGAAAATTCATTATTTTTCAATAGAACCGGACCGGAAAAAGCCCGAAACCGGATTAACCGGAACCGTGAGCAATCCGGACCGATTAAGGGTCATACATTTTTCGAACCGGAACCGGGCCCAAAACCGATTTTGGTGATCCCTAATCACTAATCCCTTTATTTTTCTTTAGATCATACAAATCCTCAATAAAATGGCTTCGATCTATCCTTAGCAATTTAGCAATTTTGGCTCGTTACCCACTAACTTGTATTATCTAATTCACTAGTTATCTAATTCAATTCAATTTGTCTAAGTTTTTGTGTTGAAATGAGTTATCCTTTAATTTTAATGGGTCGATCCAATACAACCCGATATGTTTCAATCCGCATAACCCGTGAACACAATAACCAAAATTAATAAATTTAATGTGCCAAGGCTAAAAAAAGTAAACGGGTTGATCCATTCCGACCCACTAACCCAATTCGTTACAACTCGACCCATTTAATCCATTAACTCAAACGAATTAACAGATTTTAACCTATTAACCCATCACAACCCAACCCACACATTTTACGGGTCTACTTCAATCCATCCAGTCCAGTCAATCACCCACTCTTTCTTAATTCAAATACAAACTTTGATTAACTACTCCCTTTCTCTTTCTTTTGATTATACTAATCCTCAATGAATAAACTTTTTATATTAAAAAAACTTTTCTTGTTATTAGTACATTATTTTTAAGTTGCACCACATTTTTTTTTTGAGCAATGTACCACTATAACAATTAAATCCTTATTTAATGATACTTATTTTATTTTAAGACGACTAAAAATGGATATTTGTAATAGGCTGAGGGCCAAGTATATAAATTAAGCGCTCATTGTAAATATGGGCACATTCTATCTTTTATTTTTCTCATATATTTTTGGTTTTTTATATATATTAATTTCAACCCCTAGAAATCATAAGTATGTACTTTACTTAATGGGCCATTTTCAACTATTTGGTTCATATATTTCACTATCATTCTAAAATTATGTAATTTTAGCATCAAATATCTTACCCCATATCTAACAAATTGATTCAAATCTTGCACTATCCTTCTAAAATTATTATATTATATGATAAAATTAAATATTTAAATAAGAAAATAAGTATATCTAACATACAAATATATAAAATAAATATTAATAATGAAATTAAAGAATGCAAATAACAGATATCAAGTAAAATAATATATGCCACCTCCATCTCAAAAAATGAATTTACAAAAAAATTTCAAAATCATTTTTTTTTTTTAAATTGACTACTCATTTTGAGAAGAAGGAAGTAATAACTTCACTTAAAAAATAAAAATACTCCCTTCGTCCTGTTCGAAGAGACACAAATTTTCTTTTTGGGTGTTCAATTTGAAAAGACACAATCTAAAAATGAAAACTTTTTTATTACTTCTTTATTTGTGGGATCCACTTGTCATACTCACAATAACTATTCACTAACTATTCCTACTGGCAACTTTTCTCTTTCCTACATCACTTTTCATACTCACAACATTTATTTTCCTATACACTTTTCTCTTTCCTACATCACTTTTCTTAATTTTCTTGCAAGGCCAAAATTTTGCCTCTTCGAACGAAACAGAGAGAGTATAAGATAGGGCGAGGCAAAACCTATGCCAAATTTGTTGCAAAAATCACCCTACATTTGCCGTAAATGTTGCCCTGCACCAAAACAGTGGAATCTTTGGCGTAACTATTGGAGCTTGGTTATGCGCTAAACTGGCGCAAATGATGATGTTTGACACTCGGTTGGAGTTGCCCTTTGATGCTGCAAGAATCGTGCTCATCAATCTCCGTCCAATAAGCAGGACCGATCATTAGACTTCTTGACCTGAAACAAGGAATTCACGATTAGCCGGATGGTCTCCGGCTTAGACCCTCGGGCGTGAGAGTAAGTATGGTGATATGAAGAGCTCAAATATTATAATGAACAAGATGTATTCAATATAACAAAAAACAATTACCTTGAAACGGTTGATGTTGTCTTGTATTTATAGTTGTTGATGAGAGTTGTATTTGTGGTAGGATTTCATGAAATCCCTTAAATTGTGGAACATATATGCATTAGAGATCTTATCCATAAATAACTCCTGATTTGTAGGGAGTCTTGTTACGTAAAGAATTGTGGATACGCCAGGACTCTGTAGGTTGACGTAATGATGTAGGTCGAGGTCGCCTGTTGGGTCTAGGCCGACCTGACTGATGGATAGGGCTGAACCGTACCTGAATAGCATCTGGATCGTGATGTCGGACCAAGCTAGGTCGGGATCAAGTAAGTCAGACAATGAGCTAGGTCGACTGATCTTGTTGATGGGCCTTGGGCCTAGTAATAATTGGGCCTAGCCCACTGAGAACGTGGTGGCAATAATAGGTAGATGATTGGGCTTACTCTCTGGGCCTAGCTCGTCACTTTAGTGGCCCCCAACTTTCTGAGTTGACTTTGTCGACCAGGAAGTTAAAAGAATTTCTGATGAAACTCGAAGTAGACCGTAAGTCGATGCTCGAGTTAATGTTGGGTCGACCAAAGGTGACGTGGCTCAATCCTGGCCGCTGGCTTTTGGACGGTTGGATCATTGAAAGCGCCATATTTTTGTAATCATTACTGCCTCGAAAACCGCTCGGGATTTAATTGTGAATTAACCGTTTGAAAACCCTTCACTTTTCGTTTTCAGTAAGGATTTGGAGAAAGAAACCTTTTCCTTCTTGGATTTGACGAAGCTTCCCTACTCAGGCGTATAATTTCCCCAGCAGATAAGGCAAAGTTCTTGATTTCTGGTGCCCCTTGCTCTTTATTTCGTTCGCACGACCTTCGTCCCCAACTCAATTTAAGGTATTCTTCGATTTCCTTGATTTTCCGTCTACTTTCGAATTTTTCCTTTGATTTTTGCCATGGCTAGAACCTTTAGTTGCGAACCTGGGGTCTGGTATGGATATTGCACCATTAACCACCGAGTGTATAAGCACATAGGGGGAGTATGGAAGGAGATGACCATAACTGAGTGTGTTTCCATCTTGACAAGGTGGGGATTGACTTTTGACGAAATAGGATTGCCCATAGGAGAGAACTTGGGAGATTTAGGAATAGACGACCCAAACGTTGTATCTTTTTATCTCTTCCACGAGTTACTCGACCATATATCACTGTTTTATGTGAAGGATCCCAACAAACCTTCCTTCCTTAGGAATAGAAAGGGTTTCCCAGGGGAATCTAGGTCGTCCCTAGGTAGGTCGCCTGAGTACGAGCATAGGTGAATACGAGCATAGGTCTGATTCCCCTGTTTCCTCTTCATCTTGTACATATATGGCAACTCAAGGGGGAGCTACAGCTTCTACTTCTTCGAGCTCACGGATTGTGGACGCGTTCGAATCCTCCGTTGTACCTGGGAGGAATGAAAGAGGCTATGTACCTCCTAAGCCAATTCGAGGGAAGAAGAACTCGCAATCTCGGGTAGACATGGTATATAACTTTTGTGAGGTGGATAGTAAGGAATTCAATGTGACTCACTTCAGCAAGAAAGAATTCATGTCTCTGTTTGGTGATACATTCAGTAAAGATCCCACTAGGGTGGCCTTCTTCTATGGCCAATTCGAGGTTAGCTTGAGACTGCCGTTGGATCCATTTATTAATGAATTCTTGGAGTGTATGAATGCCCTACCTCTCCAGCTGGGAGTTAACACTTGCAGAGTCTTGGTGTGCTTTGCCATGGTGTGTAGGTTTCTTGGATACGAGCCCTGTATGAGAGTTTTTAGGGAGTTTTTTAGCGTCAATACTGATAAGGTCGACCTGGGAATTAGCACCCCCTCCAAGGCAAATTTCCCTAAGATGTTTGTCAACCTTCCCAGCAAGGTGAGTGGCTGGAATTCCCACGTGATGGTGGTGGAGAGTAGGAGAGGATGGGAGTTTCCCTTGCCCAACACTGATTCCAAGATGGTAAAGGATGAGGATTATTGGGAGCCTGACTGGTGCACCGAACTATATAAGAAGTTGGTCGAGGTATCAAATAAGGGGCCCATTAGCTGGAACATTTTAGGAACCATCAAGAACAATTATATCCAGGCCGGGATGATGATTGGTAATGGGGATGTGGTGCCTCTGGTCCCCATTGTTAGATGCTTAAGGTACCCTGATTGGTGTTTTGGTCAAATTTCAACAAGTGCTTCAAGTGACAAGAAAAATGACTAAAATGATATGAATCAGGGTACAATGATTATCGGGTTGAATAGAAATGAACACAAGTTGTTTGTTGACTAGGGAAAGCCCTTGAACAACTTGTTCGCCGGCACAAAACCCCGGGAGGTTTAGGAACCTACCTTGACCAAAAGTTTACTAAGTATTTTCGTGATTACAGAGCTATGAGCGTATACAAGGGGGCTTAAGCTAGTGAAAAAACGTGTGTGCAAAATACAGTGTTTTTCCCCTTTTATACCTCAAATAATGGCTAATTTACAAGGAGAAAAAATAGGCCTAGAATCTCGGATAAGAGGTTGATCTTGTTGAGACATTATCGCCATTTTGTTGATTGAGGGGATAATGATCCGTTGCTGGGTATTTGCATGGTGAGACGTCTTTGGATTGGTCTTCAATTACTTTGACATGTTCCCTGAAAAATAGGGTTAACGTAACAATAGTTCAACCTGCAAATGATCAAGATGTAATAGAACAACTCAAGTTGTTAGTACCAAGATTTTAGGTGCAAGTTGTAAACAAGTTGATTTTAAAACGTAGGGCCCAACAATTGCCCCAAACTTTTTGAATTTAAAATGAAGAATATAAAGAGACAAAAAATTTAAAAAGTTTGCCAAAAATGGTAAAAGGTACACGGCGGTTTTAAATGAAAAAGTTTTTGATGGGACGTTTTTGAAGATTTCCAAAGCAAAGGTCATGATTGTTTAGACTTCCAACCGCTGCCAACCTCTCCCTTAAATAAATAAGACTCCTCCCCAACTCTCCCTTTCACAGAATCAAAAAGGTAGCTTTCAAGGAGGTTTTCGAGAGGAATCACCAAGGAAGGAGACCAGAGAGAAAATCAAGTAGGAATTTTCCGGTGAGTTTCTCTTTTCCTTTTCAACTTTCTCTTTGATTTCTTGCTCAAGTTGTAAAAATGGGAAGAAAAAAGGTGAGTATAATCGAAAGCGACGAGGGTTTGCCCGAGGGTTTCTTAACTCAAAACATGTTGAAAAAACCGGACAATGAAAAATGTTTGATTCCTAAAGCCAACTTAGAAATCATTAAGAAAAACCACGCTATGCCATATGAAACCGTCTTTTTCACCCACCCTGACTTAACCTCTGAATGCTATTCTTCCGATTGGGTGTGCTTTCCCGAATATCCCTTTGTTATTGGCCTAAAATTTCCCTTCCCAAAGCTAATTACTAGGTTTTTTGTTTCCTCGAAACTCAACTATGCCCAAATCATGCCTCAAGGCTGGAGGTGCTTGCAAACCCTAGTTAGGTTAAATGCGGAGACTGAGTTGGAAGTTGGTTTAGAAGAATTCGCTTATACAACTGAGATTAGGGGATTTGGCCCTGGGAGATTTGGTTTTAGGGTTAAGACTGGTGGAGCCCCTTTTTTGAATGATAACTGTGATCCTGCTGATAGAGGTTGGAGGAACAAATTTTTCTTTGCAAGGAGAAATACCCTGGTTTCGGAGGAGGGTGCAGTTTTCAAGTGGAGGTCTCAAGGTAGTATAGATAATTTTTCTTACTCTATTAATGTTTCTTAACAACCTGCTAACTAATCACTTGAATTTCCTTTGGCGTAGTTGCTAAGCTGAGCGTGCTTTTTCCAGGAAAAGAGGGTACAGAGGAGAATGTGAAGAAAATCTATGAGTTGGATTCATTAATAAGGTCTTTCAAGGCATTCCCGGTCTTGTTTTCTGTAGATTTAGAAGAAGAACTTAACCCTGAAGAAGCTCTACCTGATCCCACCAAGATGGCCACAGGTTTGACAAACCTCTTAAAGTTTTTTCCTATCTCCAATTTATTCTAGTCCTTTCAAGTTGTTTTAATACTATATCCCTTTGTTGCAGCTACTCGTTCTAAGACCTCTGTGAGTGTTGCGGACCTACTGGCTGAAGCTAAGGCAAAGATGGTTGTGAAGAAAAATAACAAGCCCCCAACTCCCCACTCCGCAGTATCTAGTTCTGAAGCAAAAGTGAAGAAGGAGGAAACCAAGAAGAGGAAATTGACAGAGGCTGAACCCACAGATGTGGGTGGCGATTTGAATATGGAAAAGACAAAAGAGAAGTTCAAAGCTGCGATGACAGAGTTTATCGACAAGGTGAAATAAAGAGATTTTGAACTTTATACAAAAGAATTCATAGGGAATTAACACTTCTTTTTCACAGGTTTCAGAGATCATGATTCCTATTATGGATCAAGTTGATATTTTGAAGATCAAGGCGGCTAAATGTAGCCACGAAGCTGAAGAAAGAAACAAAAGAAACCAAGAAGTATGCTGATGAGGTGGTAAAACTGAAGAAAGCTAATGGGACTTTGGAGAAGGAGTTGGCAGCTGTTTATGCTGAGAAGGCGAAAGAAAATGAAGCACATGTGAAGGAGCTTGATGCATCAAAAGAAGATTTTAAGTTCAATGTCACCAAGACAGTGTTGGAGGCGAGGATCCAACTTATGGAGGAGTTCATGAACGGACAAGCTACAACTTGGGATGTGGAGGAGGAGAAGAGAACTTTAGAATGTTTCATTGGTGAACCTGCAGATGGAGAAGAGGATCCAACTTATGGAGGAGTTCATGAACGGACAAGCTACAACTTAAATCTTTAGAAAAGATGTAAATCTTTTAACCATATGTAATATGTACCTTTGATAGAGGTAAGACGTTTGAAGAAACAGAACATGTATCAGCCGTCCTGGCATGTCAACATGTTCCATCCCTTTCCAGCTAAAGTTTCAACATGTTGGAGCCGTACTGGCGTGTTAACATGTTGAACTTTTCTTCCTCAGGTTCAAACATGTATCAGCCGTCCTGGCGTGTCAACATGTTTGACACACTCCGGCTGGGTCTCAACATGTTGGAGCCGTACTGGCGTGTTAACATGTTGAGCCTACTCCGTTTGTTCAAGTTGTATACCTTGCAAAATAAATTCATGTTAGGGTTGGGTGTTAGCGTAGCTAACACCCCTCCGATGCTCAAGTCAGTAAGAATTTTAATAAAATTGAGAATTGAAATGTGTGATTGAACTTGACATAAATTTAAATCGTACCTGATAAGTCTAGTTGTAAATAACTTGACTTACATGAAATAGAGTTTTAAATGGATGGCGTTTCAACTTCTAGGGATCCTATCTCCACTTGGGGTTGACAGCCTTTGCCAGCTTCAGCATCAATAAGGTACGGTCCCTCCCACTTGGGAGCCAATTTACCTGCATTCAATTCTCTTGTATTTTGAAACACTTTTCTCAAAACTAAGTCACCAACCTGGAATCTTCTTATTCTGACATTCTTGTTGTAAGACCTAGCAATCCGTTGTTGATAAGCCGCCATCCTTATCTTGGCTAAATCCCTGATCTCATCGATTGTATCTAAATCTTGGGTTAACAAGAGATTATTTTCATCTTGAGTTAATAAGCCATACCTTGCTGTTGGGATTGTTACCTCGACTGGAAGTACAGCTTCTGCTCCAAATACCAAAGAATATGGAGTCCTACCTGTGGCCCCTTTTGTAGTGGTCCTATCTGCCCAAAGTACAAGTGGTAACTCTTCGGCCCATTTTCCTTTCTTTTGATCTAGGCGCTTCTTCAAGTTGTTGACAATCAACTTGTTGCTTGACACGGCTTGACCATTAGCTTGAGGGTGAACAGGCGTGGACATGATCAACTTGATGCCCCAGCGAGCGCAAAAATCTCTGGTCTTCTTACTTATGAATTGTGACCCGTTGTCACATATAATCTCTGATGGTACACCAAACCTGCTAATTATATTTTTCTTTAAAAATGAAATTACCTCCTTGTCTCTTACTTGTACATAAGCTTCTGCCTCGATCCACTTTGAGAAGTAATCTGTCATTGCAGACATGAACACTTTGCCTCCAGGGGCCTTAGGCAACTTGCCCACAATATCCATGCCTGAAATTACCCGGGATTCGGCTCGCGCGCGGAGGGCCCCGAAGCATCTCGCATTCGTCCGCTTTTCGGGAATGTTCGCCCGGATCCGAGAGGCAGCGCGCTCGCGCCCCGGCATCTGGCTTTATTCCGCTTTAGCGTTAGTTGGAGGTGTCTCGCCGTTTGTTTTCGCATTTGTAGAGTCGCCACGCCGTTTTTATTAAGCCCAAAACATTGAAAAAGGGCATCAGTTTAAAGATAATTTTAAACTGTTTTTGTGTGATGAGATTTTGAGTTCGGAGGTCAGATGACTCCTCGGGAAGAGAATATTAGAATATTAGAGCTCACCCGAGTCGCCTCGTAAAACGAGTCTTTCGGATACCCCTAATATCCTTTAAAATGTTGTGTGTGTGTGTTTGTGTGCTTTTAAAAATGCATGCTATGTCGGATGTCTACATTGTACACTACGTATTGAAATGTATTGAAATAGTAATGGAAGGAAGCCTTACCAATGTTGGTTCGTATCTGTCTTCCGCTGAGGAATAGTGTTTGAGGTCGGAGTAGCGTTCCGATACGGATCGGGATTGCTTCGGGAGATGCCGGTTGTCTGCGGACAGAGTTTCGGCGTGAGTTGATGTTGCAGGCTGCGTGCGGGCAGAGGTTCGGCGTGCGTTGGGATCGCAGGGATCACTCGGGCAGAGGTTCGGCGTGCGTTGAGGTGGCAGGAGTCACTCGGGCAGAGTTTCGGCGTGGTTTGGGACCGCCGGTTTGACTCGGAAAGAGCCGGGACACCGTGGAAAGACCAGACAAGGCCTCGGAGTACCACGAGGGGCCTCAAAGTACCTCGAGAGTGCCTCGGGGCAGCGCGGGAGCATCGCGGGAGCGCTCGGAGAGGCTTCGGAGCGCCACAAGGGAGCTCGGAAGGCCTCGGAAGGATCCGAAAGGGGCCGGGAGTGCCTCGAGAGGACTTAGAGGGGAAGCCTGAAGGCTTAGAGAGGAAGAGAGAATTGGGAGATGTGTGGAAATGAGGAGGGGGAGCCCTCTATTTATAGTAAAAATTTTCATGCAAGAAGGTCCGTACGGACCTTCTTGGTTATCCAGAATTTTGGTTTTCCTCGATTTGAGGGAATATGTGATGATGGTGAATATTCTGGAATTATGATGTCCCCTGAGCAATAAGGTCCGTACGGACCATCTTGACATGCAAAGAGGTCCGTACGGACCAACTAAGCATGAGGGTAATCATTTTCTCCGGGATTTGAGGGAATATTGTGGACTTTAAGGGGATTCAGTAATTATGAAAACAAAGAGGTCCGTACGGACCATTTTTGCTTTTCCAATTTCCTGAAAATTCCCAAAAGGTCCTTTTGTCCCTTTTTATCCCAGGAAGGCTCCTCCCTTGGTTTGGCTGGGGGTTTTGAGAGGGTTTTGAGTGCCAGAGGTCGTCGAGACTGCGTTGATGAGTCTGCGGTGCTTCCCGTGTGCTTGAAAGGGGTGATCCAGATTGGGGTACTTACAGAAGCCCCTCGACGACGTCACTTATGAAAGAAGTGGGGTCGCCGATAAGATAAGGGTCCTAATCTGGATCGCGTGCTGGGAGATAAAGTGACCGTGTAGGTCGGTGTGAGGACGTGGTGGTGTCCTATTGTGTGACCGTTTAGGCCGCAGCTAGGCCCTGTGATAGGATTCCTACGTATCCCTGGCGGGAATCAAGCCTGGTCGTAGTTCGGGTGTGGGGAATCTGTGAGTGTTTTGTGAATGCTGGCGTGGTGGTGCCCTGAAGTGTCGTGTGACCGTCGAGGTCAGTGGTAAGGACGTGGTGGTGTCCTGGGTGATCGCATAGGTCGATGGCTGGACCCTGTGATAGGATTCCTACGTATCCCTGGCGGGAATCAAGCCTGGTCGTAGTTCAGAGGTCGTGAATCTGTGAGTGCGGGCGTGGTGGTGCCCTGAAGTGTTGTGTGACCGCCGAGGTCAGTTGTGAGGACGTGGTGGTGTCCTAAAATGTGGTGACCACCGAGGTCAATTGTGAGGACGTGGTGGTGTCCTGGGATGGAAATTTTATGATTTTCCTAATCGGGTGGTTTAAGGCCTTCCGGGCCGGAGATAGTGATTTGGGAGGTTTATACGGTCTTCCGGACCGAGTGGTTTAAAGCCTTCCGGGCTGGTGATAGTATGAGGACTTGAATCGTCTTCGATTGCAATGCCATGCGTGAGGACTTTGAATCGTCTTTGCTCGCCATGTGTGAGGACTTTGAATCGTCTTCTCGGTTGGTGCCATGCGTGAGGACTTTGAATCGTCTTTGCAGCCATGCGTGAGGACTTTGAATCGTCTTCCGGCCGCGTTTGCCATGCGTGAGGACTTTCAATCGTCTTCCGCCGCGGTTTGCCATGCGTGAGGACTTTGAATCGTCTTCTGGCCGCGGTTTGCCATGCGTGAGGACTTTGAATCGTCTTCGTCGCGCGGTTTGCCATGCGTGAGGACTTTGAATCGTCTTCGTCGGTTGGTGCCATGCGTGAGGACTTTGAATCGCCTTCTCCGCTGCGGTTTGCCATGCGTGAGGACTTTGAATCGTCTTCGTCGCGGTTTGCCATGCGTGAGGACTTTGAATCGTCTTCTGGCCGCGGTTTGCCATGCGTGAGGACTTTGAATCGTCTTCATCGCGTGCTGAGGCATGGCCGCCTTGAGCTTTGATTGCGAGAGGTTTAGATGCCTCGTGCTTTGTCCGCCGGGGAGAAGGTTGAACTTACGATGGCCGCCGATGTTCATCCGTTGGGGATTTATCGTGGCCTTGTAGGGGCTTTTCCCTGAGAGGGTGACGTCGGGCTTACTTTGATGGCCGGTGCTTGTGGGATGAGTGGGCAAGGATGATGGCCGTGATTGCTTCACCATTTGGCGCTGAGGCGTTTCGTGCCTGGACTTTGTACTGAGGTGTCGGGCTCCTTCGCGCTTGTTTTGCCGCTGAGCGGGCGGTTACATTGACGGCCGCCGGGATACGTAGTCTGTACGACTTCCTTGAGTCGGGAGGAGCTGGCTTACTTTGACGGCCGGTGGTTGAATTGCTGAGCCGGGCGGTCTTACACCGACGGCCGGGAATTGCCTGAGCGGGCGAGACCTGCGCTGCGACACGCCGACGGCCGGTTGAATTGCCGCTGAGCGGGCGAGACCGGTCTTACGCTGACGGCGAGCTTACGCGACGGCCGAATTGCCGCTGAGCGGGCGAGGTCCGGTCTTACACTGACGGCCGGTGGTTGAATTGCCGTTGAAGTGGGCGAGGACCGGTCTTACACTGACGGCCGGTGGTTGAATTGCCGTTGAGTGGGCGAGGTCCGGGCTTACACTGACGGCCGGTGGTTGAATTGCCGTTGAGTGGGCGAGGACCGGTCTTACACTGACGGCCGGTGGTTGAATTGTCGTTGAGTGGGCGAGGACCGGTCTTACGTTGACGGCCGGTGGTTGAATTGCCGTTGAGTGGGCGAGGTCCGGGCTTACACTGACGGCCGGTGGTTGAATTGAAGGGTTAGGGACCATTCTGCACTTGGATTTGCTGAAAAAGGCCTTAGGACAGCCAGGGGCAAAGATTATAAGGGCAGGAAAGTAATTTGGCCCTCCCTTGCAAGAAGGTCCGTACGGACCAACCTGGGATGCAAAGAGGTCCGTACGGACCATGTTGGTTTTTTACAGTTCCCAGGTTTTGACCGGGTTAAAAAGACGAGGCCCCCTTCACTTCTTCTTCTCCAGTTCGTGCATCCGAGAGAGAGAGATAGAGAAAACCTCCATTTTTATACCAAAATCTTCCAATTTTCGCTTGAATCGCTTGCAATGGCGGAAGGATCTCGAAGGAATCGTCGACAACGCAGTCAAGAAGTGGTCGAACAACGGATGGAGCTCCAAAGAAATTGGATCTCGTTTGTTCCATCTTCGAAGAACCCGGATGTCTTGTATCCGAATCCGGAGGTGCACAATCGTCGCTCTAGGAACGTCGGGGAGGTAAGAAATTCGTCTCGTTTCGATTCCTTGCTTGAGATTTTGAATGCTAAAACTAGATTTTAGTTTTTCGCATATTTGAGTTTTTGTTATTTTTTATGCCTTTTGTGAAATTCTTGATGAATTGTTGAAAATGGACATGTAAAAATTGTGGGTATGTGTATTTTGTGCAGAAATGTGTAGATTAGCTCTTATTTGTGACAATAAAGTGCCTCTCTAATGAAATGCATGCCTTGGTGTTTTGTACCTAATGCTATTTATGTATGTACATTATGGGAAAGAATTGTCATGTAGGGACAAATTTTGTAGAAAAAATGTGACATGTGCCGTGTTTCGTGACGGGTTTTGTCTGAAGGTGTGTGCCGTGTAGGGACGGATTTTTGTTATGCAGATGTGTCATGCCGTGTGTGCCATGTTTTTGGGTGACGGACTTTGTGGGGAAAATATGTGCAATATGTGCCGTGTTTCGTGACGGTTTATTTTGAAAATGTGTCGTGTAGTGCTTGATCCCTCTGTTGAGAAAATCTGTACAGTGTGTGCCGTGTTTTGTGACGAACTGCATGGAAAAAATTATGTATAATGCATGTCATGTTTTGAGTTGCATGTAAAAAGTATGTGTAATATGTGCCGTGTTTCGTGACGGGTTATATGTGAAAATTGCATGTGAAAATTATGTGCAATATGTGCCGTGTTTTGCGACGGGTTATATGTGAAAAGTATGTGCAATGTGTGCCGTGTTTCGTGACGGGATATGTATGCTTTGATTTTCTTTTGCATTAAGTACTGCGAATGACGTACCTTTGCTGTGTTTACCTGTAGGATGAGGGGCTCATGGCTGGGAAGGCCAAGAGGATGAAGACTCAGGGATCGCTCGAGGTCGTTGTTGAGTTGTGGCAATGGATGCCCGATATTTCGTGGATGGTAGGCCGAGTCCCGTGAGGCCGGGTCTACGCTTCGGCTTGGGTGTGTTCGTAGAGAACCCGGCCTAGGGGTCTCGACACGAGGAAGAACAAGAGCGTCTTCCTTGGCCTTTCTCGAGTATTGGTGGGATACCACCCACACCTTCCATCCGAGCCGGGAGAGGTGACAAAGTGACACCTACCGACTTTGCCGCGACACGGCTTTCCTTCAAAGGAGGGCCAAAGGCGGTGGAGAGATATGATAGCCGATGATGTGTTGACCGAGCCGTCGGGCTTTGAGCCTCGTCCTCGCAGGGCCTGGGCATGTTGTATAGCGATGTGGAGCCGAGGATCACGTCCAAAGATTGGGCCTATGTTCGGGTACCGGCCAGGTGACGGCGGAGTGGGCGCGCTCCTTTTTGTGGTTTGCACTTTTCGAGACTTTGTTCTCGAACCACGCGATCGCGGCTCCTTTTGCTCTGTTGGAGAGCTTGATTGATCCGGGAGAGGGTTTGTGATATTGCTTGGGGCGAGGCGGTGCTTGGCCGAGCTCTACTTCTCTTGGACCGGTTTAGCCGGGTGTGGCCGCTTCGGGCCTTGTTTTGACTTTGCTTTGGAGGTATGAGTTTATTGTCAGTTTTTGATTTAGCAACTTGTCGTTTCTCCGTTTTCTTTTGCACTGAGCCCTTTTCTGCTTTTGTCGCAGGTGTGGTTCTATGAGGTTTTTCAGTGCTTCCCGTGGGATAGAGATCCTGGGGCTGTAGCTGCGTATCCTGCTATGTTGGGCTGGGCTCGTACGGCGAGGAAGAGGAGGACCAGCAGAGGGAAGCTCACCATCGCCTACGGGGATGTGCAGGAGCGTCTGGAGAGAGGTAGCCAGGAGGGGTTTGTTTTGTTCCCGTGGGCTCGGTATGAGGCTGATGAGTTCGAGGGGGCTCCTGAGGTGACAAAGCCAAGCAATGAAGATGCCGCGGGGCCCGACTTGTGACGTCATGTATCCGGGGAGCGGGTCTTCCGGGCAAAGATGGCCTGTGTGTGCTTCCCGTGGCTCCGAGGGACCCTCCTTTTGGGATGCTTGATTCCCGAGATATGGACGTGTTGGACTTTGAGAGGTACCTTGGCGGTGTGGGTGCCGAGGAGTTTATTTTGTATGGAGAGGAGTATGGGGCCTTCGTGAGGAGGAAGTTGAGGACGCCGCAGGTATTGGCGAGGAGAGAGGCCGGCCCGCAGGGTTCCCCTGCAGGTTCCGATGCCGGGGCCGGATTTCACGTATGTCCGCGGGGACGGATCGAGGAGGAGGGTGTCTGTACTGCCGTTCCCGAGCACGCTCCCCGCCGCATACCGAGCGGATCCCGACAGATCGGTGAGTGTGCTTACTCTTTTCCATCTTGGCATCTTTTCTCGCATTTTTCTTTTTGTTGTTGAGTATAACCGTATTGCCGAGCGTTTCTTTGGCCGCTTGCTTGTGCGCAGTCCCTGGGAGAGCCTATGATATGCTGACTCGCTGTTATGTGGCGATGAGGTCCTTCGCGAAGAAGATGGCGTCGAAGATGTCTTGCCGGTCTTCCCGACGCGTGCCGGCGTCCGAGCCTATGCCTTCGAGGCATTCTCAGACGTTCCTCCACCGAGAGCCGAGCCGGAGCCACAAGCAGAGGGACCTTCGAGGGGGCGGCATAGCATGGATGCCGGACGTCTTCGAGCTCCGAGGCAAAGCAGCTCCCTTTTATCGCTCTTCCTCCAGCAGGATGCGCATGGTGAGGGATCGTCAGAGCCTTCTTTCTTTGATCCTTTCGCCGGATTTGATCCTTCTGAGTACTTTGAGTACCAGCCTCCGGAGGGGGCTCGGTACTCTGATGACGAGGATATGACGGGCGAGTTCACCGGGATGCCCGACTTCTCTCTTGATGATCTTGGCGAGGATGATGATGCTGAGGAGTCCGATTAGTATTCATTTGCTTTCCCTCTTTCCATATCTTCTCTCTTTTTTTTTTGTTTAGCAAATGTACATTTGATGTACCTGTAATAAAACACTCGTATTTGCACGGCAAACAGCATTTTATTTTAAGATGTAATGTCATTTTTGTGATTCCTGGGAATTGTCCTAGAAATGGTTGCTATTATTATTATTTTTTCTTTTTTTTTGTGCATGCCACGTGAGCTGAGAGTGCGTTTGTGGGTAGTGTATGTTTGCCGGGAATGGCTTTGGCCAGTGTTTGGGAAATTTAGAGCAAGGTCCTGCTGAGGACAGTGGTTGTTGTACTGTTTGCTGGGGAAATGGGTCATGATTGCAAGGAGGTCCGTACGGACATACCTAGCATGCAAAGAGGTCCGTACGGACCAACCTTGCTTTTGGGAAGGAAATAAATGCTTTCCAGTGTCTGGTCCTTCCCCATTTCCCCATTTTCAGCCATTTTCGAGCTTTCTTCCCCATTTTCTCTAGGAACCTCCATTTTTGTCATGGATTCTTCGTACGTCCCTAGAATTTTGCCAAGGCTTTCGCAGGAGAAGCAAGCACACTTCCTTGAGCAGCTGAAAATGTGGATGCGGCGCCGTATGAGGCATCAGAGACGGGTTTTCGAGGTAAGGTTTCGTCTTTGCTCGATTTGGTCTTTTAAGGAGTTGGTTCCTGATTGAGATTTGTTGTGGGCTACCGCGAAGTTCTGGGATGTTAGGAGGCATGTGTATTGTTTCTCCTACAATGAAATGGTGCCCACTTTTGAGGATTTTCGGGCTTTGATGGGGGGACCGGAGGTGGAGGCCATCTCGCTTCCTTTGATGGGTGGTGCTGCCGTGAGCGTGAAGCTTGCAGGTTTCCTTCGGACTTCGTTAGGAGAAGTGCAGGGCATGATCCTTGATTCGGGTCATATTGACATTTCTGAGCTGCCGGAGCGGTTCATGGTTGATGATGAGAGTGATGTCTCTTGGGACGCATTTGCCTTGTGCGTGATGGCGACGCTTTTCCTGGTCAGCTCCCTTGGCATTTGCGATGGCGCTTTGCTAGATGTGGTTGGGCACTGCAGAGCTGGAGAGGATATTGTTCCGTTGGTGCTGGGGGAGACTCTTCATGGTATCGACCGTCTGGCGACTGGGGATCGGTTCATGAGAGGGGGAAGCCCCGCTTTGCTCACCTTGTGGCTGCGAGAGAGACTTCAGGCCATGCCCGAGGCTCCGACGTCGTTTAGCCCGTGGTCATTTGCTCAGCGACCTCTTGCGTTGGATATGGATCACCCGCCCGGGAGAGATGGATGGCACAACTTGGTACGCATCGATCCGCTGGTGGGTTCCGCACCGGAGGATTGAGACTAGGAGGGTCTTTCAGAAAGGTCCTATGTCGTCGTAGTTCCAGGTTTGTCTTGGTCCTCCTTCTATATTCCGTCGCTTGTTTCCGGCAGCTGGGATGAAGCAGAGCCTTTGTTGGCCGGGATGACCTTGCTATCGCGGAGATAGTTCCTCTTTGTATGGCACCTCGTGTGCCTTCTTGTATTTTCTCGAGGGTATGGAAGTATTCCGCTTTCCCTCCCGTGGTACTCCTTAGACGTCTGGGAGTGTCGTATTGACGACTCGGCACTAGCCCGGTATGAGCAAGCGTGTTGGGCCCCAAGTGGCTTTGGAGAGCGTGCGTGTAGCGATTCCTGGGACCCGGCTGCCGTAGCAGCTATTGCCTTAGGAGCGCCGAAGCCTGGTCTGACCCTTTGGATGTGACGGGAGACACTTTGTTTGACTACGAGACTAGAGTTGACCGACCGACGGGGAGAGGTCCTCTTTGCACTCGCAGGGAGGAGATCCGAGCCGAAGCACGGGCGAATGAAGCCCTGAGAGCTGCTGGATTGTTTGACTCTACGGGGAGGACCCCAGATCTCGGACTGAGAGACGCAGAGTTGGTTCACGTGGAGCGAAAGAAGACTCGCCGGGGATGAGGGAAGAAAGGAAAGAATGGCGAGGGGACAAGCGCAGACGGCGCGGAATGACCTCCTAGGTATCCATTCATTGCATTTGCAAACACATTATTTGTTAAATGTATTAAGCTGTCTTTTAGCATGTTGTGAACTTGAGAGTAGACCGTGCTTGAACTCATCAAGGAATGTTGTAACCGTTAGTGATTTGTGATTTACTTTTAAAGCTTTGTCGAGACGCAAGATCTCTTGTTTGCCTTTGTTTCTTTTGTGCACCTTGTCGGCGTCCATCTTTGAACCTTTCTGTTGCATTTGCGGACTGAAGCAGTGTGGGCCATGACGGCAATCCCCTTTGCTTAGGCTTTGTGCTTGGCTGAGAGGTTGAATGATCCCCTGACAAGTTGTTTTGACGGTCATTTTCGTAGCTTCCTTGCTCTTTGTTGGCGTCGGGCTCTTGACCTCAATTTCGCAGCTTCTGCCTGAGCTTTTTTTTTTTATATATTTTTTTTTGCGAGCCCTTGCTCGAGCTCTTTTTTTTTTATTTGTGAGCCCTTGCTCGAGCTCTTTTTTTTTTTTGAAGCGCGTGAGGGCGAAGACAAGCCCCTGGCTTGGAAGCGGACATGAGTCAGTCGTTTGATGCTGAGTGACCCTCGGAGGTCCTTTGATGTTGCCGCCGTCATTTGACTTGGTCAAGGTAACGTTGGGGCGTGTTCTTGAAAAGTGCGTAGCTTGATAGAGGTCTTGATTGACATTCAAACTTTTGACTTTTTTGTGTATTTTTAGACCGGACCAATTAAGGTTGCCTACGTTCCCCCGGACTAGAGGGCTCAGGTCTGCGTAGTTCGACACTACATGGAGTGCCAAGAGATGCACAGTTGTTCTTCTTTAGGCGAAGTATCTGCGAAGTTTGCTTCCGTTGACTGGATTCATGAAGGGATTGCCGTCTAGGTCCTGCTGCCTTCATGGCACCTCCGGAGAAGATCTTTTGAATCACGAAAGGGCCGATCCATGTGGGTTCCCATTTTCCCAGTGGGTTGGTTCGAGTGGGAGGCTTTTCTTTGAGTACAAGGTCGCCTTCCCTGATGTCTCGGGACTTGACTTTCTTGTCGAAAGCTCTAGCCATCCTTCTTTGATAGGCTCGGACGTGTTCCATGGCCTTTAGTCGTCGCTCGTCTAGCGCAGCCAATTGGCCATGTCGGCCGAGCCATTCGACTTCGTTGATGTCATTTTCCAAAGAAGACTCGGAGTAAGGGAATTTCCAGCTCGATGGGAAGGACTGCTTCCATCCCGTATGTCGTGGCGAATGGGGTTTCTCCCGTGGTCGTTTCCGATCGATGTGCGGTAGCCCTAAAGTGCAAGGTGCAGCCTTCTGCCAATCTCGTCCTCGGGTGGTCATTTTTCTGATGATCCGTTCGAGGGTTTTGTTTGCCGCTTCCACGGCGCCGTTCGTTTGTGGCCGGTAGGGAGAAGATTTGTGGCGTGTGATCTTGAATTCACCAGCCAGCCGTCGAATTCCCCTTCAAAGTGTGAACCATTGTCCGATATGACCTCATTTGGGATGCCGTATCGGCATGATGTTTTCCTTGAGGAAATGCGCGACCTTCTTGGAGGTGAGTACCTTGTAGGACTTGGCTTCGACCCATTTGGTGAAGTAGTCGATGGCTACTAAGATGAACTCGTGACCGTTGCCGCTCGGCGGAGCAATTTTCCCGATGACGTCAATTCCCCAAGTGGCAAATGGCCAGGTGTAGTCATGCAAGAGAGATCGTGGGGCGGCAGATGATTGAGGTTGGAGAACCGTTGACACTTGTCGCAGCCTTCGGACAAAGTGGATGCAATCCGCCTCCATGGAGATCCAAGAGTAGCCCATCCCGAGAATGATTTGCATCGTGGCTCGCGTTCATGTGGGGACCGCAAGCCCCATTGTGGACTTCTGCTCATGAACTTGTTTGCTTCTTCCCCGGGCCGATGCAACGTAGGAGTGGCCCATGGTAGCGTTTCTTGTATAGCATGTCCCCGAGGATGACGAAGTGAGAGGCGAGGCATTTTAGGGCCATGATGCTCTTGGTTTTGACCCCTTCGTGTGTGGGTCTTCCTTGTTCATGAAGGTAGTTTCCGCTCTTGAGGTATTGGAAGATCCGGTTATACCATGGCTCATTGATGGGCTTAGGTTCTGTTCGATCTCACAACAAAGAGGCGTGAATTTCCTTTCGTCCGACTTTGAAGGGTTTGATTGCTTTTCCTTCGTGGATTTTCACAAGGGAAGCCAAGGTGGCTAAGGCATCCGCAAACCTCGTTTCGGTCTCTTGGCAAGTAGTGGAAGGTGACCTCTTCGAATTGTGTGATGAGGTCTTCCATGCAGCATGGTATTTTTGCAAGCCTGGGTCTATGGTTTTCCACTTGTTGGAGACTTGGTTGATGATCAAGGCCGAGTCCCCATAAACTTCGAGTTTCGGACATTCCTCTCGAGTGCGGCTTGTAGTTCGGCAAATAAGAAGCTTCGTATTCGGCGGCATTGTTGGTTACCTCGAAATTGAGCTTTATAGCAATTGGGGTGTGCTCGTCCTTGGGATCTACCAAGAGCATACCGATGCCGTTTCCCTTTTTGTTGGATGCTCCGTCGAAGAACAGTTGCCATCGATTTTCGCCTTCGATTGCGAAGATTCCCTCGTCTGGAAATTGTGGTTCGGGACCTTGAGCTTCGTCGGTTGGGAAGTCAGCCAGTTGTTCAGCCATTACCCGTCCCTTAATTGACTTTTGGTTCACGTACTTGATGTCAAATTCCGCTAGGAAGAAAGACCATTAGGCGAGCCTCATTGACAGAGATGGTTTGTCGAAGAGGTATTTGACCGGGTCCATTTTGGAAACCAAGTGTACCGTGTGCGACTGCATGTAGTGCCGTAGTTTCCCGACAACCCATACCAAGCCGCGCAGTTTTCTCGAGGGCCGAGTAATTGAGTTCGCCGCCTTGAAACTTTCGACCGACGAAGTAGATGGCGTTTCGACTCGTGACTCCTTCTTTTCTTGACAGAGCATGGCTCCAACCGCGGTGTCGATCACAGCTAGGTATAGCAACAGCTGGCTTTTCCTCGTGGGGAGGACAGAGAATCGGAGGACTCACAAGGTATGCTTTTATTTTCTCAAAGGCATCTTGGCATTCCGAGTTCCATTCGATGTCGGCGTTCTTCTTCATCGCTTGAAGATTGGCTCGCACATGGAGGTCAATTGTGACGGCGGGCGATATACCGTAGGCGGCCCATGAAGCTTTTCACCTCTCGTCCGAGTTTGCGGTGGTCTCATTTCGATGATAGCCTTGATCTTTGAGGATCAACCTTGATGCCTCTCTCGGTGACCATGTATCCCAAAACCTTGCCTCGGCTAACCCCAAATGTGCATTTGGCGTGTTAAGCCTCATTGAGTGTTTTCGAAGGCGATCAAGAATTTTCTCAGTCCGTGAGGTGTTGTCCATCTCGATCCCTTTGAGTGGATGATCATGTCATCGACGTACACTTCGATCTCTTTGTGGATCATATCGTGGAAGAGGGCGGTTGCCGCCCGTTGGTAGGTAGCCCCAGCCGTTCTTTAGTCCGAACGGCATTACCGTGTAGCAAGAGGTTCCCTGGGGTTGTGAAGGCTGTCTTTTCTTGGTCTTCTTCGGCCATCTTGATTTGATTGTAGCCGGCAAACCCGTCCACGAAGGACTTGACTTCGAAATTGGTTGTAGTGTCTACCAACATGTCGATGTTGGGTAGTGGAAAATCGTCCTTGGGACTTGCTTTGTTGAGATCTCTAAGTCCACGCAACAGCGTACTTTTCCATTGGCCTTGGTGACCGTGAGTATATTGGAGAGCCATGTGGGGTACTCGATCACCCTGATGAAGCCGACGCGGAGCATTTTTTCGATCTCTTCTTTGACTTGTAAAGACCATTCTGGCTTGATTCGGCGTAGCTTTTGCTTGATGGGCTTAGCCTCGGGATTCAAGGGAATCCGTGTTCTACAATGTTAGGATCTAATCCGGCATGTCTCGGTAAGACCAAGCGAACACGTCCACGAATTCTTTCGAGCAAAGGCACCAATGCGTCTTGCTCGTGCCGGTGAAGAAACTTCCGATTTGCGTCTCTTTTGGCTCTTCAAATAGCTCCCAAATTCACTTTGGTTAAAACCTCCTCGGCAGTCTTGGGCCCGGTTTTTCTCTCGTTTGACAACATGCTTAAAGATGTGCTTAATGTATTGTTCGTTTAATGTGTCTCGCTTCTTTATCAAGTGAATCGTTATTAACTGTTTGTGTGTTAGTTAATTTATCGCTTGTTAAAGATGCAATGAGAGGATACTCGGAAAGATCGAAGCATTCATTAAGAGCATACGGGAATACATTATTGGCAATGAGTTCGTAATCTTCCGGCGTGAGGCCATCGGATGACTCGAGAGACTCAAATTCAAAGATAATGGACTCGTGGATGAGTTTTGACACTAGACTCTAGGACTCGAGGGGTCGACCAAGTTGTTCGATCATGTCCTTTTGGCCGGGCAGCTGGTCCGGAGAAGGTGGCCCACTTATTGAGTGGCAATGAGCTTGATAGGAGATGGGGCTTGAAGGGCTTTATGTCACCATTCCCAATCATTGCTATTACAGAGTTATCGAAACAAAATCGATTAGATCCGGCATCTCGATTTCTTCTTTGAAGAGCATGTGGAGCAAAGGCTCGTCCCAAGCATCGTCTACGGAGTCTTTTGCTTTTGTCTTGGGCATTACTAGCTCGAATGCACTCGTCCCGCTTGTTGAAGGCGTGGAGTGTTGACAGAGAGTTTTTCGAGTTCTTCTGCCAAAGAGGGGGTTTTCCCGAACCAAAATTCGTTGCGAATAGTGGTGGTCATGGATCCCATTAGAGGCGGTGTGTCGAGAAATGCTCTGCGGACGGGATTTGGCTTGAGGCCTCCGAATCTTGCCGAGTTCGCCGGAGCTTGTCCATGTTTGTCGGCCAGGCTTTGTTTGGCGCCGATCGCCCTGTTCCCTTTCCCCGGATCTTCTTCCAAGTTGTCGGCCTTCTTGTGAAGTACTTGGTCATGTCGAAGCCGTAAGGGCGAAGATCGGAGGTTGTGTGCAAGCCTCTTTTGTTATCTCGTGGAGCGTTTTCGTGCAGCTCGCTTGTCCTCCGCAATGTGTTCGGGAGTAGGAATGTATCCCGTGCCGTGCAGGTATTCTCGTTCTTTGATATTGATGATCCGTTGGGTGCCCCGATGGCGTTTTCCCAAACCGAGCCCCGGATGTAGTTCATGTGCTTCATCATTTTCATCGGGGAGGGATCTTGTCCCAAATCAAAGGCAGTCTATGTGGCATACCCGGGCCTTTGGGCTTTCGATGGTGAACCCCGTTAGCATCATGCCATCATCGTCGTGTTTGATCTCTAAGACTGGGACGCCGGTTGTGTCGGTCCTTTCGGTGACTACACTATCGCCGTAGATGATGGTTAGATCTGTTCCTTGGACGAACTTTATGCACTGATGGAGAGTGGATGCCACCCCATTGATCCGGTGTAGCCAAGGGCGTCCCAAAATGGCAAGAAGGTGATCGGGATGTCGATGACTTGGAAATCTGTCGGGACCATTTGTTTTCCGAACCACAAGTTCAAGGTGGCTATTCCCAAGACCGGGCGGGATGTTGAGTCGTATTCCTTGATTGCCCGAGTCGAGGGCTTTAGATCGCTGCTTTGATCCCTAGCAAATCCATCATTTTGGCTGGAAGGACGTTCATGGATGATCCCCCATCAACCAAAACCCGTGGGAGACGACGCTCGTCCAGTTGAACTGTTATGTAGAGAGGCTCATTGTGGTCAGCCCCCAAATTTTGGAAGGTCGAGCTCGTGAAAGTGATGATATTGCCGTAATTAACGTTGCCAATCATCTCGAACCGCTTCATCGTGTCACCGTGATGGGAACCATGGTCCGGGGCCGTGCTTTCTTCCAACTTGAGCTTGTGCGGGTAAGATGAAGTGAGTAAGGACCAGAGTGAGATGTTAGCCTGAGTGCGCTTGAGCCGTGTTAAGACAGATCTTCACTTTGGGTCCAAGGTTTCACTTCTTTGGCGTAGGGCCCCTTTTCGCCCGTGGCTCGGTATGGCCGGCCTTTTGTCCGTTCGTGGAGGATTCATCGGGATTTGACCGGAACGTGTCGGAACGTTCACTTCGGACTTATGGTTTTGCTTGTCTCTCCTATTTCGTAGTGGGAGGACCCCGATTGGCGTAAGGCCGATCGCGCATTTCAATTCGTTCACCGTCATGGCTTTTACTGAAGCATCAATAGTGACTTTGAGATCTTCCCAAGACAGGGGTTGGATTATCTGGACCTTCGGGCCCTCGGTGGCGGTGCGGAGCTCGTCCCAGCTGATCATGGAGCAAACATTGCCATGGCCTTGTGCAGAGCTAGACTTGCTGGAGTAGATGACATAGTAGTCAAACTTTCCTGAGGGTTCTCCAAGGGTTCCGACTGTGGGATCACCGGATTCATACCTCTTTTTCAGTTTTTGCTGAGAAGATGGCTTCTTCTTTCTTCGAGGATGGCCCTCGTTCATTTCATCATGGAATTCCATTTCCAGACAAGCACTGCAATCGCAGACGTCCCACCAGATGTGTTCGTTGTTCGGCGGTGGTACCGGGGCCTCAGGAGGCTGAATGGGCAGGTTTTCCTCTGGAAGGTCTTGTGGCCTTACGTCATAACTGCATGGCTCGTATGAGGGTAACAGGTTGATTTCTGGGAGACAATGAGAGACGTTAGAAGCTGCAGGAGCAGTCACGGCTTTGGAAGCCCCAGGTAGTTGGGTGGCTAATGTCCCGAAATGGTGCATAGCATCTTCGATCCAGGCTTGTTGTTCACCTTGGCGTTTCTCAATAGCCATGAGGACCTGCCAAACTTCTTCCAATGTTGGGAAATTTCTCGGGGGTAAGGTCCCATTCTCATCGTTGTTATCCACTGACTTGGCCATGGGGAATTAACGGACTGTCCTGGTGACAGAGCTAGGAAGGAAGTTGGACCTTACAGCTTTGACACAGGGAGATGGGCTCCCGGGTACTCTCGATCACTCTCTGTTTGCTGGAGGGGGTGACGGGCAAGGTTTAGACACAAGAATGACCTTACGGGATAAAAGGGGGAAAGCTCACGCGGCATGCGGTTTCCGTTTCTTTTATTTATGATTTTTTTGTTGTTTTAATTTACTTAAAACATGTTTTCTCAGATTCCTAGGTAGGTTGGAAAAGATTGCTCTTCTTTTTCGCAAATATGCTAGATCCTGGGTCAGTGGAGACCATCTGTGCGGCTATAAGCCCCTCGTTTTGCACCTGTATTTCGACATCCCAGGGTGGACAGCCCCGGGCGAGGGTCCTATAGGGCAAGCGGTTTCCACCGGCCTAAAAGAAAAATCGAACCTAAGGACCGAGCTGTCATGTTCGTTTTGATGCGTTAGCCATGTGAATAGTGAACCGAGCCGCCCACTGAGTCAAGATCAGGTCAAGAGTTCGGCATGATCTCTCTTTACCTTGCTTGCGCAAGGGATCTGTGACGTTAGGCGTTGGCTGGGTCATATTATCATGGCTGACGTATCAAAGGCGTGATGACATGGTGTCATGTGAGCATGGATGTATATCCGGGACGGAACATCGTCTGGGTGTAGCTTCGGAAATCAAGATCAGGTCAAGATTTTAGCATGACCTTTCATCGCTTTGCTTGCGCAAGGGATCTTGAGTTCCGAGCCTTGACTCAGAAAAATGGCCGGCATGGTATATGTATCCAGGCTGTATGACACGGACTGGGTAAAAACCAACCGAGTCTGGACAGAGTGTGACTCAAGACTCAAACGTGCAGGGTTGACGCTTGGCTAGGATGGGATGTTTGGAATGATCCCGTGCGCATCCGAGAGGCCTAGGAAGACCTAACGGACTGCAACTGAGACCACTCCAGGTTGAGGGTTGTAGTGTGCAGTGTATCCGAGGCAGCAGTGCGCGTAGCGTGCGGTGTAACCGAGGCAGCAGTGTGCAGTGTAACCGAGGCAGCAGTGCGAGTAGTGTGCGGTCTCTAAAATTCTTTTTCTGAGTAAAATATAAGTTTTTTTTTTTTGAAGAATTTTAAATGTATGCACAGATGTATATTGATGCATTTTTTTGTATTTTTTTTTTTGTAAAATAAAAACGAAGCACGTGCACACACACACAACAGTTAAAGGAAGGGGTAAAATGAAAGTTTGACCCTCATCATCGTTTTAAAAATCTTTTGTTTTGTTTAAAAAGATTTTAAAACAAAAAGTCCCCAGCAGAGTCGCCAACTGAAATTACCCGAGATCCGGCCCCCGCGCGGGGGCCCCGAAGCATCTCGCATTCGTCCGCTTTTCGGGAATGTTCGCCCGGATCCGAGAGGCAGCGCGTTCGCGCCCCGGCATCTGGCTTTATTCCGCTTTAGCGTTAGTTGGAGGTGTCTCGCCGTTTGTTTTCGCATTTGTAGAGTCGCCACGCCGTTTTTATTAAGCCCAAAACATTGAAAAAGGGCATCAGTTTAAAGATAATTTTAAACTGTTTTTGTGTGATGAGATTTTGAGTTCGGAGGTCAGATGACTCCTCGGGAAGAGAATATTAGAATATTAGAGCTCACCCGAGTCGCCTCGTAAAACGAGTCTTTCGGATACCCCTAATATCCTTTAAAATGTTGTGTGTGTGTGTGTGTGTGTGCTTTTAAAAATGCATGCTATGTCGGATGTCTACATTGTACACTACGTATTGAAATGTATTGAAATAGTAATGGAAGGATCCCTTACCAATGTTGGTTCGTATCTGTCTTCCGCTGAGGAATAGTGTTTGAGGTCGGAGTAGCGTTCCGGTACGGATCGGGATTGCTTCTCGGAGATGCCGGCCGTTGTACTGCGGAGACGTAGTTTCGGCGTGAGTTGATGTTGCAGGCTGCGTGCGGGCAGAGGTTCGGCGTGCGTTGGGATCGCAGGGATCACTCGGGCAGAGGTTCGGCGTGCGTTGAGGTGGCAGGAGTCACTCGGGCAGAGTTTCGGCGTGGTTTGGGACCGCCGGTTTGACTCGGAAAGAGCCGGGACACCGTGGAAAGACTGTGCAAGGCCTCGGAGTACCACGAGGGGCCTCAGAGTACCTCGAGAGTGCCTCGGGCGGCGGGAGCGTCGCGGGAGCGCTCGGAGAGGCTTCGGAGCGCCACAAGGGAGCTCGGAAGGCCTCGGAAGGATCCGAAAGGGGCCGGGAGTGCCTCGAGAGGACTTAGAGGGGAAGCCTGAAGGCTTAGGGAGGAAGAGAGAATTGGGAGATGTGTGGAAATGAGGAGGGGGAGCCCTCTATTTATAGTAAAAATTTTCGTGCAAGAAGGTCCGTACGGACCTTCTTGGTTATCCAGAATTTTGGTTTTCCTCGATTTGAGGGAATATGTGATGATGGTGAATATTCTGGAATTATGATGTCCCCTGAGCAATAAGGTCCGTACGGACCATCTTGACATGCAAAGAGGTCCGTACAGACCAACTAAGCATGAGGGTAATCATTTTCTCCGGGATTTGAGGGAATATTGTGGACTTTAAGGGAATTCAGTAATTATGAAAACAAAGAGGTTCGTACGGACCATTTTTGCTTTTCCAATTTCCTGAAAATTCCCAAAAGGTCCTTTTGTCCCTTTTTATCCCAGGAAGGCTCCTCCCTTGGTTTGGCTGGGGGTTTTGAGAGGGTTTTGAGTGCCAGAGGTCGTCGAGACTGCGTTGATGAGTCTGCGGTGCTTCCCGTGTGCTTGAAAGGGGGTGATCCAGATTGGGGTACTTACAATGCCCCACTGCATGAAAGGCCAAGATGAGACGATAGAATGCAGAGGCTCTGCAGGTTGATGCAAGATGTTGATGTGTCTTTGGCAAGCATCACACTTCTGTACATAGCTCATGGCGTCTTGACGCATGGTTGGCCAATAATAACCAGTCTTGAGGGTCTTTGACGCTAATGCTTTTCCAACAGAATGATTTCCACATATTCCTTCATGGATTTCTTTCAGCACCAGTTCAACTTGCTCATTATCGATACATCTTAAATAGTGCCCTGCAAAAGATCTCTTAAATAGCACACTATCTATTAAAACGAAAGTTGAAGTACGAATCTTAAAAGATCTAACATTCTTAATATCTGGTGGAATAGTCCCAAGTTGAAGGAACTCAATTATGGGTTGGATCCAAGACGGTCTTGCCTCTTGTGCCCCAGTAGGTTGAGTAACCGCTTGAGTTTCCTCAACTTGGTCTATTGCCGGATACTTAACATAAATAATGGGAATATTAGTATGCAACATTGATTTGCAAGTTGAACCCAAGTTGGCTAATGCGTCCGCTTCTGTATTCTCTTCTCTAGGGACCTGTTCCAAAGAGAATGATAGGAATTTTGAAGCTAAGGCCTTAACATGTTGGAGATACAGAGTCATCTTGGAATGCTTCGCCATATAACTGCCATTAAAATGGTTAGCGAGCAATTGAGAGTCAACATATACATTTATATGCGTAATGTTTAAACTTAAAGCAGTAGTTAAACCCATGATTAAAGCTTCATACTCAGCTTCATTATTTGTTGCATTGAATTCACAAGATACAGCTTGAGGTATGATATCACCTTGAGGGGACTTCAGGACTATTCCCAATCCAATTCCTTTGGAATTGGAAGCTCCATCTGTAAACAGTGTCCAAAATCTAGGAATTGTTTTTCCTTCAAGCTGTTGTAGTTCCAGTTCCACCTCGGGCTGCAAACTTGGACTAAAATCAGCTACGAAATCGGCTAGAGCCTGAGATTTGATGGCTGTTCTTGGCTCATACGAAATGTGATACGTACTCAATTTGACCGACCACTTGGCCAATCTGCCTGACATCTCTGGGGTTCTTAACACATTTCTTATAGGATAGTTAGTTCTAACAGTTATAGAATGTGTTTCAAAATAGTGACGCAATTTTGTAGCAGCAGTAGTTAAGGCTAAAATTAATTTTTCAAGATGAGAGTACCTCGTTTCAGCATCTAGTAAAGACTTACTTATATAGTAAACAGGATGCTGTTCACCTTGGATTTCCTTCACCAATACTGCACTAACATCATTCTCAAATACAGCTAAATATAAGTAAAGGTGCTCACCATGTTCTGGTTTGGCAAGTAGGGGTGATGTCACCAAGCATTCTTTAAGTTGCTTAAAAGCTGCTTCATGTTGGTCAGTCCATTGGAAGAGTTTATTCTTCCTTAATACTTCGTAGAATAACCTGCACTTATCAGATGATTTAGATATAAATCTATTTAGTGCAGCTACTCTACCTGTTAACCTTTGGACATCTTTGATGTTCTTGGGAGATTCCAAGTTGAGAATGGCTTTGATCTGCTCGGGACTGGCTTCAATTCCTCTCTTGGTCACCATATAACCCAAGAATTTTCTCGCTTTAACACCAAAACTGCACTTGGCTGGATTAAGCTTCATGTTGAAAGCTTTCAAGATGTTGAACGCCTCAGCAAGATGCTCCACATGATCTTCAATATGCTTGGACTTGACTACCATATCATCTATGTAAACTTCCATTGTCTTGCCAAGTTGATCTTTAAACATCTTGTTCACGAGCCTCTGATAAGTTGCCCCTGCATTTTTAAGACCAAATGGCATAGCAATATAACAATATATACCTTCCGGAGTCATGAATGCTGTATCCTCTTGATCTGAGGGCTCCATTTGAATTTGCTGAAAACCTGAGGACGCATCCATGAATGTTAAGATGTCGTGGCCAGCTGTCTCGTCAACTAGAGAATCAATATGAGGAAGAGGGAATGGATCTTTCGGGCAGGCCTTGTTCAAGTCTGTGAAGTCCACGCATACTCGCCACTTGCCGTTCCTCTTCTCTACCACCACAACATTGGCTAACCACCTTGGATATTGAACTTCTCTGATCATATTGGACTTTAAAAGCCTCTCAACTTCATCCTTTATGATCTGGTTCCTCTCCTGGGCAAACTTCCTTCTCTTCTGATGAACAGGACGGATGGTTGGATCAATGTTCAACTTGTGAGTAATGATGTCCTTGCTTATTCCTGTCATGTCCTCATGCTTCCATGCAAAACAACATTTCTGACTTTTCAGGAACTCGATCAACTCCTCCTCAATTTCTGATGGAAGATCTGCACCAACTTGTACTTGGGCCCCATGGTCTGATTCATCAACATAAATACTTTTCGTCTCATGCTCCACTGCTTCAAGAACATCCTGGGCCTTTTTCTTTAATTGCTATGCTTGACGAGGAACCGAACTTGCCTTCATATTAACCTTGTAGCACTCTTTAGAAACTTGCCGATTCCCCTTCAACTTGGCTACACCCCAAGGTGTTGGAAATTTGACACACTGGTGATAAGTTGACGACATGGCCTTCATGTTGTGGATCCAAGGTCTTCCCAAAATGACATTGTACGAGGAAGAGCATTCGATCACACAGAACCTTTCCATAGAATTCATACCCTCCAAATAGATAGGCAACTTGATTTCTCCGACTGTTTGCTTTATTTCACCACTGAACCCTACCAGCACGGATGAATTCTTCACAACTTCAGATAAAGGAATGCCCATATCTTCAAGAGCATGAGTGAAGATTATGTTGATTGAGCTACCGCCATCAATCAAAATTCTCTTGACCACACAATTAGCAATCTGCACCTGAACAACTAGACCATCATGATGAGGGTCCAACGTGTTGTCCTTATCTTCATCCTCAAAGGAGATAACCTGACCATCTGTGAAGTCACGACGCCTTGAGGGAAATTCTGACTGATCCTCCTTCCTCAAGGCGAAATAATTCTCAGTGGTATGCCCAAAATCCTCATGAAATGCGCACCACTTGGACTTGTCCTTCCAAGTTGTTGGCTGATCACTCTTCTTGGGCCATCTTGCTTTATCTCCAAGATTTCCCATGGCGCAAAGGATTCCTGCAATGTCCACAGAAAAGCAGTATTCAGAAATTTTAGGATAATCATTATCATCCCCATCTTGATCATCATCTACAAAATGAACTTTAGAAGATTCAGATTTAACAGGGGGTTTGCCCCTGTTGGACTTATAGTGATGGGAATCCGATTTTCTGTCAGAGGGCTCAAATAGAGGAGTAGGGGTTCTCCCAGTTGACTTCCCCATTGCCAGGCTGTCATCCTCCAATCTGATGAAAGGCAAGGCTCTGGTTCTGATTTCTTCAAGTTGTTTCGCAGGAGTCATCACCAACTCATTATAAAATAGAGAGCTCTTCTTCAAGACAATACGGAATGCTTCTGTAGCTGTGGACACGTCCAAGTTGGGTATAGTCACTGCCTCCTTGTTAAACCTGTGCGAATATTCTTTAAGACTTTCGTTAGGCTGTTGCACAATTCTATAAAGGTCACTAGTCAACTTGTCAAATGCCCTATTGCATGAAAATTGATTGATAAACATATTGACAAGTTGAGCATAAGAAGAAATAGAGTTTAGAGGAAGTCCTGTTAGCCATTTTAAGGCCGGTCCTGACAAAGTTGAGCCAAAACCCCAGCAAAAACATGCTTCTCTAAAAATAGGGGGATACTTATAATATCCATGGACTCCTGATACAGCAACACATGCTCTGCTGGATCGGTGCTTCCATCATACTTCTTCATATGAGGGACTGAAAAATTCTTTGGGATTTCCACACTAGCTATTGCTGGCACAAAACGAGATTCGTTATAGCAAGTTGGAGAAACTTGGTGATACGGCAAGTTGACTCCAGGCACGCTTCGAAGCAACTCTTTAATGGTTTGCATTTCCTTAACAAGTTGGTTCTCTGCGAAAAGAGGAGTATTATTAAACTGAGGTGCGAAAGTATCAAAAGCATTAAAGAAACTCCCTGTTTGCCCCATTGAGGGTGTAGCATAGGTGTAGCAAGATGACAACACAGGTTGGCTAGCTGGAAGGCTGAATCTTGGTTGCTCGATTGGAATGGACGTCACAATTGTGCTTTCTGCTGGCAAGGTATTGGACATAGGGATATCTCTGAAATGACTAGGTCCTGTACCTGCACCAAACAGAGATCTAGGAAGTAAAGGTGAAAATGGGGTAGATACTTGAGTTTCAACTTGCTTCCCTTTACGCAGGCTATCAATGGCATTGAATATCATGGCATTCGTATGCTCCTGACCATCCAACCGATCATTCACTTTCTTCAACATATCGGCCATGTTGGACAATATCTCCAAATTGACAGCTTTTGCATTCAAAGATGGATTGCCTTGGGTGCCGGAAACAGGAAGCGACCGACTCCTCTCACCTTGACTGCCGAACGGCGGATTGGCCATTTCTACGCAAATAATCAAAGTTTCCCACAGACGGCGCCAAATTGTTTTGGTCAAATTTCAACAAGTGCTTCAAGTGACAAGAAAAATGACTAAAGTGATATGAATCAGGGTACAATGATTATCGGGTTGAATAGAAATGAACACAAGTTGTTTGTTGACTAAAGAAAGCCCTTGAACAACTTGTTCGCCGGCACAAAACCCCGGGAGGTTTAGGAACCTACCTTGACCAAAAGTTTACTAAGTATTTTCGTGATTACATAGCTATGAACGTATACATGGGGGCTTAAGCTATTGAAAAAACGTGTGTGCAAAATACAGTATTTTTCCCCTTTTATACCTCAAATAACGGCTAATTTACAAGGAGAAAAAATAGGCCTAGAATCTCGGATAAGAGGTTGATCTTGTTGAGACATTATCGCCATTTTGTTGATTGAGGGGATAATGATCCGTTGCTGGGTATTTGCATGGTGAGACGTCTTTGGATTGGTCTTCAATTACTTTGACACGTTCCCTGAAAAATAGGGTTAACGTAACAATAGTTCAACCTGCAAATGATCAAGATGTAATAGAATAACTCAAGTTGTTAGTACCAAGATTTTAGGTGCAAGTTGTAAACAAGTTGATTTAAAAACGTAGGGCCCAACAATTGGGTCACCCATGAGGGGGGTCGATTTAGATTCGAAAGCCAATGTCATTATTGCAAAGGAGAGCCAGACCATTGTAGATTCAAAGTGGACCATTTTGGTGGTAAGCGTTTACTCGTCTTTATCTCTTAACTCGTCCATTGATTGCTTGTATGCAGAAATTTTAGCTCGTACATAGAACTTGTTTGAATTGTGTGTGTATTTCTTAGCTTGTAAATATTTTACTCGTATGTAGAACTCGTAGCTCGTACATATCTTGCTCGTACGTAGAACTATTAGCTCGTACGTAGAACTTCTATTTGTCGAACTAACACTTTGTTATCTTGGTCTTGTGCAGTTCTGACTCCAGAGGAAGAGGCTAACATGGGCCGGGTTATTGATATAAGGAAGAGTAAGAAGAGCTGCGGGGCTGCCAATGCCCGAGAGAGCCGTGAGAGAGAGGCTGCGGAGCGTCAAAGGCTTTTGAAACTGGTTGATCAGGCGACTGACAAGTTCATCCCTGTAGAAGATGAGCTGGAGAAATTGGAGGAGGAGCGAGCTGGGGATGATGCCAGGAGGCCCAAGAGGTCAATGCTAATGAGATCGAGAAGGTTGATCAACTGTGGAGACAAGGAAAGAGGTTCCTCAAACTAGGTCCCGAGCTCAAACTAGGGCCAGGACTCCGGTAATTGATATTGATGAAGAGGAAGAAGACGACGACGCCCCTCTTAGCAAGAAAAACAAGAAGAAGAAGAAGTCCAAATTCAACCCTCCATCTAAACAAGTGGATGCATCTGCTAGCGGTTCTCTGTCTCCCTCTCTCCAAGTTTCATACTCCGACCTCGTTCAAGCTCGAGTAGACAAGATGAGCGATGTTCCACTACTTACTGGAGTGGATAGCTCGGTTAGAGAGTATCCTGAGCTCGAGTACGACCAAGTGATTATGAGGAGAGCTGCTGACCAGGACTTAGTCAAGAAATTTACGGACAAAGGTTTGACTGCTGAAACATTCAGAGCTAGGTCCGGGCTAGTTCACTCCAAGGTAATACTTAAGATCTTTTATATCATCATTGCTTTTCTTTTTTGCTTGTCTAATCCCCTTAACCCGATCTTAGTTGATTTGATCCTTTTGTTTACTCGGCGTTTCAGTCTCTTGCTATGATAGAGCTAGCCACGAGCTACTGGAAGGCTGCTGAGGAGCAAGAAAAGCTGGCTAAGTCCATGCTGGCTCGTAAATCTGATGAGTTGAAGAAATTGGAGGTGGAGCATGCAAAGCTGAAGGAAGAACACTTTGATTTAGACTCGGCTTATGAGTCTCTGAAGCTTGTCAAAGAGGATGCCTTGAAGGATAAGTAGGAGGCCTGGGGCAAGCTAGGATGTGTCCAGAAGGATCTAGCTGCCCTTAAGGAGGATAAGAAGAAGGTTGACCAGGACCTGGAAGTGTCGACCAAGATGTTGGAGGAAATCACCTCCATGTTATCCAAGCAAACTGAGGATTTCAAGGCAGCTCGCCTAAAATGGGAATAGGAGATGAAGACTGCTGTGGAGGCTGCTAGCACGGCTGCAGTGAATGCTTACAAAGAAAGCGACGAGTGCCACGACTATGTCACAGAGAAGGCTAGGTTGTTCTTTGATGTAGGTCGGAGCCATATGGCTCGACGTATAGTTGTGGACACCTCCGTCAACATATCAATCGAACAACTGGCTAAGTGGGCTTCTGAAGATCCATACGATGTGGCAGCTCTTCAAGGTCACCATCTAGTGCCTTATAATGAGAACGACCTGGCTACCATTGCCCAAGATGATGCAGATTTGGCAGCAGAACCTTCCTTCTGTTGAGAACGTCAATTTCAATACTCTTTTGGAGGAGCTTAAGGAACCTGACGAGTTAGCTTTTGAGGGTGATACTCCTAAGTATGGCTTTTCTGATTCAGGTAAGCTCAATGATCTCCAACAGCAGGAAGAAAACGTGGATGATCGAGCTACTACAAGTGGCCAAGTTGAAGCCGATCCATCTACTTGACTTTTGAATATTAGGGTGGTTGTGTAACGAACAAGTCCAAAAATAATTTTTATTTTTTGCTTTGTGTATGTATTGATGCCTTGGCCCAGCTTTTTGGGAGGCATACTAACTCGTAACTTTTATTTGTTCAAGTCCTGGCCCGCTTTGGGGGACTTAGTCTTATTTAATCGTAGTTGACTTTTGCTTGAATCTGCTTTGCTTCGATCCAACTATTTGTCTTGAATGTCGAACTAGATTTAATAGGACAGATGAATTGCTACAATTTTTTTATTGGACTTGTTATTTAACAACAAAGTCGACCTTGTACTTGCATGATTTTTGAAAACGAGATTGACTAAGAGTCGAATCTGTTAAGGGAACGAAGCTGACCAAGGGTCGAGCTCGTTAGAACGAGGTCGACTTAGATGTCGGACCTGTTAAAGGAACGAAGCTGATTAAGAATCGAGCTTGTTAGAACGAGGTCGACTTAGATGTCGGACCTGTTAAAGGAACGAAGCTGATTAAGAATCGAGCTTGTTAGAATGAGGTCGACTTAGATGTCGGACCTGTTAAAGGAACGAAGCTGATTAAGAATCGAGTTTGTTAGAACGAGGTCGATTTAGATGTCGGACCTGTTAAAGGAACGAAGCTAATTAAGAATCGATCTTGTTAGAACGAGGTCGACTTAGATGTCAGACCTGTTAAAGGAACGAAGCTGATTAAGAATCGAGCTTGTTAGAACGATGTAAAAACGTAACACAATGTTTGGTTGAATAGAACTGCAACTTTTATTGAAGTAGAAACATGCTTACATCGAAAATGGAGAGCTAGAACTATAATAAACTCAAACTTGAAACTGAACTAACTTTGAAGCTGAATTAGAAAACTGAACTAGAAGTTATATTTGATAAGGTGAGTAGCATGCCATGGGTGCTTTAATTCCTCACCTCCTGGATGGGCGATCATGTAAGTTCCTTCCTTGATAATTCTAGTGACAATGTAGGGACCTTCCCAGTTGGGAGATAACTTGTTCTGCTGAGTTCTTCTTCCCGTTGCCTCGATTTTCCTTAGCACGTGGTCGCCTACTTGGAATGATCTTGTCTTTACTTTCTTATCATGATAACTCTTGGTCTTCTGCTTGTAATTGACCATTCGTAAATAAGCTATGTATCGCTTCTCGTCAATCAAATCTAAGTCGATCAATCTGTTGGTGTCGTTCCGCTCTTGGTCCAAGAAGACTACTCTGGCCGTAGGAAGTCATAGCTCGGCTAGTGCCATGGCCTCTGATCCATATGTAAGAGCGAATGGGGTTTCCCCCGTGGGCCCCCTAATGGTTGTGCGGACTGCCCACAGAGCAAGGGGGAGTTCGTCCAACCAGTTGCTACGTCGACCAACCAGACCTGTCTTATGTGCAGATAGGATGAGCTTATTCGCAGCTTCAGCTTTCCCGTTACCTTGAGGATAGGCGACAGACGATTGCCAATGCTTGACCCCTACTCGATTCATTTCTTCTTCGAAAGCCCGGGAGATTTATAGCTCGTTGTCCGACACTATAGCTCGAGGAATCCCAAATCGGCACCAGATGAAGTCGTGGATGAAATTGATGGCATTTTCCTCTGTAGTTCTAGCTAACGGCTTGGCTTTGACCCACTTGGTGAAGTAATCTATAGCAACGATCACATACTTGCAGTTTCCACGGGCGGGAAGGGTCCAATCAAATCGACGCCCCACATATCAAAAGGCCAAGTAGCGATCACCGGAGTTTGCTCGATCGTAGGCAAGTGAGGTAGTTTGGCAAATCTCTGACAATGGTCGCATTGCTGAACGAAGTCGTGAGCGTCAGCCCTCATGTGTGGCCAGTAATAACCTAATGTAATCAACTTGTCAGCCAAAGTTCTGATCCCCGGTGTCCCAATGTAATAACTAGTCCCTTTCTCTTTCTTTTGATTATGCTAATCCTCAATGAATAAACTTTTTATATTAAAAAAACTTTTCTTGTTATTAGTACATTATTTTTAAGTTGCACCACATTTTTTTTTTTGAGCAATGTACCACCATAACAATTAAATCCTTATTTAATGATACTTATTTTTTATTTTAAGACGACTAAAAATGGATATTTGTAATAGGCTGAGGGCCAAGTAAATAAATTAAGCGCTCATTGTAAATATGGGTACATTCTATCTTTTATTTTTCTCATATATTTTTTTTTTTATATATATTAATTTCAACTCCTAGAAATCATAAGTATGTACTTTACTTAATAGGCCATTTTCAACTATTTGGTTCATATATTTCACTATCATTCTAAAATTAAAATTATGTAATTTTAGCATCAAATATCTTACCCCATATCTAACAAATTGATTCAAATCTTGCACTATCCTTCTAAAATTATTATATTATATGATAAAATTAAATATTTAAATAAGAAAATAAGTATATCTAACATACAAATATATAAAATAAATATTAATAATGAAATTAAAGAATGCAAATAACAGATATCAAGTAAAATAATATATGCCACCTCCATCTCAAAAAATGAATTTACAAAAAAATTTCAAAATCATTTTTTTTTAAATTGTGAAGTAATAACTTCACTTAAAAAATAAAAATACTCCCTTCGTTTCGTCGTGTTCGAAGAGGCACAAATTTTCTTTTTGGGTGTTCAATTTGAAAAGACACAATCTAAAAATGGAAACTTTTTTATTACTTCTTTATTTGTGGGATCCACTTGTCATACTCACAATAACTATTCACTAACTATTCTCTACCACACTTTCTCTTTCCTACATCACTTTTCATACTCACAACATTTATTTTCCTATACACTTTTCTCTTTCCTACATCACTTTTCTTAATTTTCTTGCAAGGCCAAAATTTTGCCTCTTCGAACGAAACAGAGAGAGTATAAGATAGGGCGAGGCAAAACCTATGCCAAATTTGTTGCAAAAATCACCCTACATTTGCCGTAAAAGTCGCCCTGCACCAAAACAGTGGAATCTTTGGCGTAACTATTGGAGCTTGGTTATGCGCTAAACTGGCGCAAATGATGATGTTTGACACTCGGTTGGAGTTGCCCTTTGATGCTGCAAGAATCATGCTCATCAATCTCCGTCCAATAAGCAGGACAAATCATTTGACTTCTTGACCTGAAACAGGGAATCCACGATTAGCCGGATGGTCTCCGGCTTAGACCCTCGGGCGTGAGAGTAAGTATGGTGATATGGAGAGCTCAAATATTATAATGAACAAGATGTATTCAATATAACAAAAAACAATTACCTTGAAACGGTTGATGTTGTCTTGTATTTATAGTTGTTGATGAGAGTTGTATTTGTGGTAGGATTTCATGAAATCCCTTAAATTGTGGAACATATACGCATTAGAGATCTTATCCATAAATAACTCCTGATTTGTAGGGAGTCTTGTTACGTAAAGAATTGTGGATACGCCAGGACTCTGTAGGTCGACGTAATGATGTAGGTCGAGGTCGCCTGTTGGGTCTATGATGTAAACGCAGCGGAATGATATAGGAATTAATCAATAATGATTAAAACCTCTGCAGGAATTAAAGGAATTCCCAAGAACTCAAGAACGAATTCTTTCAATAAAACACGAAGTTTTATTACTAATTTGAAAACCAAAGAAAATAATAATAATATCAAGACTACCTAAAACTAAAACTAGAGGGGAGTATTTATAGGTCATACTCTCCTAAATCCCTAAGAAAACATAAAAAGAAAATATAGAAACCCTTAAGGAAACATAAAAAGAAAATATAGAAAATCCTAATAGAAAAAGGAATGAAAAAAACGTAAATAAGGAAAATTAAAACTGCTCTCGATTTGCACTCTGCGCCATGGGAGCGGGCGCTCCCCCCTATTGGGAGCCAGCGCTCCCTTATTCCAGAAGCCCCATGCGGAATTGATCAATTGGGAGCCAGTGCTCCCTCCCCTTGGGAGCCAGCGCTCCCACACTCCAGAAACCTGCCTCGAAAGTCTTCCTCTCCTCTTGCATCTTCCTCTCCTCTTGCATCAGCTTGATCTCCCAATACTTGTGTTGCATCATTCGCCCCCACTTTAAAAGGATTCGTCCCTGAATCCGTATCAACATAAAGAGGCTCATCCGGATGATATTCAACCAAATCAGAGACATTAAACGTAGGGGACATATTCCAACCATCCGGTAAATCCACAATATACACATTATCGTTGATTTTCTTCACAATCTTGCAAGGTCCAATGCGCTTGGGATGAAGCTTATGGTAAGTACCTTGTGGAACACGTTCTTTTCGCAAATGCACCATCACCAAATCCCCAACATCGAATGTCTTCACACGACGCTTCTTGTCTGCGTGAGCTTTATATCTAGCATTCGCCTCTTCTATGTTCTTCTTAACTTCACTTTGTACCTCCTCCACCATCTCCGCCAAATGCTCCGCCGCAATACTATAGCCCGGAATTTGTGACAAAGGAACCAACGCAAGAGTGTGTGTCGGAGGCCTTTGATACACCACCTCAAACGGAGTCTTCTTTGTAGTGCGATTAACCATGTTATTAAAAGCAAATTCCGCCGTAGACAAAGCAAGATCCCATTTCTTGGGAAACTTTCCACACAAACACTGAATCATAGAACCCAATGTTCTATTAACCACCTCCGTTTGTCCATCTGTTTGAGGATGAAACGAACTACTAAAATTCAGTCCCGTCTCGAATATGTGCCACAAAGTGCGCCAAAAATGACTAAGGAACTTTGTATCACGATCCGAGGTAATAGACTTAGGAATCCCGTGAAGGCGAACTACTTCCTTAAAGAATAAACCCGCAATGTGAGCCGCATCATAAGTCTTACGACAAGGAATGAAGTGAGCCATCTTAGAAAAACGATCCACCACCACAAAAACCGAATCACAAGACCTTTGAGTCCTCGGCAAACCAAGGACAAAATCCATAGAAATATCAACCCAAGGACCCTCCGGAATCGGCAAAGGAGTATACAACCCCGTGTTTTGTGACGTTCCCTTGTTCACTTGACAAACCATACATTTCTGAACAACCCGATGAACATCTCGACGAAGGTGAGGCCAATAATACTTTCGTGCAACCAACTCCATTGTCTTATCTTGCCCATAGTATCCATTCTTGTGAATTTCAATAATAAGACTCTCACGAACCGAGCCACACGGAATGCACAGTTTATCCTTGTAAAATAGATACCCTTCTTGGAGCAAGAAAAGCCCCACAATGTTGCCACCTTGACACTTGGCCCATTCCTCTGCAAAATCATCATCATGCTCATACAAGTCTTTCAAACACTCGAAACCCACCACAATATTAGTCATAGTGACCAACAAAGTAGCTCGTCTACTAAATGCATCCGCAACCTTATTTTGTTGCCCACTTTTGTGCTTGATAACAAAAGTAATTGCTGCAAATATGCAACCCAACGAGCATGCATTCTATTAAGAGGGTTCTTACCATTCATTACTTTAGCGCTTCATGATCGGTGTGAAGAACAAACTCTCTATCCAGCAAATATTGTTCCCAATGCTTGATTGCTTGAACCACCGCGTAAAATTCCAGCTCATAAGTAGTCCACTTTCTCTTCAACTCTTCCAATTTTTGGCTCATAAAAGCCATCGGTTTCTTCCCTTGAAGCAAAACAGCCCCAATACCAACCACACTAGCATCCGTTTCCATCTCAAAGGGTTTAGAAAAGTCGGGCAAAACTAGCAAAGGAGCACTAGTTAACTTTTCTTTAATCAAAGCAAAACTAGAGGTTGCTTCATCACCCCAATCAAACTTTCCTTTCTTCATACATTCGGTTATAGGAGCCATAATAGTGCTAAAATTTTTAATGAAACGACGATAAAAAGTAGCAAGACCATGAAAGCTCCGTACCTCACTAACCGTTGTAGGCAAAGGCCAATCACGAATAGCACGAACCTTGTCTTCGTCAACTTGAATCCCCTTTGAAGAAACCACATATCCCAAGAAAAGCAATTTATCGAGAATGAAGCTACACTTCTTGAAGTTCATATATAACTCGTTGTCCCTCAAGACTTGTAACACTTCTCGTAAATGCCCAAGATGCTCCTCTTCCGATTTGCTATAGACCAAGATGTCATCAAAGTATACAACCAGAAATTTCCCATTAAAAGGCTTCAACACTTGATTCATCAATCTCATGAAAGTACTTGGAGCATTAGATAGCCCAAAAGGCATCACCAACCACTCATACAATCCTTCCTTTGTTTTGAATGCGGTCTTCCACTCATCGCCTTATCGAACACGAACTTGATGATAGCCGCTCTTCAAATCAATCTTGGAAAAGATCTTGGACCCACGAAGCATGTCCAACATATCATCCAAGCGAGGAATAGGAAAACGATACTTAACGGTGATTTTGTTGATGGCCCTACTATCAATACACATTCTCCATGTACCATCCTTCTTAGGAACAAGCAATGCCGGAACCGCGCAAGGACTCATACTCTTGAATATACCCCTTCCTCAACAAGTCCTCCACTTGCTCCTTCAAGATATCATGTTCCGCCGGGCTCATTCTATAATGAGCAAGGTTAGGCAAAGAAGCACCCGGAACCAAGTCAATATTATGTTGTATGTTGCGCAACGGGGGTAAACCGGGAGGTAACTCATCGGGCATAACATCACGAAACTCTTCCAACAAAGAATCCAAACACTTTGGCACCAAACACACATCTCCTCCATCACCTTGACGAATCACCGCAAGAACATAAGGAGCCTTTGACAAATCATGATAGAACTCCTTTGATGTGCAAAGAGAAACAAGTGCCTTGGGTTTCTTTGGGCTAGGGGAAATAACATCCTTTAAGGCATGAACATGGAAATGTTTTCCATCTTTCTTAAAGTGAATGCTATTTTCCTTACTATCATACACCACCCCAAGGTCAAATTGCCATGGGCGACCCAACAATACATCACAGGCATTCATATCAACAATATCACATACGACTACATCCTTATAACTACCCAAATTAAAAGAAATAGAGCATTGTTCATGTACCTTGATATTGCCGATGTTGCTAATCCAACCAACCGAATAGGGTGTAGGGTGTTGATGCGCTTGAAGCTTTAGCTTATTCACAAGACCACATGACACCAAATTCTCACTACTACCACTTTCCACAATAAAGATAGAAGCTACATCATTCACCTTGCCTTTGGTACGAAAAATATTGTGCCTTTGAGGGTGCTCATCTACCGAAGGTGTAGTTAACATAAGCTTGCGAACCACCAAGGATTCATGGCTCTCCTCATCATCATCAAGGTTGGGATCGACATATACATCTTCACACTCTTCTTCATTATCCTCCCAACCAAGATCGTCACGTTCCACCATATGGACACTTTTGCCACCTGTACAATTACTAGAGATGTGCTGCCCCGGTTTCCCACACTTGAAACATTTATCTCCAAAATTCTTTGCATAAGGATTATGTGCGGGTTGACCACTATTATGCCCCATATTGGTGTTGCGACGGACCGGGTTTGTTCGCACCGGTAGTGGTTGCTTTTCAATCACCTCCTTGGATCCACCAGCTTTTGCTTTCTCACTTTCATTGTTCAAATCAGCCCCCGCAGTTTGTGATTTGCCACTATGAGAAGAAGACTCACCGAACTTCTTGAACGTAGAAGGCGGCCGATATGAGGATGCCAATTGCTTCTCAACCTTCTTGGCTCTAATAATTACATCATTGACCGAAAGTGAAGTAAACAGCTCTACTTGATTCTTTATATTCATCCGCAGGCCATTGGTGAATCGTGAAATAAGTTGAAATTCCGTCTCATACATACCAACTCGTGCGGTTGTGGCGTGAAACTCATACACATATTCTTCCACCGTTCGATTACCCTGTCGACATGCCAATAATTTTGAGTATAATTCCTGCTCATAATCGAAAGGCAAAAATCGATTTCGTAATTCCCTCTTCATGTCCCTCCATTCCACAATTGGGGGTTGATTTGTATATGCCCTATGGCGAATCAATTGTTCCCACCATGCGAAGGCACCACCACATAGTTTGTAGGCCACATAGGGAACTTTTCTATCATCTTCAACCATCATTAATTCGAAAAAATTATCGACCTCTCTAAACCAATCCAAAAATTCTTCGATTGATAACTCACCTGTAAAATAGGGAATATCGCCCTAATTTTGGGTCTATGTACTTCCGAAGGAGCTCCCCTGTCCTCGTGCCTACCGTTAGCTCTATTCTCCCGTCCAATCGGACCATCATGGCGGAGGTTTTCCACATGAGGACCATGTTGATTGTTTGGGTTGACATCGCCACCATCTACTTGCAATCTCGCCAAGGCCGCTAATAATTGGGTGTGTTGCTCTCTTTGGAGGGCTTCTTGTCGCTCTGAACGTTCCCTATATTCACGATCTTGATTTGCTATGCGCTCAAGGATTGCTGCAAGAGTGGCTTGCGTGTCTCCGTTGGCTCCACCGGAATTGGTCATCTTCCAAGGATCGCTCCTCGCTTTGATACCAACTGATGTAAACGCAGCGGAATGATATAGGAATTAATCAATAATGATTAAAACCTCTGCAGGAATTAAAGGAATTCCCAAGAACTCAAGAACGAATTCTTTCAATAAAACACGAAGTTTTATTACTAATTTGAAAACCAAAGAAAATAATAATAATATCAAGACTACCTAAAACTAAAACTCGAGGGGAGTATTTATAGGTCATACTCTCCTAAATCCCTAAGGAAACATAAAAAGAAAATATAGAAAATCCTAATAGAAAAAGGAATGAAAAAAACGTAAATAAGGAAAAGTAAAACTGCTCTCGATTTGCACTCTGCGCTATGGGAGCAGGCGCTCCCCCCTATTGGGAGCCAGCGCTCCCTTATTCCAGAAGCCCCATGCGGAATTGATCAATTGGGAGCCAGTGCTCCCTCCCCTTGGGAGCCAGCGCTCCCACACTCCAGAAACCTACCTCGAAAGTCTTCCTCTCCTCTTGCATCTTCCTCTCCTCTTGCATCAGCTTGATCTCCCAATACTTGTGTTGCATCAGTCTAGGCCGACCTGACTGATGGATAGGGCTGAATCGTACCCGAATAGCATCTGGATCGTGATGTCGGACCAAGCTAGGTCGGGACCAAGTAGGTCAGACAATGAGCTAGGTCGACTGATCTTGTTGATGGGCCTTGGGCCTAGTAATAATTGGGCCTAGCCCACTGAGAACGTGGTGGCAATAATAGGTAGATGATTGGGCTTACTCGCTGGGCCTAGCTCGTCACTTTTATTCTGTTCAGTGGCCCCCAACTTTCTGAGTTGACTTTGTCGACCAGGAAGTTAAAAGAATTTCTGATGAAGCTCGAAGTAGACCGTAAGTCGATGCTCGAGTTGATGTTGGGTCGACCAAAGGTGACGTGGCTCAATCCTGGTCGTTGGCTGTTGGACGGTTGGATCATTGAAAGCGCCATATTTTGTAATCATTACTGCCTCGAAAACCGCCCGGGATTTAATTGTGAATTAACCGTTTGAAAACCCTTCACTTTCCGTTTTCAGTAAGGATTTGGAGAAAGAACCTTTTCCCTCTTGGATTTGACGAAGCTTCCCAACTCAGGCGTATAATTTCCTCAGCAGATAAGGCGAAGTTCTTGATTTCCGGTGCCCTTTGCTCTTTATTTCGTTCGCACGACCTTCGTCCCCAACTCAATTTAAGGTATTCTTCGATTTCCTTGATTTTCCGTCTATTTTCGAATTTTCCTTTGATTTTTCGCCATGGCTAGAACCTTTAGTTGCGAACCTGGGGTCTGGTATGGATATTGCACCGCTAACCACCGAGTGTATAAGCACATAGGGGGAGTATGGAAGGAGATGGCCGTAACTGAGTGTGTTTCCATCTTGACAAGGTGGGGATTGACTTTTGACGAAATAGGATTGCCCATAGGAGAGAACTTGGGAGATTTAGGAATAGACGACCCAAATGTTGTATCTTTTCATCTCTTCCACGAGTTACTCGACCATATATCACTGTTTTATGTGAAGGATCCCAACAAACCTTCCTTCCTTAGGAATAGAAAGGGTTTCCCAGGGGAATCTAGGTCATCCCTAGGTAGGTTGCCTGAGTACGAGCATAGGTGAATACGAGCATAGGTCTGATTCCCCTGTTTCCTCTTCTTCTTGTACATATATGGCAACTCAAGGGGGAGCTACAGCTTCTACTTCTTCGAGCTCACGGATTGTGGACGCATTCGAATCCTCCGTTGTACCTGGAAGGAATGAAAGAGGCTATGTACCTCCTAAGCCAATTCGAGGGAAGAAGAACTCGCAATCTCGGGTAGACATGGTGTATAACTTTTGTGAGGTGGATAGTAAGGAATTCAATGTGACTCACTTCAGCAAGAAAGAATTCATGTCTCTATTTGGTGATACATTCAGTAAAGATCCCACTAGGGTGGCCTTCTTCTATGGCCAATTCGAGGCTGGCTTGAGACTGCCGTTGGATCCATTTATTAATGAATTCTTGGAGTGTATGAATGCCCTACCTCTCCAGCTGGGAGCTAACACTTGCAGAGTCTTGGTGTGCTTTGCCATGGTGTGTATGTTTCTTGGATACGAGGCCTCTATGAGAGTTTTTAGGGAGTTTTTTAGTGTCAAGACTGATAAGGTCGACCTGGGAATTAGCACCCCCTCCAAGGAAAATTTCCCTAAGCTGTTTGTCAACCTTCCCAGCAAGGTGAGTGGCTGGAATTCCCACGTGATGGTGGTGGAGAGTAGGAGAGGATGGGAGTTTCCCTTGCCCAACACTGATTCCAATATGGTAAAGGATGAGGATTATTGGGAGCCTGACTGGTGCACCGAATTATATAAGAAGTTGGTCGAGGTATCAAATAAGGGGCCCATTAGCTGGAACGTTTTAGGAACCACCAAGAACAATTATATCCAGGCCGGGATGATGATTGGTAATGGGGATGTGGTGCCTCTGGTCCCCATTGTTAGATGCTTAAGGTACCCTGATTGGGTCACCCATGAGGGGGTCGATTTAGATTCGAAAGACAATGTCATTATTGCAAAGGAGAGCCAGACCATTGTAGATTCAAAGTGGACCATTTTGGTGGTAAGAGTTTACTCGTCTTTATCTCTTAACTCGTCCATTGATTGCTCGTATGCAGAAATTTTAGCTCGTACATAGAACTTGTTTGAATTGTGTGTGTATTTCTTAGCTTGTAAATATTTTACTCGTATGTAGAACTCGTAGCTCGTACATATCTTGCTAATACGTAGAACTATTAGCTCGTACGTAGAACTTCTATTTGTCGAACTAACACTTTGTTATCTTGGTCTTGTACAGTTCTGACTCCAGAGCAAGAGGCTAACATGGGCCGGGTTATTGATATAAGGAAGAGTAAGAAGAGCTGCGGGGCTGCCAATGCCCGAGAGAGCCGTGAGAGAGAGGCTGCGGAGCGTCAAAGGCTTTTGAAACTGGTTGATCAGGAGACTGACAAGTTGTTAGTACCCGGTCCGAAAAAAGGTAGTCCAAATACCTGGCCCGGTTAATTAATAAAAAACCCTAACCCTAAAAAGATTCATTAATTCTTCCGTACTGCGCCGTCACTGTCAGCTTGGAAAGGACGCCAGTTGGAAGAGCCGATCGGCCCTTTGCCCGTGCATTGGCCGATCGACCCTTTATTTTAGAGCCGATCGACCTTTCTATTCTAGAGCCGATCGACCCTTTAGAAGCCCAGCCCAGGTACCGAGGTATTATAAATAGGGGTGCCCGGCTCCCCATATTCTCAACACAATTTCTCCGGGAGAAGCGAGCTATACTTGCTTTAACCCTCAGTTCTTCTTTTTCTCTCGAATCGCCAAGATTCGACCCCCAAGTCTTGCTACAATTGGTAAGACTCTCTTTTTTAATATTCTTGTTCTTTATTATTAGTATCTTTATTATTATTTGCATGCTTAGTATATTTTAATTGCTTTATCTCTTGCTTATGCCATATATGCTAGATTTAGGGTTGTTTTAATATATTTAATTGTTCATAGCCGAGGATGATCTAAGGTTTCGCCCAAAGAAGCCCAATGGATCTAGGAACTATTTCTTACCTTCCACCTTAGTTATAATTATCCCATGATCAACAATCCCCCAAGGATGAACATTGATTAGTGCACCTTCCAAGGGCCTAACTCAAAGGTTCTAGGGTGTGATCATCAATTAATTCTTTCTCTCCCCTCCTCATTATGCATGATCCCGTTTCTTCTATCTATTCCCGTAAACACCGCACACAACCAACACCCCACATGCTAGAAAGACCGATTCGTCGGGCAATAGAAGTGATAACGTTTCTTCTTCTGTTGTAACTTGACCCCCGAACCCAATTAACTGTTTAGCCTTTTTTCAAAGCTTTGGGCTATATCAAAGTGGCGTGGCGACTCTCAAAATTTAAATTAATATTTTTAAGATGGCCATGTTTGGAGGAGTCACTTGCCCAAAGACACATTTAGACAGTTATACGTTGGCAATGAGGGCTAAAGATTGTACACCCGAGCAGATGGCGAGAATGTTCCATAGCACATTGGAAGGGGCCGCTCTCCGTTGGTTTCTGAAGTTGAATGAGGAGGAAAGGGACACATGGGACAAGGTTAGTAGGGTGTTCTCTGAAAAGTATCAAGCAAACATGGATTGGCAAGTGAATAGAGCTGATTTGGAGCACACGCTTCAAAAGAATGGAGAGTCGATTTATGACTTCTACAAGCGTTGGAATGATAAGTTGAGCGAAATTCAGTATCCGCCCAAGGAGAATGAACAGAAACAGATTTTTTACAAGTGCTTGTTGCCCGGACACAAGTTGGCAGTTGGTAATGGTTACTTTCCCAATCTTAGGGAAATGGTGGATTCAGGCGTACGTTATGAAAGTGGCATCACCGGGATCACTCCACCGAAGGACCTTTGAGTAATTTGTTAATAATTCGTTCCGCTATAGAGCTCCCGCCAATACCGTAGCAAAGAAAGAGCCAGTGGGGCAAGTAAATTATGTGCAAGGAGAAGCTGCTTTGGATGTTCAAGCTGTAATGAGGGGGAATAACAATGTTCACCGCGAGAGAGATGTGTTTGACGATTTTGGAATGCCGATGGGCAAGGTTTTCGAAGTACTAGTAAAGAAGGGCTTGGTCAAGCCGCTTGAGAATTATGAACCGGTAAACCCAAGAGAAGACTTAGATGCTTCCAAATACTGCAATTACCACAAGTACAAGGGCCACACTACTGATTACTGCATTCAATTCAAACGGTTAGTGCAAGACTTGATTCGACAAGGCAAGGTGGAGAAGCCAAAGTCTCCAAATGTTGTGGGAAATCCTCTCCCTAACAATAGGATCCACATGGTGGAAAGTAATTTTATCAGTTTGGTAGAGATGGAAGATGCTTTTAAGAAACTGGGGCTGTCGACAGAAGATGTATTCTCAGCTGTTGTCAGAAAGGGATTGTTCGTGCCGAAACTCCCCGAGTATGCCGGTTTTGCTTTGAAAAGGGCTGTGCAGAAGCTCATCATTGAAGGGAAGGTAGAAAATCCTAGTAAGATAGTTGGTAGTGATATTGCTATGGTAGAGAAAGACCTCACTGATCCAGTCGAGTCTGTTGTGACGGACAGTGAGGCAGTTGTGTCGGTTGTAATTTGAGTTCAATTTATAAAGAATTTTCTTGTTATATGCTGTCTTTTGAGGAACTGTCTAGAGAAGTTGCCTCGTTAAATGGTGGTTATGTGGAAGAGAGTCCTAAACCTCTCTCGTTGGCTGAAATTCACGCAGAAGTATCTGATATGGAGAAGAATGGGGTTAGTCTACTCACGAGATCCGGAAAGGTGTATCAACCAGAAGATAAAGGGGCGAAGAAAGTGTTTGGTCCGAAAACTGAGGTAGTAAACCCTGATAAAGAAGACCCTATTCTCACGCAGCTGAAGCTAACTCAAGCCAATATATCCTTATGGTCCTTGCTAACGTCCTCGTATGCCCATAGGATGATGCTGGAACAGAATCTTGCTGCAACTTTAGTGCCGTCTGATACAAAGCCAGAAGATGTAACGCAGATGATCGGCAACATACACTTTGGGAATATCATTACATTTTCAGAGTTGGACATGCCGGAGTTTGGATCGGATCATAATGAACCATTGCACATCACTATTGAAGTCAACGGAAAAAGGTTGCCACGTATTTTCATTGACAATGGTTCTGCGGTGAACATACTACCTTCTAGGATGATGGACGTCCTTGATCTAAGTCCCACAGATTTGAGACCTTCAGTTCATTCCGTGCGGGGATATGATTCTACTAGCCGGTCAGTGTTGGGAATAATCAGTTTGCCCCTTACTTGCGGGACCACTACTATGATTGCTGAGTTCCAAGTCATAGACATACCTTCCACCTTCACCATGCTGCTGGGTAGGCCATGGTTGCATCAGATGAATGGAGTCCCTTCCTCCTTGCATCAATGTGTGAAATTCCAGTCGGGCGATCAAGTGACAGTTATTTACAGCGATCTGGTAACATCTCAAGGAACAAGCACTGGGGGAAAGCCAGTCCTACAGATTCAGCACGAAGAGGGTAGTTCTATGTTCAGCGGCTTTCAGCTAATAGCACAAGCACAAGTTTGCGCGGTGGACCTCACAAAGACATCGGACAGAGTACGGCCAGCTATAAGAATGATGAGAAACATGGGATTTGTACCAGGACTGGGTCTTGGCAGTCACCTCCAAGGACCCACGCAAATAGTGGAGGCTATTGATCACCGCAGCCACCAAGGTCTAGGCTACGTCCTTACTCCCGAAGATAAAGCCGAGATGGAAAGAATTGAATACATCAAAAGGGTGAAGCTACCCTACCAACAGCGAGAGATGAGGCCATACCGCCTTTCCCTCAATAGTTACTTTGTCAAGGAGGGTGAAGAATTCTCTTGCATGGAGTTTAGTGAGCCGTGGTTTGATCATACAGGCAGGCTGCAGAAGGGTTTCGAAATTTTCAGGGATACAGAAGTTGATAGGTCGAAGCTGAAGACGGTTCTCATGGATCCACGCCAGAAGAGAGGCAAGGTTGTCACAGTCCAGAGCCGGTACGTCATCAAGACCGAAGATGGGTTGGCCGATCAGCTAGGGCAGGTATCTTTGGATGAGCCGATGGTTGAGAACATTGCGGTTTCGAGAGGATGCGAAGAATGGGATGGTCGGAACCTTTGCAGCATTTGGGGAATCTGAATATAGAAGATGATATGGTTGCAGTCATTGGGGCAGAAATGGCAGATGATACGGATCCAAGGACGTTGGTGACACCCATGGTTGGAAAGCTGAAGAATTGGTGCGTATTTGGCGGACCCGTAGCCACGAAGGAATACATGGTTGAAGAGCTGGGGCTGATACCTCCTCCTGTCGAGTCTCCCCCTGATTCCCCCAAGTCCTCTGTTTCTTCAGAGTCATCTGTTTTGTTTGAGTCTGATGTGTTTTCTTTTGAGTTTGAGTCGTCTTCCAAGTCTGATGACCTCACGTCAGAAGACTATGAGTTAGTTGCAAATGTTGTTTTCCCTTTCGCTATGAATGAAAATCTAGATCTTTCTGAGTATCCCCTCATAGCCAACCTCCTTAATGATAAATTAACTAAAAATAATGAAGGGACTGAAAGGGAAGCGTTGATTGAGCTGCTTAAAGAGTATTCGGATGTGTTCGCATGGTCATACAAGGATATGCCGGGGCTGGATAACTCGATAGTGGAGCACAAAATACCGCTAGCACCAGACGCCAAGCCGGTCAAACAGAAATTGCGCCGCATTAAGCCAGAATGGTCTCTGCAAGTTAAAGAAGAGATAGAGAAGCTCCTCCGAGTGGGCTTTATCAGAGTTATTAAGTATCCGACATGGCTATCTAATATTGTGACGGTCAGTAAATCGAATGGCAAGGTTAGAGTTTGTGTTGACTTCCGTGATCTCAACAAGGCTAGCCCAAAGGACGACTTCCCGCTGCCCAATATTGACATGCTAGTAGATGCCACTGCTAACTACGAGGTCAAGTCTTTTGTAGATGGTTTCGCAGGATATAATCAGATTAAGATGGCGAGAGCGGACCGGGGAGAAGACGGCTTTCACTACACCATGGGGAACATGCTTGTTACCTTTGTAATGCCATTCGGATTGAAAAATGCGGGGGCTACATACCGGAAGCGATCCACGGCATTATTCCATGACATGATCCATAAGGAGATTGAGGTGTATGTCGACGATATGATCATTCATTCCAAGGGTCGACGTCGGCACTTTATTGATTTAAGAAAGTTCTTCGATGAGGCTGAGAGCACGCAATGCGTTTGAATCCGGCCAAGTGTACATTTGGGGTTATTCGAGGAAAGGTCTGGGCTACATGGTCACCGAACGAGGGATTGAGGCGGATCCAAGGAAGATTCAAGCCATCATGGAGATGAAGCCACCACGCACGAAAAGGAAGTCAAGGGATTCATGGGACGGTTACAGTACATCAGCCGCTTCATTAATCAATTAACTACCATGGGTGAACCGATTTTCGGACTAATGAAGAAGACCGCAAGTATAGATTGGGACTGGAAGTGTCAAGAAGCCTTTGAGGAAATCAAGAGATACTTGGTCAATCCCCTATCCTTCGCCCCCACATTCGGAGAAACCGTTGCTATTGTACCTAACGATAGCGATACGGCCGTTGGGGCTATCTTTGGCACAAGAAGCCAAGGACTCTCGGGTGGAGAACGCCGTTTATTTTGTTAGTCGAAAGTTGCGGGAGTGAGCTAAACTACTCGGCATTGGAAAAAACACATCTTAGGGCTAGTTTGGGTGGTTAACAAGCTCAAGCATTACTTGTCGGCGCATCCGATTACGCTAGTGTCGAAGATGGATCCAATTAAGTATTTGTTTGACAAACCTTCTCTGTCCATGAGATTAGCCAAGTGGTCGGTATTTACGGGAATTTGATATCACCTATGTGCCGAGGAAAGCCGTTAAAGGGAGAGCCATGGCGGATCACTTAGCAGAGTTTCCAAGTACAGAAGAACAGGGGCTTGAACCGGAATTTCCAGACGAGGGGATTTTTAGCATTGATACGAAAGAGAGATGGCAACTATTCTTTGATGGGGCCGCGAACAAGAGGGGCAGCGGAGTAGGAATCCTTTTGGTCGATCCCAAAGATGAGCACACCCCCATCGCCATCAAGCTGAATTTTACAACCACCAATAACGCGGCTGAATACGAGGCATGCATAGCTGGTTTGGAAGCAGCCTTGGAGCGTAATGTAAAGGAGTTGGAAGTATATGGAGACTCAGCTTTAATTATCAATCAGACGTCTAAAAAGTGGAAGACCGTTGACCCCTACTTGCAACAGTATCAGACTCATATGGAAGAGCTAGTCAAGCAATTTAAGGAAGTGACATTCCATTATCTACCCAGAGACAGAAATAGATTTGCCGACGCTTTAGCTACACTGGCTTCTTTGGTCGAGATCCCTCACGGAATGTCTGTAAAACCGTTCAGAGTTGGTCGAAGAGAGAATCCCGCTTACTGCTACGAAGCCTACTGTTGCGAGATTCAAGCTGACAACGAGGAGAATAAGGATCCGTGGTACGCACAGATTTATGAGTATCTCAAGAAGGGTAATGTGTCTTTTCTAGGTGACGTGAAAGCCAAAAGTCTGCAGGCATTGAAGCGATTGGCCGGACAGTTTGTTCTACTGGATGATATGTTGTACAAAAGACACTACGATGGTCTCCTGTTACTCTGTGTAGACGCGAAAAGAGCAGAAGTGATCATGGAAGAAGTACACGACGGTTTGTGCGGTCCACACATGAATGCCAGAATGTTGAGACGAGAAAATCACACGGTTAGGTTATTATTGGGTCACTATAGAAGCCGGCGCATCCAGTTTGTGCGGAAATGTCCCAAATGCCAAATGTGTTCCAATTTGAACCATGTACCCCCTCACGAGTTGTACAGCATGGTAACCCCTTGGCCATTTGCGACATGGGGGATTGATGTGATTGGCAAGATTACACCGCCGGGAAGCAATGGGCATTGTTTTGTATTAGTAGCAGTGGATTACTTCACCAAGTGGATCGAGGCAAAATCTTACAAGGTGTTGACTTCCAGAAAGGTGGCACAGTTCATTAAGGAAGACATCATGTGTAGATATGGAGTACCAAATGAGATTATCTCGGACAACGGGTCCCACTTTGGCGGAGATTGTGACGGCATTGCGCGAGTTCAAGATCACCCGGCACAAGTCTTCCCCTTATAGGCCTCGAGACCAACGGAGCGATCGAAGCGGCTAACAAAACGATTGAGCGAGATAATCGAAGACAGCGATTCGAGGTAGGGACTGGCCTGAGAAACTACCATTTGCACTTTGGGGATATAGAACTTCCGTCCGCACAGCTACAGGCGAAACCCCTTTTGCCCTGACATATGGGATGGAGGCAGTACTCCCGGTTGAGTTGGAAGTCCCGTCTTTGAGGATCTTATTAGAAAATCAAGTAGCAGAAGTTGAATGGCTCCGCAGCCGATATGATCAGTTGGCCACACTCGACGAGCGCAGACTCAAAGCCATGGAACACATCCGAGCCTATCAAAGACGGACAGCAAGAGCTTTTAACAAAAAGGTGCAGCCCTTAGACATTAAGGAAGGAGATTTGGTTTTGAAGCAGCAACTTCCCAACAAGTTCAATCCTCTAGGGAAATGGGCCCCTACATGGACCGGCCCGTATGTGATCAAGAAGATATTTTCGGGTGGAGCAGTTAAAATAGCAGATTTGGATGGCAACGAATTCAAGGAGCCCACCAACCTCAGCAAGCTCAGACGCTACTATGATTAAGCTCTTCCTCCCCTTCTAAATAAAAAAAAAAAAAAAAAAAAGAGAAATAAAACGCAAAAAGAAGCCCGCTAGATTGAAAACCCGCAAAGGGCGGTCTAGCAACAAAAGAAAGGGTGCGTTCAAAAGCTCGCTAGATTGAAAACCCGCAAAGGGCGGTCTAGGCAAAAGTTAGAGCAAAAAAATAAAAATAAAAATTGTCCCGCTTCTATCTTCCCTTTCTAAAAATAGTAGCTTGATAAAAATGAACTACGACGACCTGAGCCCCTTAGTTCTCATTGTAAAAGGGGAACGTAGGCAGCCTTAATCGGCGCGGTCCAAAAAACAAAAAAATAAATAAAAATCCAATCTGTTTTTACTAAAGCAATAAACTTTTTTCATTCCCACAATCAATGCATGATTACACTTATTTGATGAGTCTAAGCTCGACTATACTAATGACTAAATAACTTGCAAAGAAATTAAAAATTAAAAGACAAAATAAATAACTAATGTGTCTGCATATGACTGTGGGTGGATACTCGGACATATAAGGTCTATTCCTTGGCACTAGGCCCCTCATCTCCATCCTTCTTCTTCTTGGCAGCTCGTCGAGTCGGTTTCTTCTTACTCTCTCTCTTAAAATAAGGCGGATACTTCTTCTTCAATGGGGGAACCTCCTCGATCGCCTTACCCTTCAACTTCCGCTCCATCCTCTTGGAAGGATTTTCCTCCACTGTGTCTAGAGAAATCCCCAAAGCCTCCCTGTCTCTGAGGAAACGGCTCGAAGATATGTTAGGAACCAATCTCCGTCTCAAGTCATACAAAGTCTCCCTCATCGGTCCCAAATTCTCTTCATACCATGTCAAATAAGCATGCGACAAATGAGTGCTAAGGGTCCGCTGCGCAAGATAGACTCGTGGCATCCCATGAGAACTCCATAAGCTCACCATCAAAGGAAACACCAACGTCCATTGGAAGGACTTTGGCGAGAATCGTCAAACTCGAAGTGCCCCAAGTTGGAGGACGGACTGCTCCATGCCATATTGCCGAAGTACTCGCTCTGCATAATAAAAGGTGGTAGTCTCAAAAGCTGAGTACACGAATCGGGCATTGCCCAAGTGAAGGCTCCGAATGAAGGAAAGGCCCCAATCTTTGTATTCGCCAATGAATCCTATCGGTATCTACCTCCGCCAAATACATCTTCCACTCCCGTTCTGACAAGTTGGAAAGCGGATCAATCTTCCTCCTACAACCATGAAACCAAGGCCTAACACTCGAAGGGGGAATCTCTAAAACAAAAAGTCGATCCTCGAGCCACGAGGTCAGTAATTTGGCACTGCCCCTAGTCATAAGCGGAGCACCCCTAGCTATCTGAGATATGCCATGAAGGGTCTCGCCCAAGAGAACCGGAATGATGCTCCTCCCCGAACGGGCCTGATCAACCATATCCAAGCATCCACTGGTAGCTACACCCACATAAGGAGAAAACAGAACCTTGGAAAATAAGCAGAGGGCCAGGCAATCCAAGGCAAAATCTGAGTCGAAGTCATCACCATGAGCAAATCTCCCCGGCAAATCACAGATATCTATGTCTACACCTTCAACCAAACCTCTAGCCACAGCTGTAGGGAGGTGCAGAAACTTGGCCACCCTTGTCACCAACGGAACCCTATCCTGTGGAACCGCTATCAAACTGACATCATCCCCTCCACACAGAGCAAGAAAATCCTCGTAGGTGGGTGTAATCTCGTTGTAAGAGAAGTTGAAAACATGATTGGATTCATCCCAAAAAGCAGCGGCAGCATGTAAAAGATTCCAATTGGGATGCATGGGCAAAAGGGACCAAACACACTTCACCCCAAAACGTTTATCAAAAGCATGACGGACGGAACGAGGTACCTTGGATACCCAAACGGCCAAATCACTCTCAAAATTATTTTGCTTCTCCATCAAAACAGAGGGATGAGAATTCATTGTAGAAAGAAAAAAGATAGCAGCGCAGAGGAAAAGAAGAGAGAGTTGTGTTTTACAAACGACGGCTGACAAAGGATTATTTATAGGTTTTGGGTGTCAAAATCCGGGCAGGAAAAGGACAGTAAGGGAATCCGTGCAGGGATTGGAGGGCCGATCGGCCCCTTCCAGGAAGACCAACCGCCGCCTTTTCAGCATAAGGCCGATCGGACCTTTATAATTGGGCCGATCGGACCTTTATATTTGGGCCGATCGACCCTTTAATTCCCCAACTTCAACGCAGCTGCAGCAAGTTCCAAGGCCCCACCTTTTGCTCTTTTATTTTATTTTATTTTTATCTTCATTCTTTATTTTTACTATTAGCTTCTATTTTCAAATTTTTTACTTTACTTTATTTTATTTTATTTGTCCTCATTTTGTCCAATGCAGTGTACAAAAATAGATAACATCCAAATAGAAATGTACATAAATGGAAAAGATTAACTTTTATATATAATCCATAAACTAGTACATAGATCAGATGCATACAGTGAGTCAGCATAAAATCTAGAGTCTGCTCCTACTTTTTCCTAACAGGTACTACATAAAAAATAAAAGTCCTAATGACCCCTACGAGAAGTCGAGGCACGGCCGCGAGAAAATCCGGACGTCGAGCTACCCTCACCCTGGGATCGCTGTCTCCCCTGTGCCGGATCCACATCTACCGATCTCCGAGATTGGCAAGAAAGCGCCGCCACAGCACTCCTCAGCAGACGGGTCAGCACATTACTGTGCCTCACTGACCGCACATAAGACTCCCGAGTGACCTGAAAAATCAAAAGGCGAGAGTTACATCACAGCTAAAGTATAAGTATCAGTATATAAAGAGGAAAGGTAAAAGGCATACCCCGCCAGCGCCACCGGGAGGAAGATGATCACCCCCAACCTCGTCAGCCTCTGTGGGTGTCAAGTCTACTCGCACCTCCCCGTCAGCCATGTGCACATAGAAGTGGTCAGGAAAGGGAGGCATATCTACTATCTCAGGAGGTGGAGCGGCCATACGCTCGGGAATAACCGGATCTGCTCCCATACCGGCCTGAGCCTCCGCAGCAGCCCGTCGCACCACCTGTGGTGATCTCAGATAAAGAGCTACGAAATCTACGTATGGCATGTCAAGGCGGAAGTGATGAGCAGGGACCCCATATAAATACTCCATCCTCCTCGGCAGTCGGTCCGGATACCACATATTCTTGGGAGGATGCTGTGGCGCATAAAGAGGAGCCCAAGAATGATGCTGTCTCGACACTCGCTCGCCCAGATACATCTCGTCGGCAAGCAATCCAACCAGCAGTCGGCGGGAAGCAGTAACGTCTCGAACAGCACCAACAGCCTCAGAAGCCTCGGGGGTCCAAGGGAAGAGTAAAAGCTCAGGTCTACTGGGACCATCAAACACAGCCCTCAAATCAGATTCCCGAACTGTCTTCGGATATCCCTCAACCCGGTTCTCCTTCCTCCAGTACCGTAGGACGGGCACATCCCGAGTCTGGTCCCGTAGGGTGAACGGCGCAACGCCGAAGATCTCATAAACCCAAGCCTACAAAAGACAGAAAAGCGAGCATACAAAAGACGGAAAGACAAGTAATAAGTAAAGAGGTAATAAAAATAACAAGAGTTAGCGTACCTCCAGCACAAAGTGGAAAGCATCGAAAGAAGAGGTGTTGGACCTCGAGACAGTGTCAAGGGCCCGGTACAGCTCAGCCAAGCCGGCCCCACCCCAAGAAATATGCCGCACTAAGTCCAAGTCGGACAAGGCGCCCAATAAAGAGAATCGGCACACCGGGCCCGAGTTGGGAAAGAGAGCCACTGATAAACCGTACCAGAGGAATCCCCGGACAAGTGCGTCCGTCCCATACTGACCGACTCTGTATCGATCAATGGCAGTCTCCACAAGCACATGTACGGCTTCCGCTGTCGGCCAACAGAAATTCACTGCTCGGGTAGCGCTAGCACCAACAGCCAATCGGCGAGCCTTGTCGAATGTAAAGACTCGTCGAAAGGCAACACTACATCCGTAAACCTCAACCCGGTGAGGACGGCAAAGTCAGTAGGAGTGATCGTAGCCTCACCCCAACTCAGATGGAAAGTATGTGTCGTGTCCCACCAGAACTCACGACACACCTTCACCACCGCATTACACTTCCGGGTCTGACCCATCAGTGCAACCATATCAAAGAAGGGGCCCAAACCCAAGTTCCACACCATCTCGCGAGGACCACCCTCACCGCCGGCAACAACGCCCACAAATCACCAACCGCCTTAAGGGAACTACGTCCACTTCATCTTCTTCATCTGCAGTAAACACAAAGACAGTATGTGTCATTACTCGCATTTTAAATAAAAATACTTTGCACATGTATTCAATTATTATGTTAAATAAATTGTACCTTCATCCCGACGCGGGATCGGAGACCAGTGGATCCATGAAAATTCAGGCCCGCATAAAAGTCCGCCTGGTTGTGCAGTAAAAAGAACAGCCTCGAGGGCCGATAGTTACGCGAAGCTCGTCGCCTCCTAGCCTCGGCATTCCCGCCGGCGTCACTCCGGTCACTCTCCCCGGCATCAACATCCACCTCCTCCTCATCATCATCACCACCATTCCCGCCATGGCCGCCACCGTTGCCGCCATACCCACCGCCATCACCACCATGGCTGCCGCCGCCAGCACCGCCATAACCACCACCGCTGCCACCATGGCTGCCATCCCCATAACCTCCATAGCCACCACCAAAACCACCACCCATGTCACCAAAATCGCCCCTAAAACTGCCAGAACCGTGGCTTCCCCCGGCGCCATAGCCACTAGCACCGACTCCTCCGCCTTGGCCATAAGAAGCATCACCCATACCAGTGTAAGATCCTAAAGGTTGGTGGTCCGGGCGATTCATCAAGGAAATCACATCATCAACCCAATCTGGAGGATTCATGGCAAGATTGGCACAAAAGAGAGCAACAAATCAAGAGTTTTCCGGCAAGAAACCCTCAAGAACTCGTCGGAGAAGAAGAGTTTCAGAAGAAGAAGAAGAAAGTGATTTGGAGAAGGAGATGGCGTGCTCTTAAGGCCGATCGGCCGAATTTTCAGCCAATGGGAGTCAAGGGCCGATCGGCCCTCCCCTTTTGTGCTTCTTCCGCCTGATCCAACGGCCAAGATCTCTCCCTGGTAATCCTGATCCTCGTCAAAAGGCCCCAGCCAATCAGGGCATAGGGCCGATCGGCCCTTCAGTCCCTAGGCCTGACGCGTGTCTCCTCGGTCAGAGTGAGTTGACCGGGTATTCATTACCCCTCTTTTCAAAAAATCTTTCCCCTTTTCAAAACAAATCCCCCCATTTTCAAAATTTCCCCACTTTCAAAAAAAAAATACAACCGTTTTTTTTAAAAAAACCTTTTTTTTAAAAAAAATAAAACCTCTTTCCTTAATTCATTTCACAATTCCAAACACTTTTTTTGTTTAACTAAAATTTTTCACGAGGGGTGACTCCCGCAGAGGTCAAATTTTTCACGAGGGGTGACTCCCGCAGAGGTCAAATTTTCCACAAGGGGTGACTCCCGCAGAGGTCAAATTTTTCACAAGGGGTGACTCCCGCAGAGGTCAAATTTTTCACGAGGGGTGACTCCCGCAGAGGTCAAATTTTTCACAAGGGGTGACTCCCGCAGAGGTCAAATTTTTCGCAAGGGGCGACTCCCGCAGAAGTCAAATTTTCACAAATCTTTTGGTGACTCCCGTGCAGTCACGTATCCTTGACGCCACACATCCGCCATTCTCGGGTATTAAAAACGCCCACTCTTTTGAACTACGACTTGGCTTGATTCCTTTTTTAGGGATACGTAGGTAGCCCGACGTGGGTCCAGCCGCTTGACCTACCTGGTCATCTTTTTTGCGACTCAGATCGAGTCCCAACCTCACATTCGCAAAATCACTTTCCTTACCTCCTGAAATCCCTTTTTTCAGGACGGATCCTTTCTTTTATCGTCGACCCCACTTGTCTTACAAGAAGCGTCGCCGAGGGGCTACTGTTAGTACCCGGTCCGAAAAAAGGTAGTCCAAATACCTGGCCCGGTTAATTAATAAAAAACCCTAACCCTAAAAAGATTCATTAATTCTTCCGTACTGCGCCGTCACTGTCAGCTTGGAAAGGACGCCAGTTGGAAGAGCCGATCGGCCCTTTGCCCGTGCATTGGCCGATCGACCCTTTATTTTAGAGCCGATCGACCTTTCTATTCTAGAGCCGATCGACCCTTTAGAAGCCCAGCCCAGGTACCGAGGTATTATAAATAGGGGTGCCCGGCTCCCCATATTCTCAACACAATTTCTCCGGGAGAAGCGAGCTATACTTGCTTTAACCCTCAGTTCTTCTTTTTCTCTCGAATCGCCAAGATTCGACCCCCAAGTCTTGCTACAATTGGTAAGACTCTCTTTTTTAATATTCTTGTTCTTTATTATTAGTATCTTTATTATTATTTGCATGCTTAGTATATTTTAATTGCTTTATCTCTTGCTTATGCCATATATGCTAGATTTAGGGTTGTTTTAATATATTTAATTGTTCATAGCCGAGGATGATCTAAGGTTTCGCCCAAAGAAGCCCAATGGATCTAGGAACTATTTCTTACCTTCCACCTTAGTTATAATTATCCCATGATCAACAATCCCCCAAGGATGAACATTGATTAGTGCACCTTCCAAGGGCCTAACTCAAAGGTTCTAGGGTGTGATCATCAATTAATTCTTTCTCTCCCCTCCTCCTTATGCATGATCCCGTTTCTTCTATCTATTCCCGTAAACACCGCACACAACCAACACCCCACATGCTAGAAAGACCGATTCGTCGGGCAATAGAAGTGATAACGTTTCTTCTTCTGTTGTAACTTGACCCCCGAACCCAATTAACTGTTTAGCCTTTTTTCAAAGCTTTGGGCTATATCAAAGTGGCGTGGCGACTCTCAAAATTTAAATTAATATTTTTAATATGGTTTAAATCGAGTGTCATCGGGACGGGGTATTCACACAAGTTCATCCCTGTAGAAGATGAGCTGGAGCAATTGGAGGAGGAGCGAGCTGGGGATGATGCCAGGAGGCCCAAGAGGTCAATGCTAATGAGATCGAGAAGGTTGATCAACTGTGGAGACAAGGAAAGAGGTTCCTCAAACTAGGTCCCGAGCTCAAACTAGGGCCAGGACTCCGATAATTGATATTGATGAAGAGGAAGAAGACGACGACGCCCCTCTTAGCAAGAAAAGCAAGACGAAGAAGAATTCCAAATTCAACCCTCCATCTGAACAAGTGGATGCATCTGCTAGCGGTTCTCTGTCTCCCTCTCTCCAAGTTTCATACTCCGACCTCGTTCAAGCTCGAGTAGACAAGATGAGCGATGTTCCACTACTTACTGGAGTGGATAGCTCGGATAGAGAATATCCTGAGCTCGAGTACGGCCAAGTGATTGTGAGGAGAGCTGCTGACCAGGACTTAGTCAAGAAATTTACGGACAAAGGTTTGACTACTGAAACATTCAGAGCTAGGTCTGGGCTAGTTCACTCCGAGGTAATACTTAAGATCTTTTATATCATCATTGCTTTTCTTTTTTGCTTGTCTAATCCCCTTAACCCGATCTTAGTTGATTTGATCCTTTTGTTTACTCGGCGTTTCAGTCTCTTGCTATGATAAAGCTAGCCACGAGCTACTGGAAGGCTACTGAGGAGCAAGAAAAGCTGGCTAAGTCCATGCTGGCTTGTAAATCTGATGAGTTGAAGAAACTGGAGGTGGAGCATGCAAAGCTGAAGGAAGAACACTTTGATTTAGACTCGGCTTATGAGTCTCTGAAGCTTGTCAAAGAGGATGCCTTGAAGGATAAGTAGGAGGCCTGGGGCAAGATAGGATGTGTCCAGAAGGATCTAGCTGCCCTTAAGGAGGATAAGAAGAAGGTTGACCAGGACCTGGAAGTGTCGACCAAGATGTTGGAGGAAATCACCTCCATGTTATCCAAGCAAACTGAGGATTTCAAGGTAACTCGCCTAAAATGGGAAGAGGAGATGAAAACTGCTGTGGAGGCTGCTAGCACGGCTGCAGTGAAGGCTTACAAAGAAAGCGACGAGTGCCACGACTATGTCATAGAAAAGGCTAGGTTGTTCTTTGATGTAGGTCGGAGCCATATGGCTCGACGTATAGTTGTGGACACCTCCGTCAACATATCAATCGAACAACTGGCTAAGTGGGCTTTTGAAGATCCATACGATGTGGCAGCTCTTCAAGGTCACCATCTAGTGCCTTATAATGAAAACGACCTGGCTACCATTGCCCAAGATGATGCAGATTTGGCAGCAGAACCTTCCTTCTGTTGAGAACGTCAATTTCAATACTCTTTTGGAGGAGCTTGAGGAACCTGACGAGTTAGCTTTTGAGGGTGATACTCCTAAGTATGGCTTTTCTGATTCAGGTAAGCTCAATGATCTCCAACAGCAGGAAGAAAACGTGGATGATCGAGCTACTACAAGTGGCCAAGTTGAAGCCGATCCATCTACTTGACTTTTGAATATTAGGGTGGTTGTGTAACGAACAAGTCCCAAAACAATTTTTATTTTTTACTTTGTGTATGTATTGATGCCTTGGCCCAGCTTTTTGGGAGGCATACTAACTCGTAACTTTTATTTGTTCAAGTCCTGGCCCGCTTTGGGGGACTTAGTCTTATTTAATCGTAGTTGACTTTTGCTTGAATCTGCTTTGCTTCGATCCAACTATTTGTCTTGAATGTCGAACTAGATTTAATAGGACAGATGAATCGCTACAATTTTTTGATCGGACTTGTTATTTAACAACAAAGTCGACCTTGTACTTGCATGAATTTTTGAAAACGAGATTGACTAAGAGTCGAATCTTTTAAGGGAATGAAGCTGACTAAGGGTCGAGCTCGTTAGAACGAGGTCGACTTAGATGTCGGACCTATTAAAGAAACGAAGCTGATTAAGAATCGAGCTTGTTAGAACGAGGTCGACTTAGATGTCGGACCTGTTAAAGGAACGAAGCTGATTAAGAATCGAGCTTGTTAAAACGAGGTCGACTTAGATGTCGGACCTGTTAAAGGAACGAAGCTGATTAAGAATCGAGTTTGTTAGAACGAGGTCGATTTAGATGCCGGACCTGTTAAAGGAACGAAGCTAATTAAGAATCGATCTTGTTAGAACGAGGTCGACTTAGATGTCGGACCTGTTAAAGGAACGAAGCTGATTAAGAATCGAGCTTGTTAGAACGATGTAAAAACGTAACACAATGTTTGGTTGAATAGAACTACAACTTTTATTGAAGTAGAAACTTGCATACATCGAAAATGGAGAGCTAGAACTATAATAAACTCAAACTTGAAACTGAACTAACTTTGAAGCTGAATTAGAAAACTGAACTAGAAGTTATATTTGATAAGGTGAGTAGCATGCCATGGGTGCTTTAATTCCTCACCTCCTGGATGGGCGATCATGTAAGTTCCTTCCTTGATAATTCTAGTGATAATGTAGGGACCTTCCCAGTTGGGAGATAACTTGTTCTGCTGAGTTCTTCTTCCTGTTGCCTCGATTTTCCTTAGCACGTGGTCGTCTACTTGGAATGATCTTGTCTTTACTTTCTTATCATGATAACTCTTGGTCTTCTGCTTGTAATTGACCATTCGTAAATAAGCTATGTATCGCTTCTCGTCAATCAAATCTAAGTCGATCAATCTGTTGGTATCGTTCCGCTCTTGGTCGAAGAAGACTACTCTGGCCGTAGGAAGTCATAGCTCGGCCAGTGCCATGGCCTTTGATCCATATGTAAGAGCAAATGGGGTTTCCCCCGTGGGCCCCCTAATGGTTGTGCGGACTGCCCACAGAGCAAGGGGGAGTTCGTCCAACCAGTTGCTACGTCGACCAACCAGACCTGTCTTAAGTGCAGATAGGATGAGCTTATTCGCAACTTCAGCTTTCCCGTTACCTTGAGGATAGGTGACAGACGATTGCCAATGCTTGACCCCTACTCGATTCATTTCTTCTTCGAAAGCCCGGGAGAATTATAGCCCGTTGTCCGACACTATAGCTCGAGGAATCCCAAATCGGCACCAGATGAAGTCGTGGATGAAATTGATGGCATTTTCCTCTGTAGTTCTAGCTAACGGCTTGGCTTTGACCCATTTGGTGAAGTAATCTATAGCAACGATCACATACTTGCAGTTTTCACGGGCGGGAAGGGTCCAATCAAATCGACGCCCCATATATCAAAAGGCCAAGTAGCGATCACCGGAGTTTGCTCGATCGTAGGCAAGTGAGGTAGTTTGGCAAATCTCTGACACTAGTCGCATTGCTGAACGAAGTCGTGAGCGTCAGCCCTCATGTGTGGCCAGTAATAACCCAATGTAATCAACTTGTCAGCCAAAGTTCTGGTCTCCGGGTGTCCACCACAAACCCCACTATGCACCTCGTGCATTAATTGAGTGACTTCTTGGGGGTGAACGTATCTTAATAATGGCTTGGTGTAGGATCTTCTGAATAGCATATTTCCTTGAATAACGTATCTCGGAGCCTTTTTCTTGATAGCTCGAGCTGCTTTCTCGTCATCAGGGAGCTCGCAAGTCTCCAAGTATGCTCTCATTTCCTCGATCCAGCACTTGGTGTAAACCTAATCTCTCATAGTATCCTCCAGGCACTGAATTTGAACCCTTTCATAAGCTGGATGCTCGATGTAGGAGATAGGTTCCTCGTGTGGTTCGTCTGAAGTAGCCAACTTTGAGAGTAGGTCGGCCAATTCGTTGTCCTCTCGACCAATCCTCTGAATTTCCCAGAATTCCAAGTCCTTTATCAGTTCCTTCACCAGGTCGCAGTATTTGATCAAAGTGAGGTTCAGCACTTCATACTCTCCTCTAACCTGGTTGACTATCAGCTGGGAATCACAATATGCCACAATCTTGGTCGCCCCAAAACTTTTGGTGTACTCGATGGCTGCGACCAAAGCTTCGTATTTTGCCTGGTTGTTAGAAGCTTTGAACTTGAATCTTAATGCTTCCTCGTAGACTGTCCCTGATTCTGGCTCGATCAATACAATCCTAGCTCCGCTAACGCTCTTTGTTGCCGACCCATCGGAGTACACTTTCCAGCAATCGTCGGGTAGACTGGTGACGGATTGGGCCTCTAGTTCCTTTCCTTTGGCTTTCTCCTTCTGAACTCGTACCTCGCTATCTTCCTTGGTGAACGTCAGCTCGACCAAGAAGTCTGCCAAGGCTTGAGATTTCAATGCCTTTCGAGGCCGATACTCGATGTCGAATTCTGTAAGAGCAATTGACCAGTTGAGTAAGCGACCTTAACTTTCTGGCTTATGTAGGATCTTTCTCTGGGGTGCATTAGTGAGCACGACAATAGGGTGAGCCAGAAAATAAGCTCGTAACTTCCTGGAGGCTACGACCAAGGCATATGCAACTTTCTCCGCATTATAGTATCTGCCTTCAACATCGGATAAAGCCTCGCTAACATAATATACGGGCTTATGAAGCCCCTCTTCCTCTCGAACTAGAACATCAGCCACGGATTGGTCGCCCACAGATAAATATACGAACAAAGTTTCCCCAACAATCGGGCTGCTCAATAAAGGTGGAGTAGCGAGATACTCCTTAAGTTGTTGGAACGACGAATGACATTCGGCCGTCCACTCAAAATTTTTCGTCCCCCTCAATGATTTGAAGAAGGGGAGAGATCTTTCTGCCGACTTGGCTATAAAGCGACCTAAGGCTGCCACCCTACCATTAAGTCGCTGCATCTCCTTGATACTTGTGGGCTCCTGCATGTCGACCAAAGCCTTGATCTTCTCAGGATTTGCCTCAATACCTCACTGTGAAACCATAAAACCAAGAAATTTTCCAGCTGCTACTCCAAATACACACTTGCTCGTGTTAAGCTTCATGTCGTTTGCTCGTAAATTGGCAAACGTTTCCTTTAGGTCGACCACGTGACGTCCAGCCTTTGTTTTGATGACCATATCTTCGATGTAGGCCTTCATGTTTCGGCCAATTTGTGAATCAAAGACCTTGTTGACCATCCTCTGGTAGGTCGCTCCTGCATTCTTCAACACGAACAACATCATGTTGTAGCAGTAAATGCCCCCAGCAGCTTGGAAAGCCGCCTTCGCAACATCATCCTCGTGCATCTTGATCTGATGATAACCTGAATAGGCATCGAGGAAACTCAGAGTGGTGTGCCCAGCTATAGAGTCTACGAGCATGTCAATCCGAGGCAGGGGTAGCTATCCTTTGGGCAGGCCAAATTTAGGTTGGTGAAGTCGACAGACATCCTCCACTTGCCATTAGATTTCTTTACCATGACCACATTAGCTAGACAGGTGGTGTGAGTAGCTTCCTTGATGATACCTGCACTTAAAAGATTTTGTACCTCAAGTTTTATCTCCTCCTCTTTGTCACGAGCAAAGCTTCTCAGTTTCTGTGCTTTGTACTTCATGGTCGGGTTGACTTCCAACCTGTGAACAACTACCTCTTCCTTGATCTCTTTCATATCCTCTACTCGCCAATCAAAGAAATCATTGCTCTCCTTTAATAGCTCGACGATCTCTACTCTTTCCTCAGCTGACAAATGCTTACCAATCTGAATTTTTTGCTCGGGATAGGAAGGATTTGTTACCACTGCTTCTAGCTCGTCCATAGCTTCTAGCTCCAGACCATCTCTAAATTGTAGGGTCTCGATAATGATCTCTCGAACCCTATGTATTTCCTCGTCCCCCAAATGTGGAGCTTCTTCAACGATCATGTCATCTAGCTCAACTGCGATCTCACTGGTTGTGGCCCCCGAGTTATTGTCGATCTGTAGGCATAGCTCGCCTATGAAGACTTGGTCGACCATAACTGCATCTGAATCGACCATGGTGATTTGGGAGGGACGTGTCGGCTCAGTCATGACCTCGTCATGTGAGTGATAGGTCGCCTCTTCCATGCAGGTGATCGTAGATAGTCGAGAAGTTGTGGTGACAAACTTTGACATCTTCAAGTATCCCTCAGCAGTTTCAATCTCTAGTTCCCTCTTCTTTCTCATTCGAAGGACATGATCAAGGTATGCCCGAGCTGTACTTTGCACACAGCCGATTCCAACTAGCGTGGGAAACTTAACTCGTTGATAGGGGATTGAGGCCACCATTCCAAGTGCGACCTGGCCAGGGATACCCAAAATAGCAGCATAATCATTATTTACATCAATAACAATAAATGTTACCTTGGAGACTACCCTGTAAGGATGTTGGCCTATGTCGACGTCCAACTCGATCTGTCCCTTGGCATCGACCCTGTGGTTGGTGAAGCCTTCCAGTCTACCATCATAACGTGAGAGCTGCTCCTTTGAGATTCCCATCTCCTTGAACGTCTTGTAAAATAGAATATCTTTGCAGGCCCCTGTGTCTATCAAGAGTCTGCTCGTCGTACACCCATCAATTAACCCTGGGATAACGAGAACTTGCTCTCTAGCCGCTGCGTTAGTCGCTAGCTCGTCCGGGTAGAAACTGATCATCTCGTCTCTGTTGTAGCTTCTAGGTGGCACATGAGGGGCCTTGTTGAGCTGGAATATCTTCTGTTTCAGGGCGGTGTTGCTGGCTTGCTCAGTAATAACCCCCAAATTCAATTTAGGCTGTCTTGGCTCTTGCGATCCACCAGCAGCTCGCTCTCCACCGCCAGGCTGAGCTCTTTTCACATACATGTCGAGCCTCCCACTGTCGACCCACTTTTGAATGATGCGTTTCAGGCTCATACAATCTTCCGTAGTGTGGCCCGTATCTTTGTGATAGTCGCAGTACTTGTTGTTATCCCTTTTGAACTTGTTTCCAGGATTCATAGGGGCAGGTGGGCCTAGCTCGACGGTATTCAGGATTTCAGTACGACTTACACTCAAAGGGGTGAAAGCTTCAGGCACTTTCTCAGTCGCCCTTGTTCTGTTCTTACCATTCTTGTTATTACCCCCATTCTTGGCTAGGTCCTTCTTGTCAGTATCAACGACCTCCGACTTGGGGCCTTTTTCACTCTTCTTTTCTTTTCTTTCTTCCGCCAGTGCCACGTTATAGGCCTTTTCGAACAGTTCTTGTCGGGTAGTCACAGTCCAGACTGTCAGCTCGTAATCTAAGTATGCAGAGGCTATCCCATTCCTGAAACAATTTATTACTTCCCTGTCCGTCAGGTCCTCTTCAATCTGGTCGACCATCTCCTTGAACTTGGTATAGTAGCTCATCGAGCTTTCGTTTTCCCCTGTACCAAATTATTCAAGTCGATGACAGTCATCTTCCGAGCTCCAGCTGTCGAGAAGCGATCTAGAAACTTCTTTCTCATATAATGCCACGTCGAAATGCAACCTGGTGCCAAGCCGTTAAACCAAGTAAGAGCTGCCCCGGTGAGAGTGCTAGTTAGCGCCTTGCACATCATATCATCCTCGTTGGAGACGAAGCACATAGTAGTTTCCAAGTGCTGTATATGACTCTGGGCATTGGTCGCACCTGAATATTTTTCTAGAATGGGCAACCTAAAACCGTGGGGAGGTCGTCTGTCGAGCAACTCCTTGGACAAGGGTCAAAGAGTAAAGTCGTTTCGTTCGCCCTTTCCAGCATCCTCTTGCTTGTCAGCCTCCCATTGTTCAAACTTTTTCTTCCACTGTAACCATTCCCTAGCGTCTGGCCTGTCGTCCCTCGCATGGGAGACGTCGCTGGATCTTTGTCGCTCCTCGCGGTGGGGCTACCTCCTGGAGTTGGCCCTATGCCTGTCACTCCTAGGGGGAGTTATCTCTCTACCCCCTCTATTCCTATGAGAGGGCGACCTTACGGAATTAAATGGCGACCAGTGCCTATCTTCTCTGATGGGCGACCTGCGCCCATTCCTATCTCTGTGAAACTATGACCTTTCAGTTCTGGCAGGAGACCTAGGCATGTTCCTCTTAGCTTCCCTTTGTCGTCTTAGTTTTGACTCAGCCTCCTGCTCCCTATTGTTGTTAAGATGGCTTCGTAAGTCATCAGGTGGAATCGGGATGTGGGTGTGAATATGAGGCACAATCTGTCGCTCGCCATTCTGCCTGGCACTTCCACTTTGCCTAGCGCTTCCGTCGGGCTGCCTGTCAGAAACCTGGGAGGGAGCTGCCCTTTCCGATCTCCTGTCATTTTGTTCGGGCTCTTCCTCCATAGCCAATAAATCCGCGAGAATTCTAGCTCGCTCTACTAGCATCTCCTTTCTGCTGAGGGGATTGGTTGAGGGACCCACTCTGTCGCCTGCAGCCATTCACCCTGCTTGTGGACGCTTAGGAGGGGGCGGCGCTTCCTGCTCGAGTATAGGCCGCTTCTCTCTTCTACTATCTGGCAAACCCCCCTAGAACATGTCGCCCTTACGTGATGACGAGGCGGAGGAGGAGGAGGCATGTTAGCATTGCGATTTCCAACATTCGTATTAGCACCGGTGTTTCCCTCGTTGTGCTCGTCCGAGGCTTCAGAAACGTGACCATCAGAAGTCACCATGATTATGGGTTGTATGAAATTTCGAGGTCAAGTATGCACGATTTCCGGCAATGAAACCAAACTGATGCTGCAAGAATCGTGCTTATCAATCTCCCTCCAATCAGCAGGACCGATCACTTGGCTTCTTGACCTGAAACAAGGAACCCACGACTAGCCGGATGGTCTCCGGCTTAGACCCTCGGGCGTGAGAGTAAGTATGGTGATATGGAGAGCTCAAATATTATAATGAACAAGATGTATTCAATATAACAAAAAGCAATTACCTTGGAATGGTTGATGTTGCCTTGTATTTATAGTTGTTGATGAGAGTTGTATTTGTGGTAGGATTGCATGAAATCCCTTAAATTGTGGAACATATACGCATTAGAGATCTTATCCATAAATAACTCCTGATTTGTAGGGAGTCTTGTTACGTAAAGAATTGTGGATACGTCAGGAATCTGTAGGTCGACGTAATGATGTAAGTCGAGGTCGCCTGTTGGGTCTAGGCCGACCTGACTGATGGATAGGGCTGAACCGTACCCGAATAGCATCTGGATCGTGATGTCGGACCAAGCTAGGTCGGGACCAAGTAGGTCAGACAATGAGCTAGGTCGAATGATCTTGTTGATGAGCCTTGGGCCTAGCCCACTGAGAACATGGTGGCAATAATAGGTAGATGATTGAGCTTCTCGCTGGGCCTAGCTCGTCACTTTTATTCTGTTCACCCTTATTTAATAAATTCACATAAAAAGTTAAAACGATTTTATTTTAAACACTCTCCTTCGTGGGAAGGTTCGAGCTCTTGGCATTGTACTTAGACGTGTCCAAAATTTAATCGGAACCGGCTAATCGATTTTTATCCGATCAACTAACCGGTCAAACCTGTTAACCGGTGAAGAGAAGGCGATGTTGAATTCAACAACGTTGTGCTTTCAACGGAGTATTGAGGTGAAAAGGTACAAACGAAAAAGAGAGGCAAAAGGTGTGGAAGGGGAGAGATGGTGTAGGACGACGGGGGTGGGGAACGATGGTGGAGGGAGGGTGTGGGGGCGACGACTATGGTTGGAAAAAATTGGGAGAAGTGCAGAAGTTGAAAAATAAAAATGGAATGTAGAAGAGTTTTTAATTATGATATTCTATTCTAGCTATTTATTTTCATTCAATTTTCATTAAACAACAATGCAATAATTATTATTTAAAAACATACTTCGTTAAATGACACGTGACTTGCACATGATCATTTAACAAATTTTTCTATAATAAACCTATTTAAAAACTCTAAAATGCTAATAGAATGACAATTGAGACCTAAATTGTAAATAGTGATATAGGGCCTAACTTAGGAATCTTTTCTCAAATAGTTCATTTAAAAAAAAAAAAATCCAAAATGACAACCCTTTTAAATTATTTATCAAAATGACTATTTTTTTTAAACTCGCTACTAGATGCGGCGACTTTATATTTTTCTCACTCAAACTCGCTACTCCAAGTAGCGAGTTTAAATTTCCTCAATTTTATTATTTATATTTATGAAAATTTTCAAAAAATAAAAAACTAAAATTAAAATCGCTATGGATGGATGGAGTAGTGATTTCAATCAATGCCCCTTAGGGGCCGTTTGGTTCGGTGGAAAAAAAGTGAAGGAATGGAATGTTCAATGGAATTGAATTCCATAAGGAATTGGAATGGAAAAAAACTGGTCAAACCCCTCCATTTGGTTGGCACGAAATGGAATGAAATTGTCATTCAATTTCTTGGCAAATCATGTTTGATTTGAAAATACAAATTATAGGAATGGAATGAAAGCATATAAAATGACCAATTTACCCTTTTTTTTTAAAAAAAAATATTTTTTTTGGAGGGGGGGGGGTTAGGTAGGGGGTATGCAAAATGAGTAAACAATATATTTTTTTCGTGGTGGGGTGGGGGGGTAGGGGTGGGGGTGGGGTAGGTAGGGGTATGCAAAATGAGTAAAAAATATTTTTTTTCGTGGGGGTGGGGGGTGGGGGGGGGATAGGGCAGGGCTGGATGGGGGGTAGGCAGAAAAAAAAAATCGTGGGGGTGGGGGGTGTGGGTGGGGTGGGGTAGGGCAGGGGCTGGGTCGGTAGGGGTGATTTGGGTTTGGTGATATTTTGATCAAAAAAATTTTTTTTTCCATTCCCGAAGGAATTCATCATTCCTTCCATATATGGAAGGAATGAAAATTCTTTCCAAGGAATGAAATTTCATTCCGTCGGGAATGAAAAATCTCTCATTCCAACGAACCAAACGGGACGAAGGAATGAAGTCAACGAAATTCTCCATTTCATTCCCCCCGTTTCCGACGAACCAAACGCCCCCTTAGTCTTGTCTCGGCACTGTAGAAATTACAAAAAGAATACGTCTCCTTCCCACTTCAAAATTGAAAAACAATTATTTTGATATGAAATTATGTCTTGATAAATGAAATTAAGAGGAAGTTTTACCGACTCAAATTAAATATTTCGAAAATAAATCTACATATTTAAAAAATTATTTCCTACATTTCAAAAATAACTATTCTCTCCGTCCCTAAATATTTGTCCCATTTGATTTTTTAGTTGAACTTTGACCATAAATATATGGCAATTTAATTATGTTCATGAAATTCTAAAAATTCCTATTGATTCACCATTAATAATATTATCAACAACAACTTTTAGAATTTCATGAACATGATTAATCTCTCATAAATTTGTGATCAAAGTTCAACAAAAAAGTCAAATGAGACAAACATTTAGGGACGGAGTGAGTATTATTTTTGTCCCAAAATAAATAACTAAAAAAAATACTACTCTTTTTGTCCAAAAAAAAAATGAATATTACTTCCTATGTCCAATGAATATTTTAGAAAAAAATACTACTTCATTCGTCTAAAAAATTAATGTTAACGCCTTTGCCCCAAAATAAATAATTTTTTTATTATCATTTTAGGACAAAGAAATTTTTATCGAGAGCATATATTTTGAGGAAGGAAGTAGTATTCATTTTCTGGGAAAAAAAAAGAGTAGTATTATTGTTAGTTATTCATTTTGGGACGAACTACTTTTCATTTTTGAAATGAAGAAAATAGATTTTTTTTTTGAGAAGTAGAATTTTTTTCATAATATTTATTTTGAGACAGAAAAAATAATACTCCCTCTTAATTTTATCAAGACATAAATTTTGCATCAAAATAATTGTTTTGCAATTTGATGTGATACGGAGAAATATTCATTTAGGAGGAAGGAATGTACTCATAAAAATCGCTACTATTACGATTTTAAGGTTTTTTTTTGTTTTTTTAATTTTTGTAAATATCATAATAAAATTAAAGAAATATAAATTCGCTACTTGGAATAGCGTGTTTGAACGAGAAAAATATAAACTCACTACATTTAGTAGCGAGTTTTGAAAAAAGAATTGGTCTTATAAAAAATGTGTTTTTTTCAAAATTTAAGAAAAAATCATTTTTACACTGTATTTAATAATACATGCATTGTCACTATTCACACTGACACTTTTTTATGCTAGCACTTAAAATTTTGTTACCCTACACTGACACTCTTTTATATTGACACTTAATAATAAATGCACTGACACTATTCATATTGTCATTTGTTTAAACTAATACTGACACTTTTTTACAGTCACTTTTTTACACTGGCGCTTAATAATATATGCACTGACACTCTTTACACTAGCATTTTTTATACACTAACACTGACATTTTTTTACACTAACACTGACACTTTTTACACTTGCACTTAATAATAAATGCAATGACATTGTTTACACTGACACTTTGTTACAATAACACTGACACTTTTTTACACTGGCACTTAATAATATATGCAATGCCACTATTTACACTGTCACTTTATTACACTAACTCTGGTACAGCGGGGAAACAAAATACGTTTTTTCTAATATTAAGGAAAAACATGTTTTTTTTAAGATTTTGGCTTGAAAAAATAGTTATTTTGGCAAATAGTTTGAAAGAGTTGTTATTTTAAAAAAATATTTTTTTAATGAATTATTTGAGAAAAAAAAATCTCTAACTTAACCCCCTAAATTTTGGAAACCAAAATGCAATTTTCCCTAAATTTATATTTCAGCACGTACTTAGTTTTCATTGTTTCTATAAAATCTTAGCGAATAAATAATGATGAAGAATTGGTAAGTAGATTATGTAAAATTATTTCAATAATTTCCATATTATTATGAGTATAAACCAACAAATAACACGAAGAAAAGGCTCCAAAGAATCAAAATCTAAGAAAATTAATTACTAGCACAAGTTTCTCTTATTCACACACATACTCCATAATTAATTAATTAATTAATTATTACATTGCATACATTAATTATTAGTACGGAGGAGGAGTACTGTGCTTCATGCCAATTTCGTATGCCTTGCCTTACTAGTGTCTGTAACGGTGTCCCTGCGAAATCCGACAAAAACAAAATAAATTAAAATTTGTTTTTTATTATTAAAATATTAAAATAATGTTGCTAATTCATTCACTTAATCTTATGACAAGAAAACGATATAATCTTATTCTTTTATTATTATTATTTCTCATATAAATATTCTTTTTCATTCATTGAATTTCTAATTGGGGAAAATTGTGGATTAAAAAAATTATTGTATTTCCAAAGCAAAGATCAAAAATATTATCTTAATAAATTGCATTTGCAAACCTCCGTAAGCATTTCAATTCTTTTTGAATAAATCAGTAAGTATCTCTACTTCATCTCATTCTTTTTCTCGCAAGACATATTTTAAGAAAATACTTCCTCCGTTCCACGTGATTGCAAACTTATTTTCATTTTGATCCGTCCCACGTGAATGCAAACTGCCCAAAAAGGAAATAATTTTATTATTTTATATTCACCCTACCCCACCCACTCATTCTCTCTCTTCATTTTTCACCATACAATTTATTCAACCAACCTACTATTAACTTCACTCATTCTCTCTCTTCATTTCCTACCACACATTTTCATTATCTTAATAATATTTCTTAATTATTGTGCCCGGAAAAATGGTTCACAATGACGTGGGACGGAGGGAGTATATCTTAAATCCGTTTCAAAAAAGTATTTTGCAATTAAAAATAATCAAAAGAAACATTTTTTTTTTTTTTAAGTATTTGGTGAAAATACACCTAATCAGCCAAGACCTTAAGGGGCAAGGGGATCAATTGAACCCCATGTACTTTTAAGAAATTTCAATCAGACCCCGTCAACTTAAAAAATTACATGTGTATACAATTTTGACCTCCTTGAAATTTTGGCAAAATTTCAAATCATATCTAAAAGTTTGAGAAAAGGAAGAATTGTGTAATTAAATATGGAATATTTTGAAAGAGTTAAGATAAACACAAGATTTTGGGAGAAACTAGTTTTTCCTTAAGTTATAGAAAGTCCTGTTTTATAAACTGTTCCTAAATATTCACTAACTACTTGCAAGTAGAAAAAAAGTGAACTTTTTATAATTTATGGAGAAACTAGTTTCTCCCAAAACTTGCTCTAAGATAAAAGGGTATACTGTTATTTTTAAAATCATATTTGACAATATAAAATAAGTTGTGTTTTAAAAATTATGTAGTGCATTTTTAGTACTTTATACTTTCATTATTTTTAAAAATCATCATACTTTTCTTTTTCACTTTGTCTCAAAAAAAATATTCTATTTCGGAATATAACAATAAGGCTCCGATTGTATGGGGGGAAATATTTTTCGAAAAATGTATTTCACATTTTTTTTCGTGTTTGGTAAGCACCGAAAAATGGAAAAAATATTTTTCAAAATTTTTTTTCCCACTTTTTTAAATAAAATGACTTACGGATTTTTCCTTCATATTTAATTTTCCGAAAAATGTTAAACATCCTCACTCACAAACCTAACTTTCAATACACCCCCATGTTAACCACCCTAAATCAACAACCCCCTTCCCCATCCCGTCGAAAAGAAATTACTTGTATTAAAATTATTTTTTACAACTATCCACCGCCCTCCCCCCCCCCCTTCAAAAAAAAAACATTTTCTTTACTCATTTTAAATTTATTTAACAACTCCCCACCCCCCCTCACCTCATCCCACCACCTCCATCACCACCCCGAGTTAAAAAAAAAATATTTTATTTATTTATTTTAAAATTATGTTTTAACAACTCCACACCCCAACCCCACTCCCCCACTCCACTCTCGGCTACCCACCCCCACAACCTACCCTATCACCATCCTAGCCTACCACCATCTTACCCTTTACATTTCCTTCACCACCCTACTCTACCCTACCCCACACCCACCCACCCACCTCCCTCACCCACCTCACCCCTTACCCTACCCACCCTACCTCCATAACCTTACTCCACCCTATCTTTTTCAACTTAATTGTGTTTTAGACGAAAAATATTTTTCTTTAATTTATCAAAGACATGAAAATATTTTTCGGAAAACATTTTTCTTAGATTTACCAAACAGTCGAAAACATGATTATGTTATTTTCCGGAAACATTTTACGAAAAATCATTTTTCTCAAGTCGTTTTATACGAAACAAACGGAGCCTATGTATTATTATTTTAACAAGTAACAAGCAAGTAAAGCATTCTTCATAAAATATTGATTTTTTAAATAAAAAGATTTTTGTAAAACTAAGGTGTATTGTAGACTACAAAAGTCTAGTTTACACCCCCCCCCCTCACTTCAATTTCTATCTCTGCATCTAAAAGTGTACCTTTGGAGTGACTTTAATCATGATTTTAACCTCGCCGGAGTAATTCTGGCTTTGGTCCACAATAATATGCTTGTGGGGAGGTATAACAATCTCTCTCTGCAATCCCAATTGCAGTATTTCTCTCAGGTATATCCTGCGATTTCAGCAAAATAAAACTACCGTTAACATAACATAGTACAAACAAAATTAATTAACAACCTTCAAAATCTTCCAAAAGTGTGGGAAATCAAATGATTAGCTTACGTGGATATGCCCAGGAAGTCATCTCTTGTGAAGGTGTCATGATCCATGAACTTTAGAGTGAGCTTGTGATGGTCACGTGAATCTGTTTCTTCAACATCGAAGTCAAATGCCTCATTCCATACTGGGTTCACACCCCCTGTTACGTAAACGCATCATTATTAAATAATTTAATTTGTAAATAAAACTTAGTAGTATTTTTTTTTTTCTTTTTTGGAATCAAGAAATTAAGTATATATATTTACCTTTTGCCACCCTGCTGGTATGTGTTCGATCCTTGTATTCAAGCAAAACGTATGCATTTGTTCCCCCTACATAATCAATTGCAGTGCACAAAAAATTGTTCATAAATAAAGAGCAAATTTGATTTTTTTTTGACATTTCATTATAAATATAATGGAGAGTATATATACCGATCAAGGTGCCATCGCAAAGACCACGGCCATCAATTAATATCACCGTCATTACTCCCGTCGCCATCTCTCTCTCTCTCTCTCTCCACAAAAACACAAACAAGAACTGTTTTTTTCAAAGGGCAATGTTTGCCTTTTATAATACTCCCTCCCTCCCAAAATGTTTGTCCCATTTGACTTTTTTGTTGAACTTTGACCACAAATATATGACAATTTAATTATGTTCATGAAATTCTAAAAATTCCTATTGATTCACCATTAATAATATTATCAACAACAACTTTTAGAATTTCATGAATATGATTAATCTCTCATAAATTTATAGTCAAAGTTCAACAAAAAAAGTCAAATGGAATAAATATTTTGGGACGGAGGGATTACATTTGTTAATTGCTACCTTTTTTTTTTCTTTGAAGAATTGTTAATTGCTACCATTAAAAAGTTTAGTTTTGCCTTTCTTTCTGTTTTTCTTTTTTTTAATAAACAACCAAATCAATTGCATTCACAATGATAGAAAGATGACACTCTACGGATGTCAGAGGCTGGCTCACACCAAATATCAATAATATGGCCGTCTCTTAACATACAACAATGATATTTTCAATCTAAATTTTGAAACATACGAATTTCACTCGAAGTAAAACTTGGACAATATTTCAATACGGCATTTAAGAAATCACACATTTAATAATGGGCTGAGGACCCTAGTACCGATGGGCGAAATATCAAAGTTATAAAATCCCAAGCGAGATTAGGGATGACAATTTAGCCGAACCCGATCCGTATCGAAGGCGATCCGATCCGAAAAAATCGGATATGATTTTAATTTTTTATGATCCGATCGGGTTCGGTAGCACATTCTGACCGATCCGAATCCGGCCCGATCCGGCCCGAACGTACATATCTAATATGTCCGACCCGATCCGACCCGAATACATGTAGATATACCTAAGTTTCAATTTATACTTTAGCCCCTTATCTTTTAAAAAATTACAAATACCATCTATGTATATATAAGAAAATATAGGGATTTGATAGATTTAGGGCTTTTTGTTTTTCTATCTTCTCTGCGGCGCCCAATCTCTAGGCAGACTAGGCTCCGCCGCTCAGCTGCTCCGCTCTCTCTCTCCTGCACGGTGCCTCGGTGAATCTCCTCCTTCGTCACTCTCCCGCTCTTCTCTCCTCTGCTACGGCGACAACGGCGCATTTCCTCGCCGAATCTCCTCCGTTCTCTCTCTCCCCGTTCGTCGATTGCTTGAAGATTTTAAGGTGCCTCTCAATTTTTTTTTTTTAATTTGCTCTCCGCTCCAACGTTTCTGTAGCCAGTTATACTTGCAAGTGAATCTTGTGTAGTGTAAACATGTATTGTAGTCGTAGAGAACAGCTGAAAATAAATCAAGTGTACCAATTTTGCACCCAAAATATTGCTAGTGTTGTTTCTAGAAATGAATTACTGTACTAATTTTTTTGAAGGCGCATTTTTTTTTTAATTGCAGAAATGAAGGATGAAGTTTGTCAAGTTCAAACATGGGAAAAAGCTAAGATGAATTAGAACAATTGACTGATGTGTAAGCGCCTAGTCATTTATAAATGTGGTGATGGTATTTAAAAAAGAATAAAAAAAAGAATAATTATCAACCATTCAGGATTATAAATGTGGTGATGGTATTTAAAAAGTGAATTGAACAATGTGATAAAATCACTATGTTCTTGATGTCTGATCTTATTTCATACACTATGTTCTTGTATTTGTGACTATTTTTGTTTATAAATTGATTAGTAATAAAATTAATGAATATATGCATGGTGCATGGACTAACTGATAAGTTCAAGGAGAATGACACCACTCTGACATTCACATATGAGTCCTTCTTGATCACTGTGATGACTGCATAGCAGATTGATTGTCACTAGCAAGAACAAGAAAACTCATTTTGGAATTAAATTTGGAGTGGTTTGAAGCTTAGCTTTCACGTGGAAGAACTATCTACCCTTGCTGGGTTGTGAATGTTTTTATTTGGTTTATACAGATCATAAAAAGAGAAAATGGAAGTGAATAAAATCTTGTATTTTATGTTGAGCCCCATATGTTGGATTGAAGTTATATTATCACTCTGGGCTAGCAGCTCTGTTTGTACGTGCTTATTTATGTTGAGCCCCATATGTTGGATTGAAGTTATATTAGACTATTAATTAACATTTTATTTATTTGTATTTATGTAGGTTTGTGATCATCCTTTTTGATTGAAGCAACTATGTTGAATTGAAGTTATATTAGACTTACTGAAGTTTAAAGAATGAAGCATTCAAAACTCTAATTTATGGTTTTAGAACATTTGTTGGAATGTAATGTGTGTGGAAACTAATTTTGGTTTCTGTTTGTTTGGATTATTTTGAGATAGTAGTAAAACTTGAATATGTAATGATTTGGCATTTTATTTTGTTGATTTACAGCCTTTTTATAGACTGAACTGTAGCTTAGATTTAAAAAAAAATGGTGACAGCTTCGGATCGGAGCTCGGATCGGATCGGGCACATTCGGAGCTTCGGATCGGATCCATTCGGATCTACGGATCGGATCAGGGCTCGAATCGGAGCTCGGATCGGACACATTCGGATCGGATCGGGTTCGGTAATTATTTTCTAGAGTTCGGGTCGGGTTCGGATCAGGTCAGATCCGATCCGAACCCGACCCGTTGACATCCCTAAGCGAGATGAAAACTCACTCCCACACTCACACTCACACTCACACTCACACTCACACTCACAAATAATGGTAATCTGTGTTTACACACATTTTTATACTCCCTCCGTCCCACTCCAAGTGTCACTTTTTATCCAAAATGGCGTCCCATTTGAAGCGTCACCTTTCCTAAAAAGGAAATGTTTTATTAATATTCTATTATCTCATCCACTATTCCCTCCACTAATTCTCTCTCCTCTACACTCACAACACTTTTTAAATTCACTATTTCCTCCACCAATTCTCTCTCCTATTTTCAAATTACACTTACAACATTTTTTCTTCCCCCTTTTTTCCTTAATTTGCGTGTCACCCCTAAAAGGGTGACACTCTTGGTGGGACGGAGGGAGTATATATTTCATAGTTTTATGTCCATAGTGACAAATTCAAGAGGATAAACACAGATTACCATTATACATAATCAAAAAAAATTATTCACATATTTTTAAGACTAAAAGCCACCACCATATTGGCTTACATACTGACCTGTTTGATTAGCTGGTACCCCAAATTGTTGAGAACTATTGATTGTGCTTCCCATATAATTTCCAACAGGTGGTGCAGGCTCTCGAAAATAACCAGATCCAGCACTATTTCCGCCTAAGCCTCGCCTCGACCCCGCATAGCCCCGCCTAGCCCCGCCTAATCCCGCCCAGTCGCCTAGATCGCCTAGCCCCGCCTAGCCCGGCCTCCGCCTAGGCGGCCGCCTAGGCTGATTTTTAGAACACTGTTAAAAATAATATACACTACTACATTTCGGAGCTAATGTAATGCATCTAATGCAACGACAGAGCTAATGTAATGCATCTAATGCAACGCCAGAGCTAATGTAACGAGTCTAATGCAACGACAGAGCTAATGTAACGGCTAATGTAACGACAGAGCTAATGTAACACATCTAATGCAACGACAGAGCTAATGTAACACATCTAATGCAACGCCAAAGCTAATGTAACGAGTCTAATGCAACGACAGAGCTAATGTAACGACTCATTTTGATTAATGCAACGTCTTTGATCTCAGCGTTACATTAGATTTTTTGACGTTACATTAGATTTTTCTAATGTAACGGCTAAATTACTAATGCAACGCCGAAATAATTCCCACTTTTTTTTTTAAGGCGGGCTAAAGTATTTACTTTCCCTCTTCTTTTTTTTCCGGAAAAAATATCAAAGCCCGGGAATCGCTCTATTGAAAAAAAACTTCAATACTAAAAAATGTCCAAAATATTTATTTATACCCTATACCGTATACCATACATACTATACCCTATACCCTATACCATATATACTATATCCTATATTCTATACCCTATACCCTATACGCTATACCCTATAACCTACTCCCTCCGTCCCGGTTCACTTGGCACCAAAATAAATGGCACAATAACTAAGGAAAAGTAAGAGAGAGAAAAAGTGTAAGAAAATGTTGTGAGTATGAAGAATTAAATAGGAGAGAGAATGAGTGGGAGGAATAGTTAGGAGAGAGAATGTTGTGAGTGTAAAAGTGAAGTAGGAGAGAGAATGAGTGGAGGGAATAGTGAATATTCTTTTCCATTTTGGGCGGTGCCAAGTGAAGTGGGACGACCCAAAATGGAAATTAGTGCCAAGTGAAGTGGGACGGAGGGAGTATATCCTATATCATATACCCTATACCCTATACCCTATACCCTATACATATACCATATATACTATAGCCTATACCCTATACCCTATATACTATACCCTATACCCTATACATATACCATATATACTATATCCTATACCATATACCATATACCCTATATACTATACCCTATACCCTATACTCTATACACTATACCCTATACCCTATACCATATACCCTATACCCTATATCCTAAGCCCTATACACTATACCCTATAACCTATATCCTATACCATATACCCTATACCATATACCCTATACACTATATCCTATACACCATACCCTATTCCCTATAACCTATATCCTATATCCTATACCCTATACCCTATACCCTATACCATATACCCTATACCCTATACTCTATACCCCATACCCTAAACCCTATAACCTATACCCTATACCCTATACCATATACCCTATACCCTAAGCCCTATACACTATACCCTATAACCTATATCCTATACCTATACCCTAAGCCCTATACACTATACCCTATAACCTATATCCTATACCCTATACCCTATACCCTATACACTATACCCTATATACTATATCATATATCCTATACCCTATATCCTATACCGTATATCCTATACACTATACCCTATACTCTATACCATATACCCTAAACCCTATAACCTATACCCTATACCCTATACACTATACCATATATCCTATATACTATATACTATACCCTTGTAACAACCCTAAAAATTTATACTCTTTATTTATTTAAAATATGATTTCCCTTAATTAATTAGGTGGGTTATTTAAATTAATTATTTGGATTAGAAAATTTTAAACCTCTATTAAATCTAGGCTTTTAGTGGGAGTAACTGATGGAATTATTTAGGAGCCTCTTCAATTGGTTTAATGGCATTTAGGAGCCTCTTAAATTGGTTTAATGGCAAGGAGGGAATGAAGGAGCCGCTTGGGGTTATAAAAGAGAGAGAGGGTCACGGCAGTTTTCTTAGCGCTAAGTAAGAACAGAGAGAGAGATCACAGAGAGAGAGATCGTTGAGAGAAGAAGGCGTGGCAAGGAAGAAAGAAGAAGAGAAGGAAGAAACTGAGGAAGAAGCAAATTATCAACCAAGGTTTGGATTCTTTTCGTCTAGCAAATAGTGTTCTTGAAATTTAAAACCTTGGGAACTCTAGAAAATCATGGAATTGGATTTGGGGCTTTCATATTATTGCTTTGACTGTTTAAGAGTATCTAGTGAGATTGGGGTTATATATTATGATGAAAGAATGAGGGAAACCTAATGAAAAATAGGATTCATGAGTTGATAAATCATTGGGTTGGCCTAAGATCATTGCATGCTAAAGGAGTAAGTGGATTTAGGGTCTTGTGTGTGTTTTAATGTGTCTGTTGTGGGGTTGCGTGTGTGCGTGTGTGTGTTCTGATGTGTGTTTACAGATTCTGATGTTTGTTGCTGATGTGTGTGCGTGTGTGTTGCTGTGTATGTGTTTCGGCTGTAGAGTATGTATGTCTACCGTGGGTGTGTGTGATGCGTGTGTGCTGTGTGTGTTTGCTGAGAGTGTGTTTTAGTGTGTGTAATGTGTGTTCTAGTAAAAGAAAAGAAAAGAAAGAAATGAAAGAAGTGTTTGGAGAGAAAGAAAGAGAAGGAAATAGAAAATAAAGAAAATAGAGAGGATTACATAATAGTCTTAGAGATTTTTGGATTCTGCAAATCAGTCCTTGAGTTTAAAAGTTAACAGTTGCTGTTAGAAAGTTAACGGAATCCAATAGAAACTTAACAGAAAAAGGTTAGGAAGTTAACCCTAGAGTTAAGTAGAAGGATCTAGTGCATTAATATAATATTGTACACTATCCTAAGACGCATTTTCATGATTGTAGATTCGCGCAAGAAGTAATTGCAAGGAAACGCAATCGTTTAAGGTAAGGGATTACGTTCCTTAAGTATATTTGAAATTCATCCTTTAATGTAGGATTCCTCATAATTTGTTTCAAGCGTAGCTACTAATGGCCGATAGCATTTGAACTCCGATGTTGATATAACGTCTTTTGATTATCTTACCCTTGATATATGTTGTTCAATGGGTATCTAAGTGAATTGAAATTGCTTTATGTATTCTTGTACCTGAAATATTATGTGAACTATAACTGTATCTAATTGAAACAGGTGCGGTTAGATTAGTCTGATTGAAAAGGACTAATTAAGATAGTCTAGTTCGATTGAAAAGAACTTAGACTTTTAAATTGCTACTTGATGAAGTAGTTTGAATATCATGATATATCGTAATAAGGGAGCACCCTGAAAAGGTGGAAGGTCTCTTATTCTCTTAACACCCTGAAAAGGTGTAACACCCTGAAAAGGTGTTTGAAACTATGGAATTGACGGACTTGTGATAGGGCCATGTTCTCTTTTAGTATGACAACTGTATTTTGAATGGGTACAGTTAAAATTCTTGTTGATAGCCTTTCGTTGAAGTATAATTGATTGGTTTCGTTCTTTCGGTAATCTCTCCTTAGTACCCGGAGAGAATTCCGTATGAACTTGCTGAGCATTGTTCGCTCACCCCTTTTTTCTAAATTTTTCTCCCAGGTAAGCGGTAGGAGAAGTTGATCGGTCGCAGGGATGGCGGCTGGAATTAGGGTTAGGGTTAGCATTGATCATTTTGGACTTAGCGAGCTAGTGAGTTGTACTAGCCGTTAAGGTTTAAAGACAGTTATTTTCTGCATTTAAATTATGGTTAGATGGACTAGCCGTTAAGGTTAAAGACCGTTATTTTCCGCATTTGAATTATGGTTAGATGTACTAGCCGTTAAGGTATTTTGATTTGGGAACTTTATTTATGAATGAAATTATGTTATTTATGAAAAGTTGGGTCATTACAGTTGGTATCAGAGCTATGTCTTTAGGTCTTATGGGAAGAATACCTTTAGCTTTAGGAAACCTTAGTTCTAAGAATTTACTTGAATGAAGGCAACCCGGAACTTAGTTTTAAGTCATGCCTTGCTCTAAGATTATTATGTGAGGGAGGTAGGCTAAGTAGAGAGGTTAAAGGAATAACTTACTCGTCACTTTGGAAGATTAAAGCATATTTACTTTAAGTATATTAGTATTATGTATTGAAGATATACTAATGATGATCTGTCTTGATTATAGGAGATGATCAGGAGATATTCTTTGAGTTTTGGCTGGTACTATGATCTAGAAGAGTAAAAGGAAATGGATGCTGCAAATGGAGTATGGAGCAAGCTTATTAAGGTTCAACCGGCTAGAGGAAGGTTGGTGCCGATCAATAAGTTCCTGTGTAAGATTCGGAAGTATAGAGGAGTAGCTAGAAACGAGCGGGAATGAAGAATCAAGGCCGAAGTGGAAGCGGCCCACATGAAGGAAGAGTTAAAGAAAGCAAAGTTAGAGCTTATGACAAAACAAGAGGAATTGACCATGTCGGAAGAATGGGCTGATAAGATTTTGGAGCAGAGTTTTGTATGGTATTACAAATTGCATGACCTGAAAGAAGCCAATGAGGCAGTAGCAGTCGAGAATCCAGTAGGAGACTTAGAAGGAACGGAAGCCTATCAGATCGTAATCGAGGACGATGAAGTTGAGGCAGTGTCAGTGGCACCTGTGCGTAGGTCTCAAGGAAGACCTAAAGGATCCAAGAAGGTGGTTAAGACCCCGAGTGGAAGAACTAGGGGAAGACCTAGGAAGAGTGCAGCTCCGTGAATAAAGTTGGGAATCTCTTTGGTTGCTTCTAGGAGAATGAGTGATAATCTAGTTCAGTTATTGGCATTATAAGGATGTTATTGTTTTAAATCAAAGTTTTTTTTATGAAATAAAGTTAGTTTATATTTTGTGGCATGGTGTTTTGAATTGAAATTGTTCTCTAGGGTTAAATTGATATGTTAACTAGAATAGAGAAAGGTTGGTCAACTGAAATGACCGACGTGAACAGAAATCGGCCTACTGAAACGGCCAAGTGTGATAAATAGTTGGTCTAATGAAACGACCAATGTGAAAAGTAATTCGGGTCTATTGAAATGACCTCTGATGGTATTTTGGGTCTATTGTAACGATCTATGAAAGTAGTGTTGGTCTGTTGAAATGGCCAATGGTCTAATGATTGGACCAATGAATTAAATGTTTAGTCTGATAAGACTATTGGTTTTAATGGGTATACAAATGGTAACATTGTATATTTTGGGCGTGAGTGAGAACGCTTAGAGTGGAAACCCTAATGAGGGCATTATATTGTTCAGATGTCGGAGAGCAATAGAAACAACGTAAATGTCAACGGACAAAATCAGGAGCAAGCCGACAATGATATGGCAACTCTTCTTCAGACACTGAATCAGACGATGGCAGGAATTGGGCAGGTAGTAGCAACCTTAGCTCAACCACAGCCGCAAGTCGTACCATTGAGGGATCCACTGGAGTTGTTCCAGAAGAGGAACCCGGAATCATTTTCAGGCACTCCAAAGGAGAAGCCGCAAGACTGGATCAAAGACATGGAGAAGATATTCGGGACATTGACTTGCACTCCGAAGCAAAGGGTGATGTTCGCGACCTTTATGCTGAAAGGACAAGCTTTGAAATGGTGGGAGGCCGAGAAGAGGGCAGCCACTGCACGTGGAGACGGTAACTTTACTTGGGATATGTTCAAAGGTGTGTTCAATGAAAAGTACTATCCGGCGAGCGTTCGAAATGCCAAAGTGGCAGAGTTTATGATGTTAACTCAAGGAAGTTTAACGGTGGATGAATACAGTGCAAAGTTCACCGAGTTGATGGAATTTGCCCCGACGTTCTTTGATAATGAAGAGCAGAAGGCAAGAAAATTTGAGGCTGGTCTTAGTGACAGGATCAGATACAGAATTACTCCGTTGTTGTTGTCAACTTATGGCCAAGTACTGGATAGAGCTAGAGTGGTAGAAAAAGAGGCAGACAGTTTCCGCAGTAGGCAGGATGAGAAAAAGAAGATGGCAGAAAAGGAATCGAGTGGAAACAAGGGACATACTGGAAGTTGGAACCGAGACGAAACCAACAACAAGAGGAAGGCTATGGATGAGGCCCGGGGAAAGGAAATTGCTAGTAGCAAGTACCAGAACAAGGGATTTGATAACCGCAGAGGTGGAGATCGAAGAGTTACTCCAGGAACAGGAACGGATGACAAATGCCAAGTGTGCGATGGTAAGAACAAGACCGAGGAATGCTGGTATAAGGAAAAGAAATGTTTTAATTGTGACAAAAGGGGACATCCGCAATGGAAGTGCCCGGAACCTAAGAAAGTTGGAAATACTCAAGGAGCCGGAACTGATAAGAACAATGGAGGAGGTCGTGGAAGAGTGTTTACCATGACTGCCAGGGATGCGAGTGTAAGTGCTCCAATTTGAGCTTGTTAGTATTTTCGTTAGAAAATTAACGAAAGTTATAACATTTCTAACAATTCCTAACATTCCTAACATTTCTAACCAAGTAAGGGTAGATTAGGGATTGCCAAAAAAGGATAAACCAAAGAAAGAATCTCAAAAAGCAAAAGAAATTAGAAAAATCCGAATTGGGCAAGTTGAAAAACATAAACTGCTGGATTTTTGAATTTTATTCTTCCTGTCCAAAGCCTGGAGCTGCATTTAATGAACAGTGCACGTTTACAATCCAATCCGCGCGGACATGTTTGACATTTCCAGAGGCCTATAAATTAAACCCTCCTCTCTCAGTTTACACAACACAATTCACTCACAAAGAATCGCACTTGAAAAATAGGGAGAAAACAGTGGGAATTCACTTGAATTGCCACCATTTTCTCTTCAATCTTTCCCAAATCTCACTCACTCACAAACACTTCAAATCACTCTCATACATACACTAACTCAAGCTCAAATCACCCTTTAGGAGGAGGATTAGAGAGAAAACATAGAGGACTTAAGTGTTATCTACTTGTTTTCTCTTTGACCAACTCTATCATCAAACCCTAAATACATTCAAGCCTTGAATCCACCCAAACACAAATCCAAACACCAAATCTTGATACTCCTCAAGTCAAACACCAAATCTTGATACTCCTCAAGTCAAATTCCAAGCCTAGGAAGATAGGGTGTCACCATTGGTAAAGCCCTCCTTCTCTAAACCCTAAAACTCCCTTTTAACTTCTTGTTCATCTTGTTCTTCTTACTTTGATTTACTTTATGTCTAGTTTAACTTAAATCTTGACTTAAGATGGTCATCTTGAAGTTCATCTTCATGAATGACCATCTCAAATGGTCCACATTTTAAATCTCTAGTTGATTTTTCTCTTTAATTTCATCTCTACAAAATTCCCCTTCCCAAGCAAATGAAATGCTTAAGTCCTAATGTACCCCAAGTATGGTTTGATATAGTAGATCACCACTAAAATGTCTAGTGACTACTAATCAAAACCTAGGGAAATGGGGACAAGCATGGATGCAAAACCCCCTTTAAAATCATGTTTTCCTTCTTGAGAAGTTGCTGTCCAGTAGCAATTTTCTAAGACCTCTGTCCATGGTCTAATTTTTTGGATACAGATAAACTTGGAATTTGGTGTTTACTACAAAACACTTTTTGTAGCCAACATCCAGATCTTTCCAGAAATATTTTTACTTTATTTTTTGCGTGAGTAAAACTCCCTTTTTCAAATTTTCTTTTGAAGGTCAGATCACCAGTCTCTGGGAGTCCAGATCTCATATCTGAGATTTCCAGAAGGTTTTGAGTCCTCAAATCTTCTCCAAACTGAAAAATTATTTCACATAAATCTTATTTGAGGTGTCTGGAACAACTTTCATTATCTGAGTTTTCTCAGATTATGAAGTTTTAAAGCCCTTAAATTCATTTCAAAGTCAAGTGTCCACTGCCTTTTTCATTCTGGCAGAAGTGGTTTCCAACTTCCAAAAGTCTTTTGAGTACCAAAACTCAACCCAAAAATCACACCAAAAATCATGGGATCTGTCCAAAGTCTAATAAAGAATTTCCAATTTTTACTTCCCTCAGTTTCAACTTATTTTGGCCAAAGTAACACACACACACACACACAACAAATGGTTTTTAGCTTGGAAGACTCGTTTTACGAGGCATTCCGGGTGCACACTAACGTCCTTCCCGGCGTGTAACGTGACCTCCGAACCCAAATCTATTATTTCAGGCATTTTTCAAAGTTTTGGCCCTTAAAACAAAAATGGCGTGGCGACTCCGTTTGATTTCAAAAAATCGGGTACATCACAGTGGCGACTCCGCTGGGGAATAAATAAGCTTTTTCTAAAAAAAAAAATGATATTTGGTATATTGGTGGAAACCATTAAACTTCCCGTTATCGCCTCCTAACACGAGTCGGGGATAAATTGTGGTTTAACAACCCCCACGTACCGGTATCATTGTTTTCAAAAAAAAAAAGCTTTTGAGGGTCAAGCTTCCGTCCCGGCATTAAAAATCATTTGTTGTGTGTGTTGATTTTTGCACATTTTCGTGTTGTTTTGGCCGCCTCAAAAAAAGTCAAAATTTTGACTGTCGGAATCATGTCCCTAACTGTCGGAATTCTTGTGCTTATGTGTTCATTAAATTTCAAAAAAAAAAAATTCAAAAAAAAAGGAAAATTTTCAAAAAAAAAAAATCATGCATCATTCTTTTTAAGACACATGCGAAAATTTCTATTTTACTCAGAAAAAGAAGATAGACTGCTTGCACACTACGCGCACGTGACCGTACACTGCACACTACGTCCCTAACCCGGGGAAATCCTTGTCGCGGCCCGTTTGGTCTTATTACGCCTCTCGGTGCAAGCACAGGACTACCCAAACATCCCATGGAGCCTCGTGTCGACCATGCACTTGTCCGTGACACACTTTGTCCGAGACCCGGTTGGTTTTTAGTCTGGTCTGTGTCATGCCCTGTCTGTGTATAGACCTTTCCTTTCAAGCCTTTGTCGGCATACCGACTCAATATCTTTCGGGACCCTAATCAGTCGAAGTTCTGCCGGTTTTCCGCCGCAGACTTTGACCAAGATATTGACCGACGCCTTGACTTCGGCTCTGACTGGCACAAATTATACACTGACTCCCAGCATTGACACTGAGTCATCAAGGATTAATGATTATTCCATGCCTAATTACGGCCTAATTGACGACAAATCAAGATCAATCGTGGACATTTATCAGTCCAAATCATGCCGACTTCTCGTCGAGCCCTCGGACATGATCTTGACTTTTGACGTCAGCTTTGTCCGTAATTTACATCGAATGCTCGTTAAGACTCGATTACCCGCCAGACTTTTAGGATCGTTTTTCTTTCGGTCGGTGGGACCCGCTTGCCCTATAGGACCCTCGCCCGGGGCTGTCCACCCTGGGAGGTCGAAATACAGGTGGAATACGAGGGGCTTACAGACGTAGTGACGGGGCCCACTGATCCAGGATCCAGAGTAGTTTGCAAAAAAGAAGAGCAATCTTTTCCAACCGATTAGGTTAATAAAACATGTTTTAAGTAAACAAGAACAAATAACTGCATGTTGCATGAGCCCAAAGCCCAAACACCTACCCACCTTCAATTCCCAAACATCTGAACCCTCGTGTCTTTCCCCCCGCAGCTCCGCACAAAGCTTGGTTTCGGGCACCGGGTCACCGTTTGATCAGTTGGGAAGAGTCAAGCGCATCGTCAGCTTCACCGTTTGTTCCGACTCCGGGTTTCGTAATGTCTGCATCGCCTGGTAACGATGGGGACAACGTCACTCCGCCTCCCGGGACTCCTCAAACAACCGCAATGGAATCGGCTAGTCGAACAGATGAGAGTGCGACAGAAGCACACAACAGCCTTTATGGAGGCTATCAAAAGCCATGGATTGGCCGCGCCTCAACCCAGCATGGCACCTTCACTGTGGAAGAAGAGGAAGACCTCAATCCCGCTCTTGGTCAACCCGACTACCCAGGATGCCACCACCGGCCTCCCACGGTACTACCACCAGAGCCCATGCTCCTCGATCTCCGGGTCGCCGGCTCCCCAACCGCAACCACCGGATCCATGCAGCTCGACGGACGAGCCAGCTCGCAGCACTCGCTGGGGACAAAGTCAAGCACGGAATGTCTTCTCATGGTTTTGGGTGCCTCGGAATGCCACAGCAAATGGGGATCCCACCTCGCTTGGGACCAATCAATCCGGACTTTCGCAGAACGGTTTGGAATGCCACCAGCTTTGGTTCGGGGCAAGTCAGAGCCCCTCCTCGAATGATGCTAACTCAGCTGCTCCTCACACAGCTTTCACAAATCCATGTATCACTTAGGGTTCGATGGGTTACCAAGCCCCCATCCCAGTTCCATCAGAATCACCAGGACCACAGTATCCTCTTGGTTATGCATCCTCGCCACAACCAGCCATGCAATTCAACAACCAGGGACAGCAGTCCGCACTTAAGCCTACTTATGGGCCTCACTCCGGAAATCCAAGCCATCTGGCTACCTCAGAACTGCCTCCATCTTCTCTGTCGATTGGAAGCCAACAAAGAAGTCGCCGGGTTCTATCCCTTTGCCCAAGCTCCTACCTACACTCCCTGTAATTTGGGCCAAGGAGTTTTCACCTATGCTCCGGATATGGTATTCCTTCCACCAATGCACCACCAATAGCTAGTCCTCTTCCCGGCTCAAATATCGGCTCGTGCATTCTCGCTCCACCTTTGGATCCCCAATTGGCTTGGTTTATGGAGCAACACAAGGAAATGAAAGCGCGTATCGCCGAATTGACCGTCAAAAGGAACACCGCTCTTCGGCCTACGTATCCCGACTCAATTGTACCTCGCCTCACAAGTTCGTGATGCCCAATCTCGAATCGTTTGATGGAAGTGCGTGCCCTAAAACTCACTTGGACACCTACACTTTGGCAATGAAAGCTAAGGGATGCACAAACCGGCGGTTGGGCCGACTACTTCAGCCTCTCTTTGAAGTCGTGGCTTTGAAATGGTTTTTCCGATTGCGGCTGAAGCTAGGGCTACTTGGGAACAGATTACCAAGATTTCACGTATAAGTATAAAGCCAACTTGGAATGGGAAACAAACAGAGTTAACTCGCGTACAACGGTGCAGCGCCACGATGAGAATATTGGGGATTTCTATAGAAGATGGAACCCGAAGCTTAGTGAAATGGCCATTCCTCCCTCCGACGAGGAGCAGCTTAGACATCTTTCGCCTCATGCTTGAAGCCGCATTTGAGAGCTTCCCTCGCCACTTCCCCTACGCCGACTTGCGTGCAATGGTTAATTCCGGGCTAAGTTCGAAAAGGCTTACAATCAGCAGCCGACCGTCGCACCTCGCTACGCATACCGGGTTTCTTCCACCTCCAACACAGCCTCCCGCCCAACCAAAAGGTAAAGAAGTGATTAACTATGCGGGACAGATCAGAACAATGCCACTTCCTTTGTTCCCAAGAAACCTGATGCATCCAGATCCCGGCTCCAAGACTTGAGAAACTTTGGGATGCCTTTGAGTGATCTCTTCAGAGGTTTGGTGAGAGAAGGTTTGCTCCGGCCTTTGGAAAATTATCAGCCTAGAAACCCCAATGCTCCTTTGGATACCTCCAAGCATTGTGCCTTTCATCAGTACCATGGGCACCTGACAGATGATTGTGTCCCCCTGAAAAAGGCAATCCAAAGTTTGATTGAACAAGGGAGGTTAGAGGTGCCTGAAGAGCCCAATACTATCAGTAACCCATTCCCTAGAAACAACAACCCAAATGTCAACATGATCGAGTTTGGTGGTTCAAGACTTGGGAACATAATGGAATTTGACTCACCCCTTTTGCGAGGTCGATGAACCAGTCATCACAGGAAAGGAAAATGGTTGGATAAAGCAAGAAACTGACAAAGAAGTCCGGATGGGAAGACCTGCGATAGCTCCCGTCTCCAGCATCGAAGAATGGATGCATGGTCCAACAGCAAAGAGTGGCTAGGCTAGGGGCTACCTATCTCTAAAATAGTCTTTTAGTCAACCTTCGTAGGTTCTAGTATTTTTCTTTCACCTAAGTCCATCTTGGACACTTGTCGGTTTTGTCCACCTCGAATGTTGTGGAAAGATAGCTTAACTATCATTTAAAATTTATATAAGTCTTTCTTCTTTTCTTGCTAGACTCGAGACATCACTTGCACACCCACGTTACACTTAATTGAAATGGTTTTATCCTAGATGATCACTTGTGCTGCTCAACCACTAATTCTTTGAAATGATTAATATTTAAATTAATTGGAGTGAGAAAATCAATTGATATCCCTCTCAAACTGGGGCTTACCAACTCCCCATCTTGTATCTCATATGCTCACATCCCTTTCATCAGCCTCATCATCTCGTTGTTCAATGAATTTGCATGGATCTTTTCTCATTTAAAGCTTAAGCAAGCAATGAAGACTTAATCTCGTGTCATCCGTAGGATTGCGGTTGAAGCCTTTCACCCATAGGAAAGCCATTACCTCACCCTCACTAAACACTACCCTTTCATTTCAAGATCGGCATGTTTTGAAACCCTGTTTAGCCATCACCTTTGCTCCTTATTGAGAGAAGTCCAAGCAACGCCAAAGAAGTTAGCGTCGAGAGTCGGCGATGCATAAAATGTTCAAGTTGTGAAGGAAGGAAAGATAGTTCTCAACTCCTCAAAGAGGCCTTCCGAATTCTCAAAAGAATGATTTTAAAATCCTCACAATCTCGGATATAATTCCAAGCTCCTCAGAAGCCTTCAAAAAAAAAAAAAAAAGGGCTCTCCAATGATCAAAAAGGAGCCCGAATTCTCGCAAGTTCACAAAAGTTCTCGATAGCTTGGACTTCCTCTTATCAATACCTTAAACCAATCCCAAGCCATCCTCTTAATTTTAGAGGATGCTCCCATCACCATTACCCTCGCCTTTGGCCAAGGTCAAAATTTGACCTCTCATCCTTAGGGGCAATCAATCTTCCCTGCCATAGATTTTCCAAACACATCCCTGCAAGCCAACCTCTCATCTTTAGAGGTTCGCCAAGATAAAAGGCCCACTCGACCCTCACTTTAAGAGGTCATAACTCCCAAAATTACCCGATGGCCGATCGAAGCCCGAAACCCAAACTCGCAATTCCTATCGGATAGCAATTTCATCGTAAAATCTAAATCAAATTAATGGTTCATTGCTTGCTTAAATTGGAATCTAATCCATTTTGGCTCAAAATTACCAATCAAAGATTGTGCAAATTCAAAGTTGATTCATGTGAGCATAATTCATTTCTACTCCACAAACACTTGCCGTGGATGTCCCACTGGGGCTTCGCATCCGTGTCTTTCATGGACACTCTAAGGAGATATGTTATTCAATCCTCCAAATCCTCAAAATCCCCAAAGGTCCTCAGATCCTCGAATTTCAACATTCGTTCTCTTTTCATTCGGGATAGGCCCGAACTACGGCGACCTGAGCTCTTCATAATGGAGGGAACGTAGGCAACCAGAATTGGTCCGGTCGAAATCACAAACAAATCTAAAAAAAAAATCCGGTCTCATCCAGGATCGTCCCTGTACACTCTCCGAGCTTGATATCAGTTGGCTTTCTCCTTGTGATTAATCAAAATATTTGTTCATATCAGATTTAGGGATTGAATAACCCGAACATTAACAAAGGGTTTTAAGCAGCCTTGTGATCATCATGAATAAAACAAGTTTTCAAGTGTCTCGACAAGTCTTCTCTCTTTCCATCATAGGGAAATAGAGCCAAACACTGTCTTTCTGTCAGCAGGGGCTTCCATACACTTTTCCACACCTTGTGATGCTTATACTCTCTCAAAAGAGTCAAACCCAAAGCGAGAGTGTCATACACAAATTCGGGAGACATTCCCACCTTTCAAAAGATATGCCCCTGCACGTAAACATTTCTGAGTCTTGTCCAAGTGACTGGTTGACTAAGGTCTGAAAAGATGGGTGCCTCCTCTGTAAGACTACTCTGAATTTGTTCACGCTGGGGATTGCTAAGCGGTTCTCCTGTGTTCTCCCGTATCGCCTCTTCAAGCCGGGGCTTCTATAGTCATCTTCGGGTCCACATTGGGTTCTTCACTACGAGATAGATTCGCCAAGTCACTTCTTCAAAACTGGACTTTGCCTACTCAGATTCGGGGCTTTGTCAAGATGGTCCTTTGGACTCTGAATTTTATCAAGTCACAAGAAAGGTCTAGTCACATCAACAACTAGATTTTCAAATTTCGTAACTTGGTACATAGCAGCCTTCCCGTAGCATTGAATTTAAGATCTGGGTTTCTCCTCGCATTAGCAATTTCATCAAATCATTCTCCGAACAAGGTTACGGCCGAAGTCACAGCTCACCCAAATGAAAGAAGCTTCACTCATATCAACGTGCCCTAGAGCCTGTCAGCTTCAAATGACCAAGATTGAGAGGGAAAATCCCAATCAAGACCCGGGATCCGAATCCAATCTCATCAAGATGGAGGTCCATCAACAACCGCTGTTTAAATCGCGATCGAGGGCTCTCACCCCCACTTGCTCAAAATCTGTCTCCCGGACACATACATCCCAATACATCCCTTCTCATCACCATGCATCCCCACAAAAATCTCCCAAGGGCTCATGTAGCATGCACAAAACTTGAATCAATAGGAAAAATCCTAAGTGATTGAAGATCATAAATCATAATTTCCCTACCAAAAGCTTAGGCTAGGTGCATCTTCGAAAGCAAGTAAATGCATCATCTCGCGAACATACGCAGTGATACTCTCACAATCATTTTTGGTTCTATGCATGCATCTGTCATCATGAATGTCATATATGCATCTTCCTCTCTACTAACCAATGCAGGAATTCAAACGTGAAAGACCATCTTCCTTCGCCATTGAGACTTACCCTCAACAAGGGAGATATATACCAAAGCTCAAAATCAATGGTTTCAACAAAATTGCAAGAAATCAAATCCCCCTTTTCGGCAAGAGATGATTCCGGGCAAAACATGTGCAGACCACCTCCAGTGTCTACAAATTGGTCAGGGACGCCAAGTTCTCAAATACAATTCGGTCAGAGACGCCAAAGTCTCAAAATACAGTACGGACAGAGACGCCAAGTTCTCAAAATGCAAATCGGTCAGAGACGCCAAGTTCTCAAATGCAAATCGGTCAGAGATACCAAGTTCTCAAATACAATTCGGTCAGAGACGCCAAGTTCTCAAATACAATTCGGTCAGAGACGCCAAGTTCTCAAATACAAATCGGTCAGAGACGCCAAGTTCTCAAATACAAATCGGTCAGAGACGCCAAGTTCTCAAAATTCAAATCGGTCAGAGACGCCAAGTTCTCAAATACAAATCGGTCAGAGACGCCAAGTTCTCAAAATTCAAATCAGTCAGGGACGCCAAGTTCCCAAATATAATACGGTCAGAGATGCCAAGTTCTCAAATACAATTCGGTCAGGGACGCCAAGTTCTCAAAATACAGTACGGTCAGGGACGCCAAGTTCTCAAATGAAAATCGGTCAGAGACACCAAGTTCTCAAAAGCAAGAAGTCCCAATGTGAAGACAAGCTCAACAACTTCTACAAGGTTGACGATCACCAGCAAGATGCAGACTCAACCAAACTCCCCCCTTCAGGTCAAAATGCCTCCAAAGACAGCAAATCGTCGCGTAAAACCGCAACCCAACAACTCTTCATCAACATCGCCGTAGCCTTAGTCCTTCCGGCATGAAGGTGTAAGCACAAAGACAGGTATGAAAGCATATCTTAGTCAACTACTTTTCTAAAAGAACATTATCATCAAATCTTAGGCCGACTTCCCCAAAATAGTCAAACCATAGGGCGACTTCCCAAAAATAGTCAAATCATAGGGCGATTTCCCAAAAACAGCCAAACCTCGGGTGACTCCCAAATACCGTCAAACCATCAAAGACCATCCCCAGCAGTTTTCAAACTACGTCCAGGCTTGATTCCCACTCGGGATACGTAGGTAGCCTACCTTAGGTCCAGCCACTTGACCAACACGGTGACCCTTTTCCCCGATGATCATCGTAAGCTCTAATCTTCCCCTGCGAGAACGCCCTCAAACAGTCTCCCTCAGATACAAAACCTCGACTTAGGATCATACTCCTGAACTGAGTCCCCATTTAGGTTCATACTCCTGAACTGAAACCCCGACTTAGGATCATACTCCTAAACTAGGTCCCCATTTAGGTTCATACCCCTGAACTAAACCTCGACTTAGAATCATACCCCCGAACTAAGTCCCCATTTAGGTTCATACTCCTGAACTAAACTCCAACAAAGGCTAACAAAATCCCCAGCGAAGTTAACGGAATCCCGACCCCTTCAAATGAAGTCCACCAATAGACCACCTATCCCAAACCATCAAAGGGAAATCATTTCAAATCAAGGTTCGAGGCACCTAAGACGCCATCTCCAAGGTTCGAGGCACCTAAGACGCCATCATGAAGGTTCGAGGCACCTAAGACGCCATCATTAAGGTTTGAGGCACCTAAAACGCTATCACACACAACACGAGGAAAGCGATAAATCGCAATCATCCCCTAATTCGACAAACCGAAGTCATTACCAGGGCGACTCCCCAAAAATAGTCAAACCATAGGGCGACTTCCCCAAAATAGTCAAACCATAGGGCGACTTCCCCAAAATAGTCAAACCATAGGGCGACTTCCCCAAAATAGTCAAACCATAGGGCGACTTCCCCAAAATAGTCAAACCATGGGGCGACTTCCCCAAAAATAGTCAAACCATGGGGCGACTTCTCCAAAACAGTCAAACCATAGGGCGACTTCCCCAAAATAGTCAAACCATAGGGCGACTTCCCCAAAATAGTCAAACCATAGGGCGACTTCCCCAAAATAGTCAAACCATAGGGCGACTTCCCCAAAAATAGTCAAACCATAGGGCGACTTCCCCAAAACAGTCAAACCATAGGGCGACTTCCCCAAAATAGTCAAACCATAGGGCGACTTCCCCAAAATAGTCAAATCATAGGGCGACTTCCCCAAAATAGTCAAACCATAGGGCGACTTCCCCAAAATAGTCAAACCATAGGGCGACTTCCCCAAAATAGTCAAACCATAGGGCGACTTCCCTAAAATAGTCAAATCATAGGGCGACTTCCCAAAAATAGTCAAAATCATAGGGCGACTTCCCCAAAATAGTCAAGTCATAGGTTGACATCCTAAAACAGTCACTCCAGGGTCGACGACTGAAGATAGTCGAAAAACCCGAACTACGACTGGCTTGATTCCTCTTAGGGATACGTAGGTAGCCTATCATTAGGTTCAGCCATCAGACCAAAAATGGTCATTCCTATCCCCAGCAGAGCGGATATACAATTTCAGCCGTCCGACCGAAAATGGTCATCTCTTATCCCCAGCAGAGTTTCTTCCCAGCAACCGACTGCATAACTCGCTCATCAGGTTCGAGGCACCTAAAACGCCATCATCTCCAGGGTCAAAGACCCGAACTACGGCCGGCTTGATTCCTCTTAAGGATACGTAGGTAGCCTATTAAATAGGTTCAGCCACTCGATCACTTGATCATCCTGCCAAATATGGAGCCTTACTCTTATCGACGACCCCGCTTCCTTCGAAAGCGCCGTCGCCGAGGGGCTACTGTAAGTGCTCCAATTTGAGCTTGTTAGTATTTTCGTTAGAAAATTAACGAAAGTTATAACATTTCTAACAATTCCTAACATTCCTAACATTTCTAACCAAGTAAGGGTAGATTAGGGATTGCCAAAAAAGGATAAACCAAAGAAAGAATCTCAAAAAGCAAAAGAAATTAGAAAAATCCGAATTGGGCAAGTTGAAAAACATAAACTGCTGGATTTTTGAATTTTATTCTTCCTGTCCAAAGCCTGGAGCTGCATTTAATGAACAGTGCACGTTTACAATCCAATCCGCGCGGATATGTTTGACATTTCCAGAGGCCTATAAATTAAACCCTCCTCTCTCAGTTTACATAACACAATTCACTCACAGCAACTGCACCTTGGCGAAAAATAGGGAGAAAACAGTGGGAATTCACTTGAATTGCCACCATTTTCTCTTCAATCTTTCCCAAATCTCACTCACTCACAAACACTTCAAATCACTCTCATACATACACTAACTCAAGCTCAAATCACCCTTTATGAGGAGGATTAGATAGAAAACATAGAGGACTTAAGTGTTATCTACTTGTTTTCTCTTTGACCAACTCTATCATCAAACCCTAAATACATTCAAGCCTTGAATCCACCCAAACACAAATCCAAATACCAAATCTTGATACTCCTCAAGTCAAACACCAAATCTTGATACTCCTCAAGTCAAATTCCAAGCCTAGGAAGATAGGGTGTCACCATTGGTAAAGCCCTTCTTCTCTAAACCCTAAAACTCCCTTTTAACTTCTTGTTCATCTTGTTCTTCTTACTTTGATTTACTTTATGTCTAGTTTAACTTAAATCTTGACCTAAGATGGTCATCTTGAAGTTCATCTTCATGAATGACCATCTCAAATGGTCCACATTTTAAATCTCTAGTTGATTTTTCTCTTTAATTTCATCTCTACAAAATTCCCCTTCCCAAGCAAATGAAATGCTTAAGTCCTAATGTACCCCAAGTATGGTTTGATATAGTAGATCACCACTAAAATGTCTAGTGACTACTAATCAAAACCTAGGGAAATGGGGACAAGCATGGATGCAAAACCCCCTTTAAAATCATGTTTTCCTTCTTGAGAAGTTGCTGTCCAGTAGCAATTTTCTAAGACCTCTGTCCATGGTATAATTTTTTGGACACAGATAAACTTGAAATTTGGTGTTGAATACAAAATACTTTTTGTATCCAACATCCAGAGATTTCCAGAAATATTTTTAGTTTATTTTTTGCTTGAGTAAAACTCCCTTTTTCAAATTTACTTTTGAAGGTCAGATCACCAGTCTCTGGGAGTCCAGATCTCATATCTGATATTTCCAGAAGGTTTTGAGTCCTCAAATCTTCTCCAAAATGAAAAATTCTTTCACATAAATCTTATTTGAGGTGTCTGGAACAACTTTCATTCTCTGAGTTTTCTCATATTATGAAGTTTTAAAGCCCTTAAATTCATTTCAAAGTCAAGTGTCCACTGCCTTTTTCATTCTGGCAGAAGTGGTTTCCAACTTCCAAAAATCTTTTGAGTACCAAAACTCAACCCAAAAATCACACCAAAAATCATGGCATCTGTCCAAAGTCTAATAAAGAATTCCCAATTTTTACTTCCCTCAGTTTCAACTTATTTTGGCCAAAGTAACACACACACACACACACAACAAATGGTTTTTAGCTTGGAAGACTCGTTTTACGAGGCATTCCGGGTGCACACTAACGTCCTTCCCGGCGTGTAACGTGACCTCCGAACCCAAATATATTATTTCGGGCATTTTTCAAAGTTTTGGCCCTTAAAACAAAAATGGCGTGGCGACTCCGTTTGATTTCAAAAAATCGGGTACATCACAGCGAGGGCCACCAATGATCTTGTGGCAGGTACGCTTCAAATTTATTCTCGTAGCATTTATGCGTTGATAGACACTAGTGCTACACATTCTGTCATTAGCACTCGTCTAGCTAAGAAATTGAACTTGAAACCTGAGGCATTCTGTAAGTACCCAAATCTGGCTCATGCCTTCCGGTTAAATTTCCCGGCAATTTCGGTAAGTTTTCCGGTAATTCCCCAGACCTTCCCAGCGTTCCGGAAACATTCCGGAACTGTTTTTAATTAAATAAAGGCTGAAGGGAATCCTTCCTAATTAAGAAACACGTTTTTTTAATTAGGAGGGAAGCTTCTAGAATAATGCCACCTTGCATGGTTCTAGAATGCTGAGTCATTGTGGATAAGCCCGCACGGCCTCATTTGCAAAGAGCCTGCAGCCGCACGGCTTCATTAGCCTTATCCAGACTGCCTATAAATAGAGCCCTCCTCTACCCATTTTCACAATCAACAAGAAGCATAATACTCTCATAATACGAAGAAGATCCCCCAAGGAGCTGCTGGAAGTCCAAGAAGGTGAAGAAGAAGCTCAAGAAGCCATCTCCCTCCTCCTTGAAGACCCAAGAAGAACCTCTCCTCCTAGCTCCGTCCGAAGAAGCGAAGGAAACGATTGGTAACCTCGCACGCCCTAACCTTGCATTTTAATTGATATACTTGCTCATTGCATTCATATATCTTGCTTGGGACTTGGCATTTATTCATAAAGATCATATCTTTATCACCCCCTTTCCCCTTTGCATGCATTAAGACCTCATTTGTCATAAAAATGTAGTCTTTTTCATAAAGGTGCATCCTTTGCACCTAAAATCCCTATTTTCCAATAAAAATGTCATCTTTATGCATCATTTGCATATAAAGATCAAATCTTTTTCAATGAAAACGCATCCTTTGCATCAAAACCCCTTTTTCAATGCATCATTTGCATAAAAATCAAATCTTTATGCATCATTTGCATAAAGATGATTTCTTTAAATCAAAAAGCATCATTTGCAACCTAAAAATGTCATCTTTTCATTAAAGAGTCATTTTTTTATCATGCATTTCCCCTCTCCCCAACCTTGGAACGGACCGGTGTAAAAGTTCTCATCTTTGCATCGTTCCTTCCATTAAAGGTTCATGATTTCTTTAGGAAAAGGATAACCTTGAACCCTATATCTCCGATTATCGCTTAAGAATGAGTATGAAGCCTCTATACGAGCTCGACCGTCTTAAAGCGTAGGATTGATGGGCTAAGGACATTCCTTCCTAAAGAACCTCATCTTTGACCCAAAAGAGAGTCATTCTCTCGATCACGCAAGTCCCGAGGGTCCCGAGGTTAAAATGCGATGATCACAAGTCATAAGATGAGGACGGGATCATAATCCCAAATACATAAATTCCAAGGAATCCCGAGCAACAACCAACAAATGGTTTGTACGTCCGGAAGATAACTTGGGACATTCCCCCCCCTTATTTTCAAACACATGCACACAAAGAAAGCACGCAAGCAAACACGATTAATGAAATCTAGGGAGACTTGCTCCGGCAAGGCACTTTGGGTGAACGCCAAACGTTCTTCCCAAGGGGTAACTTAACCTCCGAACCCATAAAACCTTTTTTTCAAAGTTTTGAGGTAATCAAAATGGCGTGGCGACTCCGTTTTTCAAATAACTCGGATGTCTTCAAACTCGCGTGAATTCCAATAAACAAAAATTTTGGGCACACATTCACAGTTTGGCGACTCCGCTGGGGACAAATCCCAAAGGAGAAAAGCTTTATTTTCAAAAAACAAAAGTCGATACTTGGTATATAGGTGGACCCCACTTACCCTTCCTGTATCGCTCCCTAACCCGGGGCTTGGGATAACAAGGTGGTTTAACAATCCCACGTACCAGTATCCCCTTTTTGAAAAAAAAAATTTTTGAAAAAAATACAAAAAGCTTTTCCCTTTGAGCGGGTTAGACTCCCATCGCCGATTTCATTAATCGTGCTTGCTTTCTTTTACCATGCATTGCATCATTTGCATCTTGGAATCTGTGCATACTTTGAACGGGAAACAACCCGAAAAATAGCAAAAGGAGTGGAACCTGGAAAATTGATCCATGCAGTCGTACGGCTAATCCTCATAGGATTCTGACCATACGACCTCGCGGCAATTCCACCAGAAAAATCATGGTTAATCGGGCAGCCCTAGCAGCTTGGGGCTATTCAGTTCCAAGACTGATCGGGAAAATTTACGTGCTTATGTGTTGCATTTTTCCCCCGTCCCGAAAATCATTCCTTTAAAACACATTTATGAAAATCTCTGTTTTAACTCAAAAAGGAACATTTTTAGGAGACCGCACACTACGCGCACCTGATATATCCTGTACACTTTTGCACGCACGTCCTTCAAACCCGAGGGTGGTTCCAGCTGCAGTCACGGACAGCCTTACGATGCTCCCGGGCGCGCACGGAATCATCCCAACCTCCCCATGGCAGCCAGTGTCGACCAATGCACAGTCCGTGTCACACGTTTCAAAAATCCGTGACTTTTGGTTGGTTTTTGGTCTAGTCCGTGTCATATAGCCCAGTTGCATACCCACGTAAAGGTCAAGCCTTAGCTCATAACGGAAACCAAGATTTTCGCTCAAGCGAAATTCTGCCGAAATTCCGACAAGGAAAAATCGGTGGGATCTTGACTCCGACATTGACTATCGACCTTGACCCGCACGGAATGCGTAAGAGTCGAGACCAAGTCTTTGCCAAAAAATCAAAAGATCTTTCGCTCAAGCGAAGCTCTGCCAAAATTCCGACAAGGAAAAATTGGCAAGATCTTGACCGGCATTGACTTCGATTCTGACTCACGCACTGCGTATGCAACGAAGTTCAATGTGACACTGTGTCATTCGGCTTTTGCCGCCCGACCCATGCCTATTATATTCTCGGACATTACCGAAAGTCAAAAACCGTCATTCGCTCAAGCGAAACTCTGTCAAAGATCCGTCGAGGCAGAGAGACGAGACTTTCCCGGTATTGCCTTGACTATAATCCGCATCGCTCGTGCGTTGAAAGGTCCTATGACCCGCTAGACCCGATAGGAGCGTTCTTTACTCTCGGTCGGTGGGATCCGCGTGCCCTATAGGACCCTCGCCCGGGCCGTCCACCCCGGGAGGTCGAAATACAGGTGGAATACGAGGGGCTTATAGACGTAGTGACGGAACCCACCGATCCAGGATCTAGAGTAGTTGTGAAAAAGAAGGGCGTAACCCCTTTTCCAACCAAGTAGATATTAATAAAAGATATCTCGTTTTTAAGTAAACTTGAAGATTCTAATTTGCATATTGCCCGAGCCTTCACCTCTAAACACCTACCCCGAGTCTAAACCTTTCCTATCCCTTTCCCGCAGCCGAGAAAGAAGTGGGTGAGAACACAGGGTCACGACTTGTTAGTGCAGAATCCTCGGGCAGCTCGCTGTAATCCTCGCTTGTCGCCTTTTCGGTGTCAAAATGGCCAACATGGTAATCCACCACGGTAATGACCAAGCAATGGGAGGGGCTATCCCGTTCAACCCAAGCCTCACATCTGGTATGATGTATGTGATTGTGAAGACCGCTAGAGTATGAGTATCAAGAATGGATCAATGAGGACGCTCCTTCAAGGAAGAAGAAGAAGAGAAAGTCCACACAGCAGTAAGCTTAAGGAAAGATACGAAGCCGGAGACAAGAGCGTAGGAACTTTAGGAGAGCCTTCTGGCAAGTTCGACTACTATGTCGGGCTATGCCAAGGAACCCGTCAAGGAACCCGTCACCCCAAGCACGGTCCAAATTCTCGATATCCCCATGAACAGCTGATCCTCTTGAAGCGTAAAATGCTGAATTTGTGGCCATCGTGAAGTTCAATGAGAAGCTATCGCATCTCGGCGTAACACGTAAAGCCTATTGAATACGTAGCGCCAAGGAAAAATTAAGATCCCCTCCAAGAAGACTTCATCAAGCATTATCCAAAGCCAACCCTTCGTTGGCTACACCGACAAGGTCGTGGTGTCCAAGATCGCAAGGAGAAAATGAGTTATCGCAGCTGCATTGATAAGATGAGCCAGCACCCTTCAAATCAATGAGTCCAGCCACTACGGAAGAGCTAGCCGAAAGATTGCAACAAGTTACTTTAGTTCCCCTCACCATCTTTCCACGCACCGCCCGTTAATGATTTCCGGCAAGCTTTTGATCGCCCAAGTCTCCAACTTTCGAAGAACGCCGGCAAGACTCAAGCTACTCCCTGTGGCGACAAAGAAGAAGGAGCGAGATCCCGGTCCAACCCTTGTCAAGTCCCCCTCGAGTCAATAAGTAGTGTAGGGTCCAGAGTCGTTGTTGTCTATTCAAGCTGAGTCAGAATCTTCGAATTCCAGTCCTCGAGTCATCCGAAGGCCTCACGCCCGAGGATTATGAAAAATGTAATCGATGTCATCTTTCCCCTTATCTTGAATGAAATGACAAATCTTTCGATTATCCTCTTATTGCCAACTTAACAAATGATAAATTAACTCAAAACTTAACAACAGCTTAATAATGAATCATTTGAACAAGATGCAAACACACTAAACGAACAATACATTAAAGAAATCTTTAAGCGTGTTTCGTAAAAGAGGAAAACCGGGCCCAAGCCGCGAGGAGGTTTTGATAAGTGTGAACTTGGGTACTATTGAGGAACCTAAAGAGACACAGATTGGAAGCTTCTTCCAGGGGGTTGAAAGGGACGATTGATTGAGCCGCTCGAGAATACGTCGACGTGTTTGCATGGTCATACAAAGATATGCCGGGCTAGACAGTTCGATAGTAGAGCACGTAATCCCTCTAGCACCGCATGCCAAGCCGCAGCGTAAACCGAGAAAGATCAAGCCGGAATGGTCCCTACAGTCAAAGAAGAAATTGAGAAGCTACCGCGGGTAGGATTCATCGAGTCATTCAATACCCGACATGGTTGTCCAACATCGTGACCGTAACCAAGGCCAATGGGAAGGTGCGCCGTCGTGTGGATTTCCGAGATCCGAACAAGGCCAGCCCCAAAGACGACTACCCTCGCCAAACATAGACATCCTGGTGGACTCCACCGCCAACTACGAAGTCAAATCCTTCGTTGATGGTTTTGCGTGCTACAACCAGATCAAGATGGCCGAGGAAGACCAAGAAAAGATGTGCCTTCACCACACCGCTGGGAACCTACTGTTATACAAGAATGCCATTCGGGCTCAAGAATGCCGGGCTACTTACCAAAGGGCGACCGCACTTTTCATGACATGATCCACAAGGAGATTGAGGTCTACGTAGACGACATGATAATCCACTCCAAAGGAGAAGGTGGGCAGCACCTTGTTGACCTACGAAAAATTCTTTGAGAGGCCGAGACAAAGATTCCATGAGACTAAACCCCGCCAAATGCACCTTCGGAGTGACAAGGGGAAAAGTGCTCGGGTACATGGTCACTGAGCGAGGTATAGAAGTTGACCCCGAAAGATCAAAGCTATCATGGATATGAGGCCACCTCAAACTCGCAGAAGTCAAAAGCTTCATGGGAAAATTGCAAGACATCGGCCCGTTTTGTCAATCGCTGACCACTATGTGCGAGCCCATCTTCAAGCTCATGAAGAAGAATGTGGACACGTAATGGACCGAAGAATGCCAAGACGCCTTTGACCAGATCAAGGCATACTTAGTGCATCCCCGGTACTATGCCCCCACATAGACAAAGCCTCTTCGCTCTATCTAACTGTCACGTACACGGCAAGCTTGGGGCTATGCTTGCTCAAGAGAAGAAAGACTCTCGGGTAGAGAATGCCATTTATTTTGTCACCTAAGCTACAAGGGAGTGAGCTCAATTATTCGCCGTGTGAAAAGACCTGTGCAGACTGGTCCGGGTAGTCGGCAAGTTGAAGCATTATATGCAAGCCCACCCCGTGAACTTGGTCTCGAAAATGGACCCCATCAAGTACATCTTTTACAAGCCTTCCCTATCGATGCGTCTAGCGAAGTGGTCCTTCTTCTTGGCGTAATACGACATCAACTATGTGACCGTAAAGGCCATCAAGGGTCAAGCATTGTCGATCACCTAGCGAATTTCCCCGCAATGAAGACAGAGGGCCCGAACCCCAATTTCCGCATGAAGGGATCTTTGGCAACTTGAGCCTCGAAAATAGGTGGCAAGCTTGTTCTTTGACGGAGCCGCTAACAAAAGAGGAAATGGTGTAGGAATGCTATTGGTCGATCCGAAAGATGAGCATACTCCCATAGCCCTCAAGTTGAACTTTCCTGCCACGAACAATGCCGCCGAGTATGAAGCCTGCATTGCTGGTTTGGAGGCCGCCTTAGAAAGAAATGTCAAGGAGCTCGAAGTTTACGGAGACTCACCCTGATCATCAACCAAGTCTCCAACAAGTGGAAGACTGTAGACCCTAATCTGCAACGGTATCATGCCCATATGGAGGAGTTGACTGGACAGTTCCGAGAAGTGACTTTCCACTACTTGCCGAGGGAAAAGAACAGATTCGCAGATGCTCTAGCTACTCTAGCCTCATTGGTAGAGATCCCCGAGGGAAAAGCCATAAAGCCCTTCAGAGTGGGTAGAAGAGAAGCCCCAGCTTTCTGTTGTGAAGTGGACCTGGGACCCGAGCCTATAAAGGAACCTTGGTACAATCAGATTTACCAATTCCTCAAAGACGGAGAGTCAGCTTTCAGAGACGAAGAAGGTAGACCAAAAGAAGGAGTCAGAGCCAAAAGCTTGCAAGCCCTAAAAAGGTTGGCTTCTCAGTACGTCATTCTAGGAGGCAACCTATACAAGAAGCGGTATCAAGGACCACTCCTCTTATGTGTCACCCAAGAAAGAGCCAGAGAGTTGATGACCGAAGTCCACAATGGTCCTTGCGGTCCTCACATGAATGCGAGCCCCGATGCAAGTGATCCTCGAATGGGTTACTACCGGATCTCCATGGAAACAGACTGCGTTCAAGACGTCCGAACCTGCGACAAATGCCAGCGGTTTGCCAACCTCAACCATCTCCCACCTCATGACCTCGTACCGCATGACGACTCCTTGGCCGTTTGCAACTTGGGGCATTGACGTGATAGGGAAAATATCCCATAGAAGCAATGGGCACGAGTTCGTGTTGGTGGCCATTGACTACTTCACCAAGTGGGTAGAGGCCAAGTCCTACAAGGTCCTCACTTCCGTAAAAGTGGCCCAGCTTCATCAAAGAAAACATAATGTGCAGATATGGGGTGCCCAACGAGATCATTTCGATAATGGGTCACACTTCGAAGGAGACTGCGATAGACCGCTCGTCGAATTCGTAGTTACTCGCCACAAGTCGTCCCCGTACGTGCACCTCAAACCAATGGAACCGTGGAAGCCGCTAATAAGACACTCGAGCGGATCATCCGGAAGATGGCCACCCGTGGTCGTGATTGGCCCGAAAAGCCGCACCTAGCACTCTGGGGCTACGTAACGTCTGTCGAATGTACCACATGAGAAACTCCTTTTGCCCTAACTTACGGGATGGAAGCAAGTGTTACCAAGTGGAGTTGGAAATCCCGTCATTAAGGGTCCTCCCGGAAAACAATGTTGTCAATGAAGTGGAATGGTTGGGCAAGCAGCCGCATGATGAATTAGCCCCGCTTGACGAGAGAAGGCTAAAAGCCATGGAACACACCCGAGCCTACCGCAGGCGAATGGCCGTAGCGTTTGATAAAAAGGTCAAGGCCGTAGACATCAAAGAGGGCGACTTGGTGCCGAAAGTAAAGCCCCTACCGAGACAACCCCGGGAAAATGGGAAACCCGTCTCGGATCGGCCCTTATGTGGTGCAGTAAAATACCGTCGGAGGAGCAATGAAGCTTGCGTACTTGGATGGCAATCCCTTTGTCAACCCAGTAAAGGGTGATAAACTCCGAAGATACTATGTCTGATAAAAAAAATAAAAAAAAAAAAAAAAAAAAAAAAAAAAAAAAAAAAAGGTGCAAAAAGAGTAATGCCCACTAGGCCGAAGACCCCAAAAAGGGCGCCTAGGCAAAAGACATGTGGCCGCACATAAAAAATATATATAAAAAAAAAAGAAGAAAAAAAGTGCAAAAAGAGTAATGCCCAGCTAGGCTGAAGACCCCAAAAAGGGCAGTCTAGGCAAAAGACAGGGCTGCACATAAAAAAAATTAATTATTATTAGTTCACCAGAATGAACTACGTAGACCTGAGCCCCTTAGCCTTTCTTGTAAAAGGGGAACGTAGGCAGCCATATATGGTTCGGTCTAAACAATAAAAAGGACGATTAAGTTTCCATGAAATGTGTCCTAAACAATAAAAAGGACGATTAAGTTTCCATGAAATGTGTCCTAAACAATAAAAGGGACAATCAAGCTTCCATGAAGTGCGTCCTAAAAAATAGTAAAGGGTATTTCAGTTTTCATAAAACGGGTCCCAATCAATAAAGACATTTGAATTTCCATGAAATGTGTCTTGATTAATTTCTAAAATAATATTTCTTGTTCATTACAAGTTAAAAACTTCTTGATGAGTTCAAGCACGGTCTACCTCTTAACTCTGCTAACCTGCTAAAAAGATCTAAAATACAATAAAATGCCTAAATAAACTAATGTGTTTGCAAATGGCAATAAGAGGATCTTGAGAAAAGACTTGTCGGGCCGTCATTCGCCGAGTCTTCTTCGCCTTCTTCCCTTTTCCTCGGCCTCGTCGAGTCTTCTTCCTTTCTTCTCAATAATGTCGGTATCCCTCATCCCGACCTCTGGTATCCTCACTGGAGCCTCTACCAACCCCGTGTCAATGAGCGCTCTCTCTATACGAGCACGAGTCCGCACCTCCTCCCTCTGAGCCTCAGTCAAAGGAGCGACCTCGGACAATCTCTTGTACCGAGCCTCCATATCCCCTGATCAAGTCACCTGATTGGTTATGGCAACTCGCCTTAGCCTCAGTCTCCCTCGAGTCCTACTCGAGTCACGGTCGCCTCCCAATAAAGCTCGACGTCTATCCTCCAAGATAACCCGAGTCGCTCCCATCTCCCTCTCATACCGGTCCAAGTAGACAATGGTCAAGATGGTGTCTCTTCCTGCTCCTGAAGATAGCCTGGGTGGGAAAGCGGTATGTGTCCAAGCCCTCGAGAAGAAAGAGAAGGCTGGATCTCTCATGTCCAATGACACCACCTCCATGGTCCGGATGTCCTCCCAATCACTCAATGGCTCCTGTAAGGCCCCAAACCGCCTGGATACCAAGCAGGTATGTAGAAGGACGACCAACAGAATCCTGGAACCCTCGCAAAGATAAGACTCCTGAAATATCCTCCTCAGTTTGCAATCTCCAATGTGGTATCCACCAACGGATGTCCGAAGTGGATAGCCTAGCCATCATCGCTCCCCACCCTCTGCTTCGTTGCCTAGGTGCACCTCTCCTAGAAATCACCCAAGGGCACCGAGTCGGCAAAGCCCGCAAAGCCCCGGCAAAGCCCCGAGCCTCTCCGCAGCCACAAAGTCAACATAGCCGGACTCCCGGACCTCATGAAAATGGTCTCCCGAGCCATCCTGTCGATCCCATGAAATGTCTCTCCCAAAACTAGTGGGACAATGTCCTTCCCGGCCCTGCAGCCTCGACCATGTCTAAGAGACCACTATGACAGTCCCCACGGACTCATCGGTGAACAAAATAGAGAATATGCAAAGAATGAAAGCATCCATAGCCACCGTGGTCGCAGCCATATCTGGAGACCCAAACCTCGCCCGGATATCGAAAGGTCAATCCTATCCGGGCTACCATCATCCCTCGGCCTCTCCCAAAGGAATCTCGCAGAAAAGATGCAAGCTTTACCGTCACCGGCACGTCTCCGATCAGCGGAATAGATATAGCCTCAATCTCGGGACCCCAATCAAGGCTCGGAAGTCTTCGTGCGTTGGGACAATCTCGTTGTAAGAAAAGGTAAACATGTCTCCGGACATCCCAGAACTTGCTGCGGCTCTCAACAGATCCCAATCGGGCGGGAGATCCCTCAAATGCCATAAAGACTTGATCTTGAAGGAAGAATCAAGCAGCCCCTTGTGATTTTGGAAGTTATATCTCACCCAAGATTGAAGACCGGATAGAAAAATGGTCTCGCTTCCCTTTGCAATCTAACGGGATTCTCCATCGCAAAATGATCAAAGATGGTGCTTTTAGGTCCAAAATATGCTTTGGGAACAATTGGGACAAGTCTAGAGTTGAAAATGAAATGAAATGGCCAAGCCTTGCTTTTATTCAGAAAATAACCACTCGGGACAGATGTAACCGTTAGCCGCACGGCTTCATTTGCCCTCAAGGCCATGCCGCACGGCTACATTAGCCCTCTGCAGAAAAAAATTCTGCAGCAACCAAAGTTGCTGCCCAAAGGAGTTTTCACCCCACTTTTTCAACCAAAACCTGTACAAAAACATGTCCAGAAGCCATTCAAGCATTTATACACCATTATAAATCATTTTGGCCCATTTTCAGCCCCAATTCCAAGCAAAAAAGTCGCCCCAAGGCTCAGATAATATGCAAATTGAAAAAGCATGAATTAGAAAAGCATTTAAAACATAAATACAATGTTTTCGCCCCATCGGCGCCCAAATAAAGCAAAAAAATAAACAAAGTGTGCATAAAAATTGTAAATTGTTTGTTTTTGTTCCAAATCTACTCTAGAGACCTCCTAGGCCTCCGATTCTTCTTCATCTTCATCGCTGCTCAGCTCGTAGACGCTAGCCTCCCTCATCAGGTCCTCCTGGTCGCTCACATCAGATAGATGGACATTATCGTGCCCGTACTCGGCCACTGCTCCAGAATATCAGCATTGGGTCCCCGCCCCGAGGCATGGCACCGGAAGAGTACTACGAGGCCGATGAGGTAGACGTGTGCCCCCGACATGCCTTCTCTTGCGCCCGGGCTCTGTGCATCCGCTAACGCCTTCGAAGTGCAGCCGGCTTCCTCGAAGCAGACCGGCACATGTCCTTCCAGCCCCTATTCTGCCTGACCACTATCGTAAGTGCGAAATGGAACCCGAGAAAAAGAGGAAAAAAGAAAAATCTCGTAAAATCTCGTAAAATAGCAAAAAGCGAGAAAATCTGAAAGCTAAAAAGGGAATAAGACCCTAAGAAAGTATACTTACAGTGCTATCATGCGGCAAGGTGTACCGGGGGCTCCCTAGTCTCGGGGACAGGTATCCTCATCCTCCTCGGCACTCCATGGACCACGTAGGACAAAGCAGGAGGGATCGGCGGGTCAAGAGGCTCATCCTCCCCATATCCCTGAGTGACCGCCAGCTTCACTAGCTTCTGTGGCGTCCTCAGCGCTCGCTCCACAAACACAACGTAGGGGTATCCATGTCAGTACTCCTCCGCAGCCACGCCTGCCTGGTACCTAGTAATCTCATCTGCCAAGCCCGATCCTCGAGCCGCTAGCATCCGTCTTTGGAGGATCACGGAGTAATGGCATCCGGTGGAGGGACACGGCCATCTGCCTCGAGAAACGGTCCCCCAAATATATGACATCACATGTCGGCCTGGTCGGCCACCTCCTCTGCCTCGTCGCCTCAATGGCCTCTCCCAGCAAAATCTCCGGATACCTGCCCCAAGGGTAGAAGTCCACTCCATCAGGCTCGTCCTTGTTGATAATCGGCCTCACCATCTTATAATCAAAAGTAATCCGGGTCTTTCCCGTGAACTTATCCCTCGCATCTCCCCTCCAGCGGATCATGGCAGGGAAGATGGTGATATCACTCTGTTGGTTCCAAGGAAAGAACCTGATCACCTCACAGAACCAGACCTGCATGTTCAAAACATCAAAAGGGTCATTTTTTTCTTTCATAAAAGTCTCAAGACAGGAAAAGAAAGAGAAAAGAAAGCGAGACTACCTCAAGGGCAAATGAAAAGCAGTCCATGGAAGCAGCTTTGTTCCGGCTGTACATGTCCAAAGAGAAGTAGAGCTCCGCCAATCCGGCCTCTCCCCAAGAGACCGTCCCTATCCCATCCACATCCTCCAGAGAGTCGAGGAGGCAAGTCATGGCCAGCGTCCCAGAATTAGCAAAAATGGTGACCGACAGCATCAACCACACAAAGGCTCTAGCCGGGCCAAGGGCCACATCGCTAACGACAAAGTCCCGTATGCAGTTCTGGACTGCCACCTCGACATTCTGTGTCTCCATCCCTAGCCCCTTGGGAATCAACTCAAACCCGACCAAAGCTCGGAACTCCTCAGCTGTGATGTGGTCCCTCCAAGTCACAGGCCTCCCAGTGAACTGTAGACCAGTGATAGCCGTGAAATCAGCGGGAGTCACTGTCAGCTCTCCCCAGCTCAGATGGAAGCTATGAGTGCTATCCCACCAAAACTCAGATAGGGCCTGGACTAAGCCCTTGCTCTTAGAGGTGATGTGGATCCCCCTGCCGATAGCCTCAATGAATGAATCTAGGCCGATAGCCCGCACCAGCTTCTTGGGATTCACCCCATTCTTCTCAAAATAGGGCATCCTCTCCCAAAGCCTGACCGCTATCTCAGATGGCCCTCTGGACTTGTTCTCCTGTAGACAAGCACAGCAAAGAGATGCATCAATCTTTCATCTCATTTAAAAAGCATGCATATATTCAAAAAGTGCACATGTTTTCAAAAGAAAAGCATTCACAAAAATTTTCTATCATCCTTTGCATAGAAGACACGTCTTTCATCACTTGAAACACGTCATGTCAAGTCTCATTGCTTTCCTAAAGCACAAAATCACAATTTTCACAAAATTCCTTGCACATAAGCATTATTCTTTCAAAAAGTGGCATGCATGAATCCTTTTCATCTTCCAAAACCTTGTTTTCTCATTGATAATCAAAATTTTGACCTAGTTCTAGCACATGCAAGAACTCCGTCTCACTTTAAACAATTATCATTCTTACTTTATTTTCGAGAAAAAAGTGGGTCATTCCCATTATTATTATCAAATAAATTGCACATGCATGTTCTTAGCCTCATAGGTTCATCATCAATGTCATTCAAAAATCCTAGGAAAATCCTAGAAAATTCCTAAAATTCGGGTCAAGCCCTAAATCAATCAAAATTCAATCAAAATCGACGGAATCGAGCCAAATAAGAACGCTTACCCCAACCGATCGCGGGTTCGTCGATTTGTGCTCTCTTCTCCCCGGATAAAGCTCCGATGGAGGCATAAGAAAGTCATACTTTCTCTCCGTTCGAACGATCTCTTTCCTCCTCCTCCGAGCGGCCGCGGAGATGTTTCTTCTTGCTTGCCTCGGTATAGGATTACCCTCCGGATCCATTCCAATCGATAGAAGCAAAGGGAATTGAAGAATTTTGAAGAAATTTTCTCTCCTCTCTCTCTCTTCCTCGGCTGGGAATGGGCGGCAGTAATGCCCAATTGCCCGTTCAAATCTGTTTTAAATAATCTGGAAAAAACAGACTTCTAGCCGTACGACTTCTTTTTCCTCCATCTCATGCCGGGCGGCCTCATTCGCTCTGAGAAAAAATTACAATTTTGCCCCTGGACTTTCCACTTGGGCCTACAATTCCCGTTATCCTTTACCTAAGATAACACCCTTTTCAGAAGATATCCCTTATCTCCTAAGCAATTAAGCTTTTCTTCCCGCCGCTCCGTTAATTCCGTTATAACGGGATAACGCTAGGTGACAACCTCCGAATTATCAAGAACTCTAAACTTAGCCTACCTCTATCACGAATAGTGACGTACGCTAAAGTTCTCTAAACTTAGCCTACCTCTATCACGAATAGTGACGTACGCTAAAGTTCTCTAAACTTAAGATACCTCTATCCCAGATAGTGACGTATGTTAAGTTCTCTAAACTTAAGATACCTCTATCCCGGATAGTGACGTATGCTAAGTTCTATAAACTCTAGCTACCTCTATCCCGGATAGTGACGTATGCTAAGTTCTCTAAACTTAAGATACCTCTATCCCGGATAGTGACGTATGTTAAGTTCTCTAAACTTAAGATACCTCTATCCCGGATAGTGACGTATGCTAAGTTCTCTAAACTCTAGCTACCTCTATCCCGGATAGTGACGTATGCTAAGTTCTCTAAACTTAAGCTACCTCTATCTCGGATAGTGACGTATGCTAAGTTCTCTAAACTTAAGCTACCTCTATCCCAGATAGTGACGTACGCTCAAGTTCTTCTGACATAAGCTACCTCTATCCCGAATAGTGAAGTATGCTTAAGTTCTCTCAACTTTAGCTACCTCTATCTTCTCGATAGTGACGTAAGCTCTAGTTTCTTCAGGTGATAACCTCCATTAATTGTCAATCAGGTGACAACCTCCATTAATTGTCAAAACCCTCAAGGATCCTAGACATCGTTCCTAACTATCTAGTGATGCTTGAACTACGATCAAGGCTTGATTCCTCCGGGATACGTAGGTAGCCTTTCATAAAAGGTCCAGCCATCCGACCACTTTGGTCATCCTGTTCCTTCGTCACTCATCAGTGATGAAGTAACCCCTCATAGAGGTTTAGATATCTGACCCCCTCATAGAGGTTTAGATATCTGACCACATCGGTCACTTCTAGCATATCCCCAGTAGGATCAATTGCTTGACCTCTTAGGTCATTTTCTCTTCTACTTCCCCAGCAAGAGACCAGTTTCTCTTCTCCATTCCCCATCGGATCTTTTCTGAACTACGGCCTGGCTTGATTCCCACTCGGGATATGTAGGTAGCCTTCCAGAGGTTCAGCCACTCGACCACCTCGGTCTCTCAATCCGTCTCGGCATTCGCCAGATCGGATCCTTTTCTATCGACAACCCCACTCGCCTTGCAAGTGACGTTGCCGAGGGGCTTCTGTAAGTACCCAAATCTGGCTCATGCCTTCCGGTTAAATTTCCCGGCAATTTCGGTAAGTTTTTCGGTAATTTCCCGGACCTTCCTAGTGTTCCGGAAATATTCCGGAACTGTTCCAAATTAATTATGGACTGAAAGGGAAGCTTCCCAATTAAGAAACACGTTTTTCTTAATTGGGAGGAAGCTTCTAGAATTTGCAACCTTGCATGTTTCTAGAAATGCTGAGTCACAAGGGATAATGCCGCACGGCTGCATTAGCTCGAGGTCTCTGGCCGCACGGCTTCATTAGCCTTATCCAGACTTCCTATAAATAGAGCCCTCCTCTACCCATTTTAATCATAAACAAAAAGCATAATACTCTCATAATACGAAGAAGATCCCCCAAAGAGCTGCTGAAAGTCCAAGAAGGTGAAGAAGAAGGCCAAGAAGTCACCTCCCTCCTCCTTGAAGATCCCAAGATCAAGTCCTCCTCCTAGCTCCATCCAAAGAAGAAGAGGAAGCCATTGGTAACCTCACACGCCCTAACCTTGCATCTTAAATTGCTATATGTAATTATAATTGCTCATTGCATTTCATACATTGCATTTATCTTGCTTGGGACTTGATAGATTAAAGATCATATCTTTATAACCCCTTTCCCCCTTTTGCATGCATTAGGCATCCTTTGCCATTAAAGATGTAATCTTTGAATGAAAGGTGCATCCTTTGCACCTAAAAACCCCATTTTTCAATAAAAATGTCATTTTCATGCATCCTTTGCATATAAAAATCCAATCTTTATGATAAAAATGTATCCTTTGCATTCAAATCCTTTTTCAAGCACCCTTTGCATTAAAGATCATATCTTTATCCCAAATTAGCATCCTATGCTTTTCAAAATACAATCTTCATGCATCCTTTGCATATTCAAATACCAATTTCTTCATAAAAATGCATCATTTGCATAAAAATCATGTCTTTATGCATCATTTGCAAATAAAGATCATTTCTTTAAATCAAATGCATCCTTTGCAACCCAAAAATGTCATCTTTTCATTAAAAATGTCATTTTTACATGCATTCCCCCATGTCCCCATTAGCAACCTCGGAACGGACCGGTGTAAAAGATCCTATCTTTACATCGTTCCTTCCATAAAGGTTTCATAATTTCTTTAAAAAGGGACAACCTTGAACCCTATATCTCCTATTATCACTTAAGATGAGTATGAAGCATCTATATGAGCTCGACCGTCTTAAAGTGTAGGATTGATGGGCTAAGGACCCTCCTTTTCTAAAGAACCTCATCTTTGACTATAAAGAGAGTCATTCTCTCGATCACGCAAGTCCCAAGGTCCAAAAATGCGATGATCACAAGTCCAAGATGAGGACGGGATCAAAATCTCGAATACATAAAATCCAAGAAATCCCGAGCGACAACCAACAAATGGTTTGTACGTCCGGAAGACGACTTGGGACATTCCCTCCCTTATTTTCAAACACATGCACACAAGAAAGCACGCAAGCAAGCACGATTAATGGGATATTGGGAGACTTGCTCCGGCAAGGCACCTTGGGTGAACGACGATCCGTTCTTCCCAAGGGGTAACTTAACCTCCGAACCCATAAAACCTTTTTTTCAAAGTTTTGAGGTAATCAAAATGGCGTGGCGACTCCGTTTTTCAAATTAAACCGGATGTCTTCAAACTCGCGTGAATTTCCAAAATAAATACACAAAAATTTGGAGCACACATTCACACGTGGCGACTCCGTTTGATTTCAAAAAATCGGGTACATCACAAGTGTTTGGATATGTTTTTGTACAGGTTTTTGTTGGAAAAGTGGGGTGAAAACTCCCTTTGGGCAGCAACTTGGTTGCTGCAGATTTTTTCCCACATCAGGCAAATGAAGCCGTGCGGTCTGGTCTCTGGAGCAAAAGAGGCCGTGCGGCTCACAGTTCTGTCTGGACTGGTCTTTTTCAAAATAAAATCAAGGCTTGGACATTTCATTTCATTTTCACTCTAGACTTGTCCCAACTATTCCCAGAGCACATATTTGACCTAAAGACGTCAACTTTGATCATCTTGCAATGGAGAAGCCCGTTAGAGTGCAAAGGGGGAAAAGAGACCGCTTTCTGTCCGATCTTCAATCTTGGGTGAGATATAACTTTCAATCTCACAAGGGGCTGTTTGATTCTTCTTTCAAGATCAAATTTTTATGGCATTTGAGGGATCTCCCGCCCGATTGGGACCTTTTGAGAGCAGCAGCAAGGTTTTGGGACGTCCGGAGACACGTTTACTGCTTTTCTTACAATGAGATTGTCCCAACCTATAAAGATTTCCGAGCCTTGATTAGGGGTCCGAAAATTGAGGCTATATCGATTCCTCTGATCGAAGATGTGCCGGTGGCGGCAAAGCTTGCATCTTTTCTGCAGATATCTCTGGTAGAGACTGAGGGGATGATGATAGCTCCAGACAGGATTGACCTTTCTGATATCCCGAGCAGGTTCGGGTCTCCGGATATGGCTACGACCACGGTGGCCATGGATGCATTTATCCTCTGCATATTCTCGTCTCTGTTCACTGCTGAGTCGTGGGAATCTGTCATGGTGGTCTCTTGGACATGGTTAGGGATTGCAGGGCTGGGAAGGACCTTGTCCCATTGGTTTTGGGTGAGACCTTGCATGGTATCGATAGGATGGCTAGAGGAGACCATTTCATGAGGTCTGGGAGTCCGGCCATGTTGACTTTGTGGCTGCAGGAGAGGCTCGGGGCTTTGCCAGGGGCTTTGCCGACTCAGTGCCCTTGGGTGATTTCCCGGAGGGGTTTACCTCGACAGCAGGACCAGGGAGTAGTGGAGCCATGATGGCTAGGTTATCCACTTCGGATATTCGTTGGTGGGTACCTCACTGGAGGTTGCGGACCCAGGAGGACATTTTAGGAGTCCTATATAGTGAGGGTTCCGGGGTTACTGCTGGTCATCCTTCTACATACCACCGCTTGGTATCCGGGCGGTTCGGGGCCTTACGAGAGCCGTTGGGCGGTGGGAGGACATCCGTACCATGGAGGTGGTGCCATTAGATATGAGGAGATCCGGCCCGGCTTCTCATTCTTCTCGAGGGCTTGGACGTATGCGCTTTCCCACCCGGGGCCATTCTCGGGAGCGGGAAGAGTACCATCTTGACTACGGTCTACTTGGATTGGTACGAGAGGGAGATGGGAGCGACTCGAGGTCATATTGGGAGAGAGGCGTCGAGGCTTTATTGGGGGTGGCGCGGACTCGAGTAGGACTACGAGGGAGGCGGAAGCTAAGGCGAGTCACCATAACCAGTCGGGTGACCTTATTAAAGATATGGAGGCTCGATATAAGAGGCTTTCTGAAGTCGCTCCCTTGACTGAGGCTCAGAGGGAGGAAGTGCGGACTCATGCCCGTATTGAGAGGGCACTTATTGACACAGGTTTGATGGAGGCTCCAGTGAGGATACTGGAGATCGGGATGAGGGAAACCGACATCATGGAGAAGAAGAGAAAGAAAACTCAACGGGGTCGAGGTAAAGGGAAGAAGACCAAAGAAGACTCAGTGAATGACAGCTGACAGATCCTTTCTTAGGATTCCCATATTGCCATTTTGCAAACACAGTAGTTTATTAGGCATTTTATTGTATTTTAGATCTTTGTAGCAGGTTAGCAGAGTCAAGAGTAGGCTGTGCTTGAACTCATCAAGAAGTTTTTAACTTGTAATGAACAAGAGATATTATCTTAGAAATTAATCAAGACACAATTTCATGAAAATTTCAGATGTCTTATTGATTAGGACCCGTTTTATGAAAACTTGAATGCCTTTTATTTTTTGCTTAGGACGCATTTCATGGAGACTTAATCGCCCCTTTTTTATTGTTTAGACCGAACCATAAATGGCTGCCTACGTTCCCCTTTTACAAGAAAGACTAAGGGGCTCAGGTATTCGTAGTTCATTCTGGTGAATTTTTTTTTTTTTATGTGCAATCCTGTTTTTTGCCTAGACCGCCCTTTTTTGGGTTTTCAGCCTAGCTGGGCATTACTCTTTTTGCACTAAGATTTTTTTTATGTGCAACCCTGTTTTTTGCCTAGACCGCCCTTTTTGGGTTTTCAGACTAGCTGGGTATTACTCTTTTTGCACTAAGATTTTTTTCTTTTTATTTATTTATTTATTTTTTTTTTTATTATTGTTTTTTATTTTCTTTTTTTTATTTTTATTTTTATTTTTTTTAGACATAGTACCTTCGGAGCTTATCACCGTTGACTGGGTGGACAAAGGGATTGTCGTCCAGGTCTGCAAGCTTCATGGCTCCTCCCGATAGTATCTTCTGCACCACATACGGGCCGATCCAAACGGGTTCCCATTTTCCCAGGGGGTTGTCTCTGGTAGGGGGCTTCACCTTCAATACTAAGTCACCCTCTTTGATGTCCCTGACCTTGACCTTTTTGTCAAATGCTCTGGCCATTCGCCTCTGGTAGGCTCGGGTATGCTCCATGGCTTTTAGCCTTCTTTCATCGAGCAGGGCCAACTCATCATGCCGGCTACGTAGCCATTCTACTTCGTTGACACTGTTTTCCAGGAGGACCCTTAATGACGGGATTTCCAACTCCACTGGTAACACTGCTTCCATCCCGTAAGTTAGGGCAAAAGGAGTTTCTCTGTGGGTTTCGCAGACGTTACGCAGCCCCGAGTGCCAGGTGAAGCTTTTCGGGCCAATCATGACCACGGGTGGCCATTTTCCGGATGATCCGTTCGAGCGTCTTATTAGCGGCTTCCACGGCTCCGTTAGTCCGAGGTGCATGTACGGGGACGACTTGTGGCGAGTGATTACGAATTCGACGGTAACCTATCGCAGTCTCCTTCAAAGTGCGACCCATTATCAGAAATGATCTCAATTGGCACCCCATATATGCACATTATGTTTTCCTTGATAAACTGGGCCACTTTCTTGGAAGTGTGGACCTTGTAGGACTTGGCCTCTACCCACTTGGTGAAGTAGTCGACGGCTACTAACACAAATTCATGCCCATTGCTCCCTGTCGGGGCTATCTTCCTTATCACGTCAATACCCTAAGCTGCAAACGGCTAAGGAGTCATCATGCAGTACAGGTCATGAGGCGGGAGATGGTTGAGGTTGGCAAACCGTTGGCATTTGTCACACGCTCGGACATGCTGGACACAGTCTGTCTCCATGGAAATCCAGTAGTAACCCATTCTGAGGATCACTTGCATCAGGGCTCTAGCATTCATATGAGGACCGCATGGACCATTGTGGACTTCGGTCATCAATTCTCTGGCCCTTTCTTGAGTGACGCACAAGAGGAGTGGTCCTTGGTATCGCTTTTTGTACAGGTTGCCTCCTTAAATGACATAATGGGAGGCCAACCTTTTCAGGGCTTGCAAGCTCTTGGCTTTGACACCTTCTTTTGGTCTACCTTCTTTGTCTCTGAAAGCTGACTCTCCATCTTTGAGGAACTGGTAAATTTGATTGTACCAGGGTTCCTTGATAGGCTCAGGTCCCAAGTCTACTTCACAACAGAAAGCCGGGGCTTCTCTTCTACCCACTCTGAAGGGTTTTATGGCTTTTCCCTCGGGAATCTCTACCAGTGAGGCTAGAGTAGCTAGGGCATCTGCAAATCTGTTCTTTTCCCTTGGCAAGTAGTGGAAAGTCACTTCTCTGAACTGTCCAGTCAACTCGTCCATATGGGCATGATACCGCTGAAGATTAGGGTCCACAGTCATCCATTTGTTGGAGACCTGGTTGATGATCGGGTGAGTCTCCATAAACTTCGAGCTCCTTGACATTCCTTTCTAAGGCGGCTTCTAAACCAGCAATGCGAGGCTTCGTACTCGGCAACATTGTTCGTGGCGGGGAAGTTCAACTTAAGGGCTATGGGCGTGTGCTCATCTTTCGGATCGACCGGTAGCATCCCTACGCCATTTCCTCTTTTGTTAGCGGCTCCATCAAAGAAAAGGCGCCATCGGTTCTCGGGCTCGACTACAAAGATCCCTTCATCTGGGAATTGGGGTTCGGGCCCACGGTCCTCATTCTTGGGAAAATTTGCCGGATGGTCGACAATGCTTGACCCTTGATGGCCTTTACGGTCACGTAGTTGATGTCGTATTCGGCTAAGAAGAAGGACCATTTTGCTAGACGCATCGAGAGGGAAGGCTTATCGAAGATGTACTTGATGGGGTCCATTTTCGAGACCAAGTTCACGGGGTGGGCTTGCATATAATGCTTGACTTACCGACTACCCAGACCGATCTGCATAAGTCTTTTCACATCTTTGAGTAATTGAGCTCACTTCCCTGCTGGCTTCCGAGTGACAAAGTAAATGGCATTTTCTACTGAGAGTCTTTCTTCTCTGAGCAAGCATAGCCCCATTGCCGTATCGGTGACGGTGAGATAGAGCGAAGAGGTTTTTGTCTATGTGGGGGCATAGTACCGGAGGATGTACTAAGTACGCCTTGATGCGGTCAAAGGCATCTGGCATTCTTCGGTCCACTCTGTGTGTACATTCTTCTTCATGAGCTTGAAAATGGGCTCGCACATAGTGGTCAAGCGGTTGTGAAATGGGTGATGTCTTGCGGTTTGCCCATAAAGCTTTTGACTTCTGTCTGGGTTTGAGGTGGCCTCATGTCCATAATGGCTTTGATCTTTCGGGGGTCGACTTCGATACCTCGCTCCGTGACCATATACCCAAGCACTTTTCCCCTTGTCACTCCGAAGGTGCATTTAGCAGGGTTTAGTCTCATGGAATGTTGTCTCAGCCTTTCAAAGAACTTTCGCAGGTCAACAAAGTGTTGCCCATCCTCGCCTTTGGAGTGGATTATCATGTCGTCGACGTAGACCTCAATCTCCTTGTGGATCATGTCATGAAAAAGAGCGGTCGCTGCCCTTTGATAAGTAGCCCCGGCGTTCTTAAGCCCAAATGGCATTACTGTATAGCAGTAAGTTCCCCACGGTGTGGTGAAGGCTATCTTTTCTTGGTCTTCTTCGGCCATCTTGATCTGGTTGTAGCCTGCAAAGCCGTCAACGAAGGATTTGACTTCGTAGTTGGCAGTGGAGTCCACCAAGATGTCTATGTTTGGCAAGGGGTAATCGTCTTTGGGGCTGGCCTTGTTCAGATCCCGGAAATCTACACAGCAGCGCACCTTCCCATTGGCCTTGGTTACGGTCACAATATTGGACAACCATGTCGGATATTCGATGACTCTGATGAATCCTACCCGCAGTAGCTTCTCAATTTCTTCTTTGACCTGTAGAGACCACTCTGGCTTGATTTTTCTCGGTTTACGCTGCGGCTTAGCATCTAGTGCTAGAGGGATTACGTGCTCTACTATCGAGCTGTCTAGCCCCGACATATCCTTGTACGACCATGCAAAGACGTCCATGTATTCTGCGAGCGAGATTAACCGGTCTGTCCCTTTCAACCCCCACAGGAAGAAGCTTCCAATCTGTGTCTCTTTAGGTTCCTCGACGGTACCCAAGTTAACACTTGTCAAAACCTCCTCGGCGGCTTGGGCCCGGTTTTCCTCTTTTACGTAACTGCTTAAAGATTTCTTTAATGTATTGTTCGTTTAGTGTGTTTGCATCTTGTTCAAATGATTCATTATTAAGCTGTTGTTAAGTTTTGAGTTAATTTATCATTTGTTAAGTTGGCAATAAGAGGATACTCGAAAGATCTGTCATTTCATTCAAAGCAAGGGAAAGATGACATTGATTACATGTTCATAATCCTCGGGCGTGAGGCCTTCGGATGACTCGGAGGATGGAATTCAAAGATTCTGACTCAGCTGTATAGACGACGGGGTGTTTGACACGGCAGGTTGAGAAGGACGGGGTACCAATCCAAGCTCCATGATCATTTCTTTGTCGGTGGCTATCGGCCACGAGAATGTCTCCCAATTCTTCAACGGCATCTCTGTCTTAGTCACCAAAGTGCGGGGATCGAAAGGCTCTTCACCACCGTCTCCAATTACGGCAACTACCTCATCATCGAGTGAAGTCGATCAAATCGGGGATACGTGCTTCTTCATCAAACAACTTTTGCAAACCCCACTCACTGTCTTCACTACTGGCAGCTTCTATCTGGCTGATCTTCGGAAGAGCTAACTCAAAGGCGGAGAAATCCATTACCCCGAATGAGAAGAATGCTGACCCTTTGACACTATTCTGGTTTCCCTTGGTGACACACTCGTTCTGAACGGTAGTGGTAGCTCCAGGAATGTCCGACAAGTCGAGGAAGATTCTCCGAACAGGATTTGCTGGTTTTCCCCTAACTTTCTCAAGATTTTCCAGAAGGGTTCTCCTCAGGGAGGTCTGACGGTCACTTTCATCGTATTGAGATGAAAGTGTGCCTTTAGCTTTTCTGTCAGAGACAAGCTGTAGGGATGGAGATGAACCCCTTCACTTCGTTTTCCTGGAACTGTGCCTTTAGCTTTTCTGTCATCCCGAGAGTTCGGTTTGTATCCCAAGCCATATCTGGTAGTCTGTTCCTTTACATCAATGATAGTATTGCGACCCTGCAGTCTTTTGCCCAATCCAAGCCCCGGAAGATAACCCATTTTCCTCATCATTCTCATGGCAGGGGAGATTCTATCGGAGGTAGTGGTGAGGTCAGTGCAACACACTTGTGCTTTGGAAGAAGCTACAGAGAATCCAGTCAAGGCAAACCCTTCATCATCATGCTTAATTTCCAATATCGGGATACCTCCGATCTTTGGTTCCTTCCACCGTGACCTTTGTCTCCGTAAATAGTGGTGATAGTACCATCACTTGACTGAAATTTGATGCATTGGTGCAGAGTAGAGGCTACCCCGTTTATCTGGTGGATCCAAGGGCGTCCCAGCAGAGCGGTAAATGAAATCGGAATGTCAATCACTTGAAAGTCAACGTCCATGACCTTTTTCCCGAACCATAACTTGAGAGTAGCAATCCCCAAAGCGATCGTGCGGTGGAGTCATAGGCCTTAATAGTCGACTAGAAGGCTTCAAATCCGTGGGCTTCGGATCCAATAAGTCCATCATCTTTCTTTGGCGGGACATTCATTGCGGACCCTCCATCGACTAATACCCGTGGCAACCGGCGTTCTTCCAAGCGGACCGTGATGTAAAGAGGTTCGTTATGACTAGCCCCATACTTTGGCGGGTCCAGTCGGTGAAGGTAATGATGTTTCCGTAATGGATACTTCCAATCATACGGACGACCTCATGCGGGGTGACATCTATGGGCACCATGGTCTTGGCCAAACTTTCTTCTAGTTTCGGCTTATGAGGGTATGAAGAGGTTAACGGGGACCACAAGGAGATATTGGCACGAGTACACTTCAAGCGAGTCGGCACCGGATCCTCCTTGTCGAGTCGGCTTTTACGCCACGGCTTATAGGGTCTTTTGTCTATTTTCGGCTCGTAGACGACATTTCTTTTGTCACCCTTAGGGTACATTCAACACTCATCTGTCCGGACCGAGTCATCACATAGACATTAGACTTCTACGAATCATCATTCCTCTTGGAGGATTACGTCGGCTCTTTCAAAGTCGAGGCGGGCTCTTGCGGCGTATGGCCAATTCTGGCGATTAATCGATTAACAGCACTACCGAGAGGCATAGGCGGCTTCCCGAATCGATCCCGGGTTAATGGCTTTACGGCCTTCTCGGGGTTTGGAATTCTTAACCGACTTAGCGGCGGGCGATTTCGGCTTCATCCTTTTCACTCGAGCCTTGACAGGTCTCATTCGGGCTTTTCAAGGTCGGCATGCAACAGAATTATCAGAGTCTGGAGGTTTGCTAATGGCTTTCTCACTTGGACCTAGCAACTTTTTCAGCAGAGCGGGGTCATATTCCTCGTCACTATCAAGCATATCCCTCTTTTCTTTAGGGGTTAGCCTTCTGACGGCATCTTTGACGTTGGCCAAACACTTTTTGAAGTGGGAAATTCCATCATCGAGAAGGATTTCTGCGGGGTCAAACCTCATGGCGGGTTCCTGTTCTTTACTGTCAGGAAGATTTTCTGGGCTTTTCGGCTTCTGAGCTAACCACTCCTCTACTGTTCCTTCTGGCATTTTATTTGTGTCTTCCTCAGTATCACTACAGTAACTCTCGTGAGAAATCTCATCTTGACTCTGATGACCAATGAGGGCAAAAGTAGGTCGGGATACTTGGCGCCATATAAGGGGTATCTTGGACTTTTCCTCTGACTTGGGGATTACCAAGAAAAAATCACTGTCATCATAGGACATAAAGGGGACCGGGTTGCTTCGAACCTTAAGACTCTTTCCAGGGCATCCATACACTCTTCTTCAGACAAGGTTTCAGGGGTGACTCTTATCACTGCAATGGAGTCTACTCTTCCCGACGGGGTTTGGCCTCAATGACGCTTATATGTTCTAGATCGACGGGTGGAGCCCACTTCCCTCTTTCAGCTAAAGCTTCGATCAAGTTCCTCCATTCACCGACCAAGTCTTTGTAAGGAGTATTGAACTCTAGGATGTAGAATTCGTATGCTGCCTCATCTGAGCTTGCATCCTTTTTCTCTTCCGAACCTTCACACAGGCTACTGACACATTTTGAAGTGATACCATCTCCCATTTCAGGTCCATGGTTTTCTACTTCATCTTGCCCTCCGGGTTTCACTTCTGTTGATTCCAGGTTCATTCCTTCTCTTGAACCGTCATCATCATGTAAATCCACCCATTCCTGTTCTCATTTCCAACTGACTCTTCAGTGCCATTGTCTGGGAGATAGGCAAATTCACAGGCGTTGACAAAGTTAGAAAGGTCAGGCTGGTACTGGAATTCCAAGGTAGGGAAATTTGGCTCAGGCTGAGAGGAGGGAAAGAGTCCAATGGGGTAATGCAGAGGTTGCGTTACGGGGATAGCTGTGGCGTTTGCTCTTTGTTGGTAGGGAACAAAGCTACGTCTTATCTGAGGAGGAGAGGGTGTCGGGACCCTGATGGCTTGAGACATTGGGAAGGAATGAAAAGGGACAGTCTTTGGCAATGGATCATATGTGGATGGAGGAAGGCATTGGTTATAGGCTAGCTCTTCTTCCCTAGTCATCTGGTTACCCAAACCAGTACTGTTCTCTGTCAAATCGGCCATTCTGACTCTCTGGACTGACAAAGCTGAGGATTCTGGCAAACTGTCTGAGAATTCTGCGCTAACAAGTCGCTGACCCGGTGTTCTCACCCACTTCTTTCTCGCTGCGGGAAAGGGATAGGAGAGGTTTAGACTCAGGGTAGGTGTTTAGGCTGAAGGCTCAAGCAATATGCAAATTAAGGATCTTCCAGTTTACTTAAAACAGTGTCTTTTATTAATTTCTATTTGGTTGGAAAAGGGGTTCTGCCCTTTTTTTTCGCAACTACTCTAGATCCTGATCAGTGGGTTCCGTCACTACGTCTATAAGCCCCTCGTATTCCACCTGTATTTCGACCTCCCAGGGTGGACAGCCCCGGGCGAGGGTCCTATAGGGCACGCGGATCCCACCGACCGAGAGAGAAGAACGCTCCTAATGGGTCTAGCGGGTCATAGGAACTTTTAACGCACGAGCGATGTGAATTATAGTCAAGGAAATACCGGGAAAGTCTCGTCTTTCAGCCTTAACAGAATTTCGGCAGAATTTCGCTTGCGCGATTGACGTTTTGACTTTTCGGTAATGTCCGAGAAGATAATAGGCATGGGTCGGGCGGTAAAATCCGGATTACACAGTGTCACATTGAACTTCGTTGCATACGCCGCGCATGAGTCAAAATCGAAGTCAATGCCGGGTCAAGATCTTGCCAATTTTTCCTTGTCGGAATTTTGGCAGAGCTTCGCTTGAGCGAAAGATCTTTTGGATTTTTGGCATGGAATTGGTCTCGACTCTTACGCATTCCATGCGGGTCAAGGTCAAAGTCAATGCCGGGGTCAAGCTCTTGCCATTTTTTCCTTTGTCGGAATTTTGGCAGAGCTCCGCTTGTGCGGAAGATCTTTTGACTTTTGGCACAGACTCGGTCTCAACTCTTACGCATTCCGTCCAGGTCAAGGTCAAAGTCAATGTCGGAGTCAAGATTCTACCGATTTTTCCTTGTCGGAATTTCGGCAGAGTTTCACTTGAGCAAAAGATCTTGACTTCCGTTACGGACTAAGGCTTGACCTTTACGGGGACATGCAACTGGGCTATATGACACGGACTAGACCAAAAACCAACCAAAAAGTCACGTTTTTTTGAAACGTGTGACACGGACTGTGCATTGGTTGACACTGGCTGCCATGGGGAGTTTGGGGTAATTCCGTGCGCGTCCGGGAGCATCGTAAGGATGTCCGTGACTGCAGTTGAAAAACCACCCCGGGTTTAAAGGGACGTGCGTGCAAAGTGTACAGGATATATAAGGTGCGCGTAGTGTGCGGCCTCCTAAAAATATTCCTTTTTGAGTTAAAACAGAGATTTTCATAAATGTGTTTTAAAGGAATGATTTTTCGGGACGGGGGAAAATGCAATGTATAAGGCACGTAAATTTTCTCGGGAGCCCCGCCGCCTTGGAACCGAATAGCCCCAAGCCGCCAAGGCCGCCGATTAACCCCAATTTTTCCTGGTGGAATTGCCACTGAGGCCGCCCGGTCAGAATCCAAGGAGGATTAAGCCGTACGACTGCATGGATCAATTTTCCAGGTTCCACTCCTTTGCAATTTCAGGTTGCTTCCCGAATATCTTAGGCACCTTTCAGTAGGCTTCCTGTTCAAAGTATGCACAATTCCCAAGATGCAAATGATGCAATGCAATGCGAGGAAAGAAAGCAAGCACGATAATTGGAATCCGTGACGGGAGTCTAACCCGCTCAAAGGAAAAAAGCTTTCTTTTTAGTTTTTTTTTTTTCGAAAAGAGATACCGGTACGTGGGATTGTTAAACCACCGTTTATCCCAAGCCCCGGGTTAGGGAGCGATACAGGAAGGTTAAATGGTTTCCACCTATATACCGGGTATCGTTTATTTTGATAATAAAAGCTTTTCTCCTTTGGGATATCCCCAGCGGAGTCGCCAAACTGTGAATGTGTGCCCAAATTCTAATTTTGTTTTGTTTTTTAGATTGGATTCACGCGATTTTGAAAACATCCGGTTTAATTTGAAAAACGGAGTCGCCACGCCATTTTGATTTCCTCAAAACTTTGAAAAAAGGTTTTTAGGATTCGGAGGTTAAGTTACCCCTTGGGAAGAACGGATCGTCGTTCACCCAAGGTGCCTTGCCGTAGCAAGTCTCCCTAGATTCCATTTTTCGTACTTGCTTGTGTGCTTTCTTGTGTGCATGTGTTGAAAAGAGAGGGGGGGAATGTCCCAAGTTGTCTTCCGGACGTACAAACCATTTAGTTGGTTGTCGCAAGGTAAGGGGGTGAGAGGTTACCAATGGTGGTGACCTCTTCTTCTTTGAATCTTGCCTAGCAGAAGGACCAACTTGGAAGGCTTCAAGGAGGAGGGAGGTGGCTCTTGGCACTCTTCAACTTCCTAGATTTTCGCAGCAGTGCTTGAATAGAATTTTTGGTGCTGAATGTGATATATTGTTGTTGTTAAAATGGGTAGAGGAGGGCTCTATTTATAGGCAGTCTGGATAAGGCTAATGAAGCCGTGCGGCTAGGAGTCTTCTCCTAATGCAGCCGTGCGGCATTATCCTGTATGACTCAGCATGTTTCTAGAATCATGCAAGGTGGCACTTCTAGAAGGTTTTCCATATTAAGGAAAACGTGCCCTTTTAATTTAAATCAGTCCCTTCATCCCTCGGAAGGTTCGGAACAGTTTCGGAATTGCTCCCGGCCTTTAGGAAAGTCCGGGGAATTGTCGAAAAACTTAACCGGAAGGCATGAGCCAGATTTGGGTACTTACAAAAGGGAAATCCCGACCTTTCACAGTCAAATCTCCAATCAAGACCCTCACTGTCAAATTTTGAATCTCGATCTTTCACGGTCAAATCTTTTCCGATCAATTAGGATTAGGAGAAAATGTGTTTTAAACAAAATTTAAGCAATGAGTGCATGTTACTTGAGCCTTCAGCCTAAACACTTAACTCCGAGCCTAAACCTCGCCCACCCCCAAGTCTAAACCTTGCCTATCTCTTTTTTGCAGCGAAAAAAAAAAGTGGGTGAGAATATTGGGTCAGCGGCTTTTTGGTGCGGAAACCTCAGGTTCAGACAGTTCAGCAGAATCATCAGTTTTGTCTACTCAGGGGTTTAGAATGGCAGATATGACAGAAAACAGTGATGGTACGGGAAATCCGATGATTAGGAAGGAAGAGTTAGTCCTAGCTTTGGAAAATGACCTTAAGGTTCATGAGGAGCAGCAAGCCATGCTCATTGATGCTCTCCGCCGCCATGGGGTTCAGGTAACAGTTGAGGCAAATGGTGCTCTGGTCATGGTCGAAGATGAGACTCCAGAAACAGTGATCTCAGCCCCTCCATCCTATAACCAATACCCTCCCTCCTATAACCAATACCTTCCTCCTTTGACATATGATTCCCCACCAAGGACTACTGCCCTTCAGTTCCTCCCAGTGTCTCAGGCCATCAGGACTCCATCGCCCTCAGCTCCTCAGAACGGATTGGGTTTCACCACACTTGTTTTTCAGTTTCAGCAATACCTGCCAGTTTATGCTCCCGCTTCACATAATCAGTTTGAGCCGTGTGGCTATGTTCTGAAGCCTCTATACCTGCCTGAATACGATCATGAGTGGCTTAAAGAAAATTTGGATGCCTCAAATTTTAAGTTGCCATCCATCGGACTTAGTGAATTCACCCGTCAGTTTCACCAGTCTACTGCTGTGGTTCCCTCTACTGATAAAGGTCCTGTTGTGAGTTCCAATAACTCGAGAGTCCCCACTGACCCCCATGTGGCAATATTGATGGAGCAAGTGAAACTAATGCAGGAGAAGCTTGATCTCATGATGAGTACCAGTACTCCCTTGACCCAACATGTTGAACTAGGCAAAGAAGTGATTCAGCCGAGCAAAATCCAAGTGCCCGAAGTGAGAGAAGTTGACAAGACAACTTGTTCTAAGTTTGAGAAAGGCCCGAAGACACAACCAGCCGGTACTCCCCCTTTCACTCAATACAACCAAATAGCAGCCAATAATCCTCCCAAACAGATCCCAATATCCCTCAAAGTCCTCCTGTGTTCACTTCTTTCCATCGCATGCCTACCATCAAGTTTCATCCCCGTGACTTTTCCGACCCATTTCTTTGGAAAACTTGTACTTGCTCCAGCTGCTCCATGGCCTCAAATCCCTCCACTTCCACCAATATCATGGGCACTTAACTGATCACTGCCTCGGTCTGCGGTATGGAATCAAGAAGTTAACAGAAAATGGAAAGCTCAAATGTCTTGGCAGTCCAACCAGCGAGGAGTAGCTAGGCTAGGGGTTACCTATCCTTAAGCAAGATTAAAAAATAAAAAAAGTCTCTCAGTCAACTTTCGTAGGTTCTAGTACTTTCCTCTTTCAATCAAGTCCTCTTCGGACATTGTAATTAATCTTAAATCTTCTATAAAAGAGTTTTTTTCTTTTCTTGCTAGACTTAAGACATTATTTGCACACCTACACTACATTTAATGAAATGGTTTTATTTTATATGATCACTTGCATTGCTCAACAAATAATCTCTCGAAATAATTAACGCTCTGATTAATCGGTGTGAGAAAGTCAAATAATGCCTTCCCTATACACTTTCCTTACCCCACAAAAGGCCTCCATCAAGCCATACATTTTCCTTACCTCACAAAAACCTTCGTCAAGCCATACACCTCCCAAATCACATCCCCACCATCACCTTGACCAAGTCAACAACGGCGGTAACATCAAGGAACAACAAAAGATCACTCAGCATCAAAAAATTGACCCCATGTTGATAACAACCTAGGAGCTTGCCTTCGACCTCAAGGGCATCAAGAAAGTTCAAGCATGGGTTTGTCTTTGCCCTCAGGTGCTTCAAAAAAAAACAACAAGTGTGCAAAAAGAGTAATACCCAGCTAGGCTAAAAACCTTGAAAAAGGACGATCTAGGCTAAAAATAGGGTTGTACATAAAAAAAGAAGAAAAGAAAAAAAATAGTGCAAAAAGGAGTAATACCCAGCTAGGCTAAAAACCTTAAAAAAGGATGGTCTAGGCAAAAAACAGGGTTGCACATAAAAAAAAGTCAAAGCTCAAAGAATGAAACAATGGAACGGTCAAGGCAAAGACATAAACATTTCATAAGCCCTTTGGTATATGCAAATTCTTTCTGTCCCAATGAAAGATAAAAATCAAGAAGCAATTGAAGCAGCCGTCCAAAAATGAGTTGGTCAAGGAATCATCCCGAGGCCCATGCCTCATCATCCAACCTCTCATCCGAGCCTTTCCACTAAAGGAACCACAAATCTCATTTCCCAAAACCAAACACAGTTCAGCCGAAGCCGAACTACGGCGACCTGAGCTCCTCACAATGAGGGGAACGTAGGCAACCATAAATGATCCGGTCATAAACACATTCAAATTCCAGAAAATCCGGTCTCATCAGTGGCCTCTCCCATACACATATCCAAATTCCAAAAAACCCGGTCTCATCAAAGACCTCTCTATAGACACAGACCTTTCTTTCACACATAGCCAACCTTGATCCGCGACATTGGTTGACTTTCTCCTCATGATTAATAAGAATGTTTTTTCATATCGAGATTAGTGGTTGAATAATTCGAACATTAATAAAGGGTTTTAAGCAATCTTGTGATCATTGTAAATAAAACAAGTTTTCAGATGTCTTGACAAGTCTTCTCTTTTTACATCTTAGGAAAAATAGTGCTAAACACTAATTTTCTGTCATCATGAGCTTCTATACACTTTTACAAACCTTTCTACGCTCATACTCTCTTAAAAGAGTCAAACCCAAAGCGAGTTCTCGTGCCTACGTCAAATAAGGCCATCAAAATAACACAAAATCGGGATCTATTCCCGCCAAAAATTTGAGAAAAAATATGCCCCTGCATGTATAAATTCCTAAAAAAATCTTTGCTTTCACGTCTTCTTGCGGTTGACCGAGTGACTAAAGAAAATAAGAGAGTAAGTACGAAATGATGGGTTTTTCATCTTCTGCTACAATTCGCATTAGGGCTGCCTTGAAACTCTTCAAGGTTGGGGCTTTGCCAAGCCATTCCTTTAGACTGGGGCTTCTTTAGTCATTTTCGAGGTCCGCATCGGGTTCCTCACTATGTCATAAAATGGATTCAGTCTTGGTCAGATCAACCTCAGGATCACTTTTGCAGTACCAATCAGATTGGGACTTTTGCTAGGTCATCAGTAGGAACTCTACCAAGTCACCTCTTCAAGCCGGGGCTTTGCCAATAAAAGGATCTTTCCTTGCTTTAATAAAACCTGGGGGCCTTGCAGAATTCTTTCCTCAGATTGGGGCTTCGATAAGTCGCATCCACCCCCAGAAGAGAGATTGAGTCACTTCGACATTTGCTTTAGTCTTTGGTTCTAAAAGCCTGTCAGTGTCAGCTTCAGGTACCAATCAAAACCCGAGGTTTAAACCCAGTATCAGCCCAAGAGGGAATTCTGGTCCACGTTGACAACATCTCAACAACAACAACAGTTCAGTCCGCACCCAAGGGATACAACCCCACCTTCTCAAAGCCTGCATAAAAGTCATCCTCCAAACACATTTCATATATATATATCCTGGCCCAATTTCCGCCATATTTCCACAAAAAAATCACCCCGAGGCTCAAGTAACATGCCAATTACTAATGATAACATTTTCTCCCAAAATCCCTCCGTTATTTCCGTTATAACGGAATAACGCCAGGTGACAGCTTCCGAATTGTCAAAATCCAACTTTAGCTACCTCTATCTCCTTGATAGCGAAGTACGCTTCAGTTTTTCCAACTTTTGCTACCTCTATCTCCTTGATAGCGAAGTACGCTTGAGTTTTTCCAACTTTAGCTACCTCTATCTCTTTGATAGCGAAGTACGCTTCAGTTTTTCCAACTTTAGCTACCTCTATCTCCTTGATAGCAAAGTACGCTTTAGTTTTTCCAACTTTAGCTACCTCTATCTCCTTGATAGCAAAGTACACTTTAGTTTTTCCAACTTTAGCTACCTCTATCTCCTTAATAGCGAAGTACGCTTCAGTTTTTCCAACTTTAGCTACCTCTATCTCCTCGATAGCGACGTAAGCCTTAGTTTCTTAAGGTAACTCCTCCATTAATCGTCAAAATCTCAAGAATCCTAGACATGTTCCTAACTATCTAGTGAGACTTGAACTACGACCAAGGCTTGAATCCTCTGGGATACCTAGGTATCCTTTCATAAAGGTCCAGCCATCCGACCGCAGTGGTCGTCCCTTTCATTCATCGTTCCTCAATGGTGCGTAAAACTTTCATAAAGGTCTAGCCATCCGACCGCAGTGGTCACCCCTTTCATTGACCGTTCCTCAATGGTGCGTAAAACTTTCATAAAAGTCTAGCCATCTAAACACATTGGTCATCCCTTTCATTCATAGCTCCTCAGTGGTGAAGTAGCCTTTCATAAAGATCCAGCTATCTGACCACATTGATCACTCCCTTTATTTGGCACATTCCCAGTAGGATCAGCCATTTGACCTCCTAGGTCACCTCATTTTCATCTTCATAGCAAGGGACCAGTTTCTCTTCAACATGCCCCGGTAGGATCAAGCATACGACCTCCTTGGTTACCCAATTCCAACCCGTGTCGACAATTCCAGTCCAATTCCAAATTCTATAAGTACAGTTCAGGCTACCTCTGTCACGCGACAAAACTAGCCACATGGCGTACTAGGTCGTGCGATACCTTTAGCCAACATCAGACATCAGTGAACTGCAACATTCTGCATTCCCCAGGGCACTCCCCGATTTGTCAATTGATGCAACCATCATCCGTCCACTTCTCAAATGCATGGGGAGGGTTCATTCATCCCATATACACCCATACATTCATATACACACTCACCCGGTACATATACAAACCATGAATCCATTCAAAGCATTCAATCAAACCATCAACCATACGATCGTCATTCCATTTTACATTCCTAAGATAGACTCGTGCAATAAAAAGAGCTAACAATGTATATACAAAATAACAAATAACCAAGTTTGATCTTGTACAAAAGAGGTGCATAGAAAAATAGCATGATTTAGGGTGTGTGTTTTCCCAAAAGGGTACAATGAGCAACAAGTCAAAAACTGATCTAAGGGGGCTACTCTGAATCATCCTCCTCCTCAGTATCTCCTCCCTCATCCTCCTCCTCTACGAGTACAAGGTCAGGATCATCAGCCGGAGCCTGATAGGCTACAGGGTCCATGCGGTAGAACTCACTGACCTCGAGAATAACAGTAGTATCAAGCTCATGCGAATCAACAGGGAGATCATCATCATCATCATTACTATCGTCCTCTGAGTCCTTCGAGCTGGAAGGAAAGTATGAAGGGTTCTTGCTCCGGTATTTCTTTGATCCGCTCGTCTCCACGTCGACTCGAGCCCTTTTCCTTCCCGGCTGGCTGGGAGAGGAGTTATCATCTGAAGTTTGGGATCTACATTGCTCCTTCCAAAACTGGGCGCTCCTCTGTAGCTTCTCAATCATGTCTAAAGCTCCCATGTAAGCTCAAGAAAGATGTCTATAGGACTGAGCTGAGACCTGTTACAATCAGACAACAAAAGAGATTAGGAGACAGGTCGTAATAATGAAAAAGGATGCTAACAGGTGCACATAATTAAGAAGGAAAGGTGACACTCATAGATCTAGATCCCTCAGAAAGCTGGAGGTGAGGATGAATCCGGCTCATGTCAATGGGAGCTCGTCTCGCGTGATCATCGCCCCGATAGTCAAAGTATGGAGGAGACAAAGGGGGTCTCGCTACATATCCGGATGATTGTCATGCGCTCAGAGCACCACGCCCCGCTATCACCTGTAGTGACCGTAGCCTCTCTGCAACATACGCATTGTAGTCACCTCCCTCCTCAACTTGATTGTAAGCGCCGTCACCCTGGATCAAAGTGGCCAAATCCTCCAACTTCCGAGAGAACCACATGTCCTCTGGAGGATCAACAGGAACCTGAGCAATCCTGTTCGGTCCATGCTGTCTATGGACTCTCTTCCCCAAGTATAGAGCATCCCCAGACAAACCCACTAGCATCTTGCGACACTCTGTCAAGTGCGAAGCATAATCCAAACCCTGGTAGTCATATCAGCCAGTCCAGGGAAATAAGCTCAATATCTGAGGAGTCCCTCTCAAGCATAGCAGGGTGTCCTGATACGAAGATGTCATCTACACCTCACAATATCTGTCCTGGTCTGTCTCCTGGCATCCCTCGTCCACCATCTGAGAGAAGGAAAAGTGGTGGCAGGAAACTCATTCCGGATCTGCCATGCATACCAGCCAAAAACCTCATAAACCCAAGCCTGAAAGGAAGAATAAGAAGTCAAAACGGGGGAAATAGTGATAGGGAATGACAGAGTGAAATGTGCAAAAGAGAAGAAGGCATACCTCAAAGGCCATGTGACAGCAGTTGAAGTACCTCGCCTTCCCCCTGCTGACATCATCTAGAGCCAAATACATCTCGGCTAAACCTGCTCACCCCAGGACAGGTTCCCCACAGCATCCCAAGCTCTCAGAAGCTCCAATAGTGAAATCAGGGCAGTAGACGCGCTGTTGATGAACAGCATATCAGAAAAACCCACCCATACAAAAGCTCTCGCCAATCTCTCACCTCTCAGCCCCCTCTCAGCAGAATCATCAAAAACAACAGGATAGTCTCTACTCTGCTCCCCAATCCGACCATGAAGTTCACCTAACTCGTATTCATTCCCCTTCTTATCCTGGGGAACGAAACCGAGTAAGCCCATGAAGTCTGCATCAGCAATAGGCTGGGGCTCAACAGCGAGTATGGGCTCAATAACATAAAGGGGCTCAGCCGTAAATGGCAATCCTGTAATGGCTGCGAAGTCATATGGTGTAACCGTCGCCTCTCCCCAGGAGAAATGGAACGAGTGAGTAGTCTCCCACCAAAACTCCCTAAATGCCTTCACCAGCTTGACACTCCTCTGTGTGTCTCTAATGGCCTTCGCCATCTCAAAGAATTGCCCCAACCCAGCAATGTAGACCATGCCCTTAGGCGAATGTATCTTCTCCTGGCTACCCTGTAAAACTATCCCATAGTCTGCCGATCACCTCTAGAGAGCCTCTGGTGCGCAATCCCTGCAGGTAAACACATCATAGGTATGAATATCTCGTTCTGTTCTTAAAAGCATGTCATGATAGCAAAATAAAAATCATTCTTTAGGTCTGTCCCAATGTCCATCATATTTCATTATTTTTCTTCTTTATTTCTCCCAATTTATATCAAAAGAATTGCTTTTTGTTTTGAATCTGTCTCATCCTTTTTCAAATAAAAATAGGTTAAATCATATAATGTAGAACATGCATTTATCATCATATGTCCTAGTTCAATTCATGTAATTAGTTCATTATTCACATGCGAGTTCAGATTTTTGTTAAATCATTTTAGCATAAAAATTCAGTTTCCAATCAATTTCACCCCGATAAAAAACCTAGCAAGGGTTATGCATGAATGCATATCGCGGATTTTTTCTCAGCAGCGGAGGTGTGTTCATCAAGCTGTAGATAAAAGTCCCCCCTTTGAGCTTGCGGAATGAACGACCTTTGGTTCCTATGAACCCCCTTCCGTCGAGCAGCCAACTCAGCTTGTTGTGGAGCCTTCTTGGTAGGACGCATTCCAGGAGGCATTTTTCCAACAGAATCAAACTCAAATTTCTTGGGTTCTTTCGATTTCTCTCTTCCCTATTCCTTCTCTCTGTTCGTCTCCCTCCCAAATTTGAGAATTGCAAATGACGAATGTTTGAATTTAAAAGGGGCTGTTCAAGAGGGTCAGTATGTCGTGCAACATACTAGGCCTCTTTGGCCAAATTTCTCAATTCACCCCTGTGGTTTGTGGACATAAATTCCAACCCCTGTTGTTTATTACCACTTGATCCCATGTGGCTTATTTTACCATTTTGCCCCCGTAGGTCTGTTTTACCATTTGTGTCCCTGGCATTTCCTATTATATTTCTCAAATAAATCAAATTTTTCTTCCTGTGCCCTGTAGCCAATTTTTATAATTTTTTTTCCTGTGGTCCAATTTTACAAATTTATCCCTGTGGCCCATTTTATTATTTTTCCCCTGGCATTTTCAATCCTATTTCTCAAATAATTAAAATCATTGGGTCCTTCCCGTTTTTTTACAAAAATCATCGGGTCCTTCCCGCTTCTTTACAAAAAATCATTGGGTCCTTCCCACTTCCTTGCAAAAATTATCGGGTCCTTCCCGTTTCTTTACAAAAATCATCGGGTCCTTCCCGCTTCTTTACAAAAAATCGTTGGGTCCTTCCCACTTCTTTACAAAAATTATCGAGTCCTTCCCGTTTCTTTACAAAAATCATCGAGTCCTTCCGTTTCTTTACAAAAATCATCGGGTCCTTCCTGCTTCTTTACAAAAATCATCGGGTCCTTCCCGCTTCTTTACAAAAAATTTCGGGTCCTTCCCGTTTCTTTACAAAAATCATCGGGTCCTTCCCGCTTCTTTACAAATATCATCGGGTCCTTCCCGCTTCTTTACAAAAATCATTGGGTCCTTCCCGCTTCTTTACAAAAAATCATCGGGTCCTTCCCACTTCTTTACAAAAAATAAACCATCAAGTCCTTCCCGCTTCTTTACCGAAAAATCATCAGGTCCTTCCCGCTTCTTTACAAAAAACCATCGGGTCCTTCCCATTCTTCACCAAAAAACCCTTGGGTCTGTCCCTCTTGTTACAATCACTGGGCGACTTCCCCTCGATAGTCACTAGTTCGAACTACGATCCGGCTTGATTCCCTCCTAGAGATACGTAGGAATCCTTTCTTCAAAGGTCCAGCCATTTGACCATTTCGGTCTTTCTTCGGTTTGAGGCACCGTAAGGTCTCACTTGTTCAAACTACGATCCGACTTGATTCCCTTCTTGGGATACGTAGAAATCCTTTTTTCAAAGGTCCAGCCATTTGACCATTTCGGTCTTTCTTCGGTTTGAGGCACCGTAAGTTCTCACTTGTTCGAACTACTATCTGGCTTGATTCCTCCGGGATACGTAGGTAGCCTACTTTAGGTTCAGCCACTCGACCTTCTTGGTTACCCAATCCGTCTCGGCAGTTTACCAGATTGGATCCTTTTTATCGACAACCCCACTTGCCCTGCAAGTGCCGTTGCCGAGGGGCTTCTGTAAGTACCCAAATCTGGCTCATGCCTTCCGGTTAAGTTTCCCGGCGATTCCCCGAACTTTCATAAAGTTCAGGGGCGATTCGGGAACTTTTCCAAGCTTTCCAAGGAAGGAAGGACCTGCTAGGAATTAAAATTCCAGACAGGACCTCGCTGGAAAGGACATTCCAGAATCTGTCACCTTGCTTGTTTCTAGAAGGAAAATGGTTGATGCCCGTCTTGTCGTGCGACATACTGTGCCTTAACAAATTCCAGTTCGCCACCTTGCATGTTTCTAGAAGGAAAACGGTTATGGCTCGTAATGCCGTGCGACATATCAAGCCACTCCCATGCAGCCTATAAATAGAGGCCTACACCTCTCATTCTTGGGATCCCTTTTTCACTCCTTAATGTTACTCTGCTCAAATTACGTCCAATATACACAAACCAGCCCTAACTCCCTATTAACCCACTCTCATATACACACAAAAAATCAATCTTTATATGATTCTCTTTCTCTCTTGGTCCTATACCACATATATGTAGAGCCAACCATACCTAGGTCAACCTGGGTTTGATATCAGCTCCAGAAGCTGATGTTTGAAGGCTCCTATATCTAACTTGATATAGGAGTCGTGGTCTTCGAGGGTAACGCTCTCTTTCCTTCTCTCTTTCCTTCTCTCTTTCCTTCTTTCTTACTAATGCAAACATATATGGTTTAATCCAATAAATAGTCTTAAATATGACATAATGACTGAGATCTAATCATGGTATATCTATTCTAATCTCAGATCATGTAGATAAGTCGTTGTTTTCATATTATTACATGTAATCGAATAATTTTGACATGGTTTTACATAAACACTCGAGATGAGTGTGGATCCCTTATATCCACACTCTCTCTAAGTGTTCTTTACTGATGTATGTGCTCTCTGAGATCCATTTGTGATGCAACTTGGTTATGTTGTTGCCTTGTTGTGTCTGTAAGTGTTGTCTGTAAAAGTCTCTGCAAATGGCTAAATGTGTCACGCGACACAACCTGCCATGCAAGTCCTGTGTCACGCGACAACATTGGCCAGTTTGCAGAAACTTCCTCCTTTCAGGTGTAATCTGATTTTAATCTTTTTCTAGTTGTATTCTAATATCAATCTGTACTTTAAATATCATTTCCCCCACACAAAGGATTCATCGGGGATCCTCTCCCAAGGATGAACAAGGGTCCACACGTGGCTTGTTCTAGGGAAGATCCATCGCATGATGATGAGAAGACCCTTTTTCTTTGTACATAAAATGCAATCTTTACTTTAAATGTCATTCCCCCATGTCCCTCATGGTTGGATCACTCTCCAAGGATTGTCTAGTGACCTTCTTAAGGCACAAAAGACATAGGATGAGTATAAAGATCCAATATTTATACCCCTCCCCTTAGTCCCTTTGGTACTTGAAGCATCCCGTGGGGCGGATCGGTGTAAAGGTCTCATCTTTACATCGTTTCCTCCACTAAAGATGCCATAGTCAAAGTCCCTTTAGAAGCGGACGAACCATGGCCCCTACATCTCCGATCATCACTTGAGACGAGCATAAACGTCCCTACTAAGCTCAAATCGTCTCAAGATGTAGGATTAATGGGCAAAGGCTCTTCCTTTCTAAAGAGTCTCATCCTTGGACTATAAAAAGGTGTCCCTCTCTCCCGATCACATAAAGACCATGTCCCGAAGAATGTTGGTTTAAAATACACCAAGGCTTTCAAGCCTAATATGGTTGATTATCCCAACGGGAGGGTGAAAAAGGTCACTTAATGATGATCATAAGTCCAAGATGAGCACTGGATCAAAATCCCGAACACATCAAATCCAAGGAATCTCGAGCGATAACCAACTCAAATGGTTTATACGTCCGGAAGATAACTTGGCACATTCCCTCCCCTTTTCAAATCACACACACACACGAGAGCACAAACATAAGCACAAAAATCAGATCTAGGAAGACTTGCCTTTGGCAAGGCTCCTTCGGTGAACGCCAAACGTTCTTCCCAAGGAGTAACTTAACCTTCGGACCCTATTCCTTTTTTTCAAAGTTTTGAGGAAATCAAAAGGGCGTGGCGACTCCGTTTTTCATTAAACTGGATGTCTTCAAACTGGGGTGAAGCGGTGACCCTATAATCAAAACACGGTTCACAAATCCGCGATTTTGGGCCCACATTCACAGCAAGGCCATGCTCAGGGATGGGCACTGACACCCTCCTCCTCGAAGATTCACCGCAAACATATGTGAAGTCCGGCCCAGGCACCAGGACATCTAGAGGATGCGACGAGCCAGTCCGCCTCTCTCTCGCCAACACCTATGGCGTCCTCAACTTCCGCCTGACAAAGGCCGCATATTCCTCGCCCTCCAGGACGAATTTCTCGGCACTCACGCCGGTCCGGTACCGCTCGAAATTTAGCAATTCCATGTCAGCAGGACTCATCATGCGAAAGGGTTGATCCCTCGGAGCCATATGGAGAACACCTGCGCCATGCTTCCAGAAGACCCTCTCCCCCAAATACATGGAGTCGCAAGTGAAGCCCCGCAAAAGCTTCCTCTGCCGCGTCACCCAGTGGGCACCCTCCAGCTCATCCTCGCCATAACGCATCCAAGGGTACAGCTCTCCGGGCTATCCCTCTCCAGGAATCGTTGCACATCCTTATATATAACAGTAATCTTCCCCCGGCTCATCCTCCTCTTCCTCAAAGAGCGAGCCCAGCATAACATGGCGGGATACCCAAACAAGGCCTCATCCTGCCAATCCCACGGCTGGCACAGGAAGACCACATAGCACCACACCTGCAACAAAAAGCATATAGTGCTCAGACGAGAAAAAGAAAAAGAAAAAGGAGAAATGATGAAGTGCTAAACTACAATAACAATAAACTCATACCCCCAGTGCAAAGTCAAAGCACCACATGGAGTTGATCGCACCTCGGTTAAATCTGTCCATAGCAAAATAGAGCTCGGCCAAGCCCGCCTCGCCCCAAGCAATGACACGAACCCTCTCCAAGTCCACCAGACTCTCCAGCAGAGGGAAGAGAGCGGTGGAGGCATGATTCGAGAACAAAGTCTCGAAAAGGGAAAACCACATAAATGAGCGCGCCAGCTGCTCTGCCGACACTACTCCAGAATCCCGGTGATACTCCCCGATGTTGGCAGTAATCTTCGCCTCCACATCGTGGTACACCATAATAAAAAATAAAATACATTATATATCAAAATTTGTATTTTTTTTAAAAAAATACATTTTTACTTTTATTTTTTTAAAAAAAATATTACAAGATTTACGTTAAAAATTAATTAATTTTGTTTTTAAAAATACTATTTTCTTTAAAAATACAATTTTTTATATTTATAACATTTATTTTACAAGATTTACGTTAAAAATTAATTAATTTTTTTTTAAAAAAAATACTATTTTCTTTGAAAATACAATTTTTTTTATATATTTATAACATTTATTTCAACATATTTTAAAAATTATAAAAAAATTACAGATTTTCACAATATATTATATTTTGAAAAAATATTATTTTAAAAAAATATTTTGTAACGTTCATCAATTTTAAAAAAATTACATTTCACTCCTTAATAACTAATTTGCATTTTAATTTAGTCCAACTTGTCCAGCACATGCGTGGCACATGTCACTTAACTGAGTTTTCTAACAAAATCCGTCAAAAAGCCCTTAATTGACGATAAATTTAGATATTGAGCCCTGATTTGACAAAAAAATAAATACGGGGCCCCGTTTCGAGAACACCCCCTCGAGTTCAGGCCCTAAATTGCAATTTGCCCTTATCCAATGTAATAACACTAAAATAGTTCTAAATGACACTGTTGAAAAAAAAAAAAACAAAAGATACACCATTGCCTACAAGTTGTTTCCTCTTGCGCTACACAAACAAATACTAGGTGAACATTTCATGTCTATCTTCCTCCATACCAGTTGAAAGATCTACCTGTAATATAAACCACCACAACAATGGTTTTGACTATATTAGTATTTGTCCTATTGGATAGAGCAGTGATAGCAACAATTGACAAAATAAATAGGCAAGCACCAGGAAATCAAAATATTTATTGAGGAAAAATGGCAAAAAAAACAGCAACAAAATAAACTTATTGAGGGTCATTATTACTATCCTTGGTAACACTAGTGGACTTAATCATGAAAATTACTCACATAACTATCATCTACCTTTTGAAGCTCAAATTGCACATTACCTTCCAATATGTATCTGTGCCAAGAGACAATTACCACACACCAAAAAGAGAAAGAGAGAGGGAACAAACATATACACTATAGAAAACAAGGCCATGCAAATTATATTTTCAACAAACTGGTGCCAAGTAAATACAGAATATAATGTGTGTAACTTTATGCAGTTATCTTAACTGTAAAGGGAGAATGAGAAAGAGAAGTAATAATGTAATGTATGGGGATGGGACAGTGAGCCTGTGTCCTTTTGAGGGGAGTGAGCAGCTGCAGCCTTTATGTGGGTAGTGCCAACCATATATTTTGATATATTAATGGCATGAAACCCAAATCTAATTAATTTTATACAACTAATAACAAAAAAAGCAATGACTTTGGAAATGTAGCTATTGGAAAAGGAAAAAAGCAATGACTTTAAAAATTATAATTGGTATTCGGTATACCAACCAACATTAAACTTATCTACCGTGTACCAACCAATTATACATAATTGGTACGGTACTGCCGTACCAACATTTCGATATACCGATTGTCACATATCAACTATAATTGGTACGGTTGGTACACAAGTTGGTTGGTACAATTTTAGAAAATTTGCAAGCCCTATTGGCCAGCATGCCTTAGCACAGTTTATGGGAGGCGTTGCACGATCTTTGTTAATATCATGTCCGTTTGCTTCCATCTTTACATCTTTTTTTTTGTTTGAATATTGAACTGCTTTTACTATTGCTTGTGTTTGCTGAATGTATGTTGTAGAGTGTTAGACCTCCAGCTCCTTTATGTTGAGGTGGAAGTTCGATATAGGCTTTTCACCTTTTGTCCGAGGAATCGCGCGCATCTTAGGTACTTAGGCATTTTACCCATTTAATGCGAGCTAAGTGCTTGTCTTAGTAACATAGGCATTTCACCTATGGTGCGAGCATTAGGTTGCTCGTCTTAGTGACTTAGATATTTCATCCAAGGTGCGAGTTAGGTGCTCGTCTTAATAAATTAGGCATTTCACCTAAAGTACGTGCAATATGTTGCTCGTCTTTATTACTTGGACATTTCATCCAAGGTGCGAGTTATGTTCTCATCTTATTAACTTAGGAATTTCACCTAACGTGCGAACAATGGGTTTCTCATCTTTTTGACTTGTAAATTTCATCCAATGTGCGAGCTAGGTGCTCGTTTTAGTAACTTAGGCATTTGACCGAAGGTGCGAGCAATGTGTTGCTCGTCTTTATTACTTGGACATTTCGTCCAAGGTGCGAGCTAGGTGCTCATCTTAGTAACTTAGGCATTTCACATAAGGTGCGAAAAAGGGGTTGCTCATATTTATGACTTGGACATTTCATCCAAGGTGCGAGCTAGGTGCTTGTCTTTATGACTTGGACATTTCATCTAAAGTGCGAGCTAGGTGCTCGTGTTAGAGATTTGCCGTGCTAGCTGTAGTCTTTGTTGAGTTGTTTTTTGACAAATGCTAAATTTATTAATTGAATCTGATTACATCAAACTGCAATCCTACTCTATTTGTAAACAAGAAAATGGGAAGAATTTAAATCTAATCTACTTAACAATAAAATAGACTTATAAACTACTGATAGTATCTCCGAAGATGGTCGGAATGCTATGTATGTTTTAGCTTTTGTCCATCTGGTGTCTTCATTCTTTAGGCCCCTTCTCTAATGACTTGAGTGATGATGTAAGAACCTTCCCAGTTTGGGGAGAGCTTGTTCTGCTCGGCTTTTCTGCCCGTAGTTTCAATTTTCCTAAGTACCCAGTCCCCTACTTGGAATATTCTTTTATTGACCCTTTTCTCGTGGTAGGCTTTGATTATTTGCTTATAATTCACCATTCTCATTTGGGCAGCCAACCTTCTTTCATCTACTAAGTATAGGTCTAGCAACATGTTTAATTTGTTTACTTTCTGGTCATAGTTGGTATTCCTGGCCATGGGGATGACCATCTCTGCTGGTGCTATAGCCTCAGACCCAAAAGTTACTGCAAATGGGGTTTCCCCGATTGGCCCCCAGGTGGATGAATAATCATTCTATTTCATTTGGTTGTAAGTACATTAATGGCTGGTGTGGTTTTACTAGCTGAGACATTAAGTATTTATTTTCGCTTCCGCATTTATTAGGTTATTTATGGTATTTAATGACATTTATGATGTAATAGGGTTTGTGGGTGGAAACCCTAATATCTTGAAGTATTATTTATTTCCATTGAATGCTCATTTATGTATGAAAAAATTAGGGGTGTTACAGTTTTGGGTGTAGATTGAACTCTTGACCTTTCGTATAGAAAGAAATAGCAGATGCCGATTGCGCTAGAAACCTTTGACTGAAATTTAATAGTTTATCATGAAGACTAATGGGTAACCTGCGCTTTGCGCGAAACTAATACACCAATGTTTTTTTAATTTTTTTTTATATTTTTCTTCTCTTGTATTTTTATTGAGTTGATATTATAAAAAAAAAATTCTAAACTTATAGAAAAATCATTTTTACGCTGCCATTTAATAATACATGCACTGACACTATTCACATACTAACACTTTTTTATGCTAACACTGACACTTTTTTACCCTATACTGACACTATTTTATACAGTCACTTAATAACACATGCACTGTTACTCTTAACACTGACATTTGTTTACACTAACACTGACACTTTGTTACCATAATGATGACACTTTTTTACACCGACACTTAATAATACATGCACTGTCACTATTTACACTATCACTTTTTTACAATAACACTGACATTTTTTACACTGACACTTAATAATACATGCACTGACACTCTTTAAACTGGTAATTTGTTACACTAACACTGACACTTTTTTACACTGGTGTAGACACCCCATTCTGAACACATCGGAACATACTTATACCACTCTAAGTCTCGCTTTGAGTCAAGAAGTAGAAATCCACCATTTCGTCATGTTTCGTTAAGTTTTGACTAACCACCGTTAGTTTGGGACTAAACTGCATACGAGATAACGAGGAAAGGACAAAACTGTCCACAGGAGCAATATCTCGCCGCGAGATGGCGTGTCTCGCGCGAGATATCCCCCCTCTGCAGATTGCAGATGACAGTTCTCTCGTCGATTTCAACCTCTTTTCGGGATAAAACTTTATCTCTCCAGCCAACCAATAGAATTTGGAGTCTGAGATCATCTTGAAGTGTTTGATTTCATCTTCAACACTTCCCTAACCCCTATAAATACTTGGTGATTTCCAAGGTTCAAGAGGTCCATGAATTTCCACAACACACACATTTTGTTGGTTTCTCTCCTTGAAAGAATCCTACAAAATCACCCTAAAAACTCACCTCATAGTTTGTTTGTCGACCTTGTTGATAAACAAGCATTAAGCTCCAAGTCAAGGACCGAGGCGAAGCTCTGTCCGTGTCAAGAGTCGACTCTAAACTTGAGTCGAAACTCTGCCCAAATCACCTCACGCAAGGTAATTCTTAAATCCCTTTCTAATTGATTATTAGAGTGGTATAAGTCCATAGAATCTAGGATCGGCCTAGAGCCTCTCCAAATCATGGAGGCGGTCTCGAAGCAATCGATCCTACATTCCGTTTAACCCCGTTAAATGGACCTTTGTTTATAATATTAAAAATCGCTTTTTCTTTCTTTTGAAAACCTCTCTTTTCTTTAGCAAGACCGATCTCCGGATTGGGTGAAATGGATGCTCCTTGACCTACCCATTTCATAACCTAAGCCCCGAACCCAAATCTTTTTCAAAATGGTTTTCCTATTTTCTCCAACCGAATAATATAGGTGGCGACTCAAAAATGAAAAGGAAAGATAAAATCATTAATCCTTTCTTTTTTCCCTCACAACGCTACAGTGGCGACTCTGCTGGGGACTTAAAATTAAGAGGCTTAAACTTGCGTCAAAATTAAAAGAGAGGTTTTCAAAAAATTAGTAAATTCGAATTTTTTGCTCTCAGATGAAGCTTATCTCGCGGCGAGATATCATATCTCGCGCGAGATATGGCTTCGGCAATCTGGTTATTTTCTGGTTTCTCCTGTTCATTCCGTGGTCCAAGACGAGGGTCGAACACGCAAGGGGGATCCCAGAATTCATTATCTGCAGAGTTCTCGCATCTTAAGGCCTCCCTTAAGGTGTAGAACTCGAACCTTCATTTCCTTTAAATAATTGATTATTATTTATAAACTGCGTGCGATTGGGTTTTATTTAATTAAAGTCCGGTCCATTGGGGATTCGGGAGTTGTAAATTGAATTATTTATCTCTCTTTCTCTCTCGTTATGTGGAACTACGACGGCCTGAGTCTTCCTAATTCGGGAGAAACGTAGGCAACCACTTGGTGCGGCCACTATCTGCTTTTTCTTTTGCTTTCAAAAAAAAAACTCTCTATTTTACTCTATCACCTAGATTGACTATCACACACGCGCACTCATATTATAACTGTCATTGCACTGCATACCCTCTATCAACCCGGGACCCACACTAAGGACGGATGACGGTAACCACATAGTCGCCGGTCTCTCCGAAGTTGGACAATCCCACTCCGCGTATTCAATCCACTTAGATTGTCATATCGCGGGGAGCCTAGCCTTCAGAGATCGCCACATTCTCATGTAGATTGACCTTTTTAGGATCACTCCGTGACCGGTCGGTTTTGACTCGGTGATCTTTTCTTGTTTTTGACCAAAACAAAGCCATGCAAAATTGAAAAAAAAGGATTCGGAAAAGTCCCTTCGGAAAAAGTCCCTTCGGAAAAAGTCCCTTCGGAATGACCCTTTCGGATGTCCCTTTGAAAAAATGCATATGCATATAATCCTTCAAAAAAAAAAAACAATCTTACATGGCTTTGTCTTACAAAAATCGGATTGATTTCTCAGTCGTTAGGTTACGATAAAGGCCTTAGAAACCCTCAAACGGACTTTCCCGTTCCGACCAAAAATTAGGTCTAAATAAAAATCGACTTTCCGTGTGGTTATCTCGCGGGACAACATATCTCGCGCGGGATAATGCTTCTATTTGCTGAATCTGAGCCTGAGCCATTTTGAGCCTGCTTCCGACTCGTTGGGGCTAGATCCTGATATCTGCATCTCTTCTGTCAGTTTTCCGAAGCTACTCAACTCCAAGACTCCCAACACAATGTCTACCGGAAAGCATGTCATGACCAAGGAAAGCCTTGAACAACACACTTTACAAGACTTGACCAAAGCCCTTGTCGCTGAAATGGAGCATGTTGAGGGTTGGAGAGAAGCCTTTGATTTGCCTCCTACCCGCATTACTAGGGATTTTCGAAAGATGGAGAGTGACTCCGACAGTGGACGATCGTCCGTACAAGAGGAGCTAAGTGATATCAAAACTCAACTTGCCAAAGCCCTGCAACAAATTAACGACAATGACTCGTGGCATCACATGGAAGAATCCATCCAAGCTGAAAAGACGAAGATGCTGATTGAAGAGCTCGAGGAAGTCAAGAGTGAGCTCGAGACCATGACCCAAAAGTGCATCAACCTTGAAGCTCACGTCGAGGATGACATTGATGAAAGGGTCAAGTATTTTCAAAATACTCTCTACCGTGACCTCAAAGAGCAAATGGAGGAAGAATATCAGTCTCGCCACAACGTCTTCGTGCAACACTATGAGAACCACATTCGAGACCTCCACAATCAAATGGCTAAGCGAAGGAAGGGAAGGGTTTTCTCCGACATTGGAAACATCATTCTAGGTCATCTCTTCAGAAGCCTTCACAAGGATGGAAAGATGAAACCAATGGAAGGCTACCAACCTAAGAGGGAAGGTCGATCTCCACACCTCTATTGCTTCTACCATCAATGCTATGGCCATCACACCAATGATTGTTTCAACCTGAAGAATGCAGTCCAAGACTTGATTGACAACGACACCATCAGAGTTTGCCCGAGTGGTGGAATAGTTTGGATGAGTTCAAACAAATGAGGGGTCTCTTTTTCTTTCAGTTATTTACTTTTAATTGCAAAAGAAAATGGTTAGTAGTCTAGTTTAGCTTAGTCGGGTACTACTTGCCTAAAGACTTCATTTGTGGGCAAGAGTATCAAGTCTGTTTTTCAATAATAGTTAGTCAGTATTTCCCTTTTAAGTTCTGATTAATTCTTTGAGATCGAGAAAGAAAGCACTGTGAATGTCATAGAAACTTACAACGAAAATGACTACTCCAAGGCACTTTGGTTTTCCGGAAGCCTTCCTGTCTGGAGAATGATGCTAGCAAAAGGGTACTTTCCTGATTTTTACGGGAAAAATGCGTATTAAATGATTTTAAGTGTCAAATGGCGGCTTTTAGTTTGAAGATGAGCATTTGGAGGCCAAACGTCATTTCGCGCGTTTTGAAAGAGAGTTCGAAGGACGAACTCCGGTTTTGAACCGGGCATTACATTGTTAACGATTTTTACGGGAAAAATGCGTATTAAATGATATGCGATCAACGAATCGGGTTGCGACTCGGACTTAGAAAAGTAAATACTATCACGATCCAAACGGGTCGGACTTTGTAAATGACAGTATTTAAAGCAGTATCAACGAGGCCAATCGTCTCGAAATTGTAAATGACGATCAACGAGGCCAATCGGCCCGGAATTGTAAATGACGATCAACGAGGCCAATCGGCTCGGAATTTTAAATGACGATCAACGAGGCCAATCGGCTCGGAATTGGTAAATGACAGAAAATAAATCACGATCAACGGATCGATCGATCCAGAATTGGTAAATGACATAAAAGTAAATGGAACGGGGTTGGAACGCCGTTTTAACCCGTGATTACTTCTCTTACAGAAAGAGAAGAGGATCGAGGGGATAAAACGTATCGGACCCCATTAGACGGAGGCGTCTACATTTCAATAACGTTGTTCGAAACGGTTGTAGCGACTGGCGCGTAAACCGAGACAAAACGAGAGATTTAGAGAGAGGGAGTTATACCTATGGCTAGGGTCGACTCCTTTGGCTCGGAAGGTGTGTACGGGACACGAAATTTAGTTCGAAAGGGTGTTTCGAAGTGATGAGGGGCGTATTTGATCGAAATACGGAAGTTTCACTCGAATCGAGGCAAACGAGAGCTCGGGAAGGGGTGAAATCAGTTTAGGCCGTGAGTGAGGTGATTTTTGGGTGAAAAATGTTCCTTCTTTTGACTTTGACAGCCACTTCTATTTATAGGTGAAAATTGCAGTAGGAGTCCAGGACGGACTTGGACTGTTTTTCAGGGTTTTGGGGTATTTTGGAATTCTGAGGGGCTTCACGGGCAATTTCAGAAATTTGCACAGGAGTCCGGCCGGACTTTGACCGAAATCCAGGGTATTTTGGTCTTTTCAACTTGATTTGTGATTGAAAGGTGACGAGAGGGTCGCGGCATGGCCGCCACGTGTCCCATGACTCACCCTTTATACGGGAGTTCGTCTCAGTCCCGGTTTTGTCCGTTTTTTAAAATAACAAACTGAAAATGTCCGAAATGCCCCTGAAAGTGCCGAAAAGTGCATTTTTCAGGAAAGCCGTACTTTTACGTGAGATGACACGTGTTAAGTACGCTTTCGACGCTCGGGATGCACGGGCGCCCCGGACGCCTCGCTGGGCATGGCAACGGGGAGTTTAACGAGTTTCCTGCTAACTCCGGGAGCGGGCCGCTAACGGATTTCGGTTAACTTTCCGACGGATTTGGACGATCCGGATTTGGGTACTTACAGCTAGCCCTCACGACGTCTCCTCCGAAGGAGGTGGGGTTGTTGAAAAAAGATAAGGATCCAAATCTGGATGCCTTACTTTGAAAGACCTGGGCGGTCAGCTGGCTGGACCCTTAGCGAAAGGATTCCTACGTATCCCGAGCGGGAATCAAGCCGATCGTAGTTCGTAGGTGCAAGGACCGCGCGTGGGGGCCTTGACCTGAGCCAGACTGCTTTGGAGGCGTCTCGAACCTCGGGACTTCGTAACCTTCGAGGCGCGTGCGGCGCTCAAACCCGGGAGCTACGAGGGCATGTGGCGCCTCAAACCGGAGTTGCTGATGCTGACGAGGGCGTGTGGCGCCTCAAACCGGAGTTGCTGAGGATACGCTCATCCTGATATGAAGGCGTTCGTGCCTTGGGTACTGGGCTTATTGCGGCTGCCAGGTTTTATCCTGCTAGGGATAGAGTAACAATGATGGGAACGGTCGTGTTAAACTGGCGTTATTAACAACTCGGAAGGATCGACGTTTCTTCTTTAGAATCCTGCTGGGGATGAGCATTCGGGCTTACCTTGATGGCCGAAGAGAGATTGTTGTGAGGCGTTCGTGCCTTGGGGTTCGGGCTTATTGCAGCTGCCGGGGAGATGAATGTTCACTTGCTGAAGTGAAAAGATGTTCGGGCTTACGAGGACGGCCGAAGAGGGATTGTTGCAAGGCGTTCGTGCCTTGGGGTTCGGGCTTATTGCAGCTGCCGGGGAGATGAATGTTCACTTGCTGAAGTGAAAAGATGTTCGGGCTTACGAGGACGGCCGAAGAGGGATTGTTGCAAGGCGTTCGTGCCTTGGGGTTCGGGCTTATTGCAGCTGTCGGGGAGATATATGATGGTGAAAATCATTAGAAAATTTAACGTCGGGAGACGGAATCATAACTGGAATGTCTGGAGACATGATTGAGCGTTTGACTGTCAAACGTCAACTGGGTTTGAATTTAACGTCTGGAGACGGAATTGTAACTGGAATGTCCGGAGACATGATTGAGCGTTTGAACGTCAAACGTCAACTGGGATTGAATTTAACGTCTGGAGACGGAATTGTAACTGGAATGTCCGGAGACATGATTGAGCGTTTGAACGTCAAACGTCAACTGGGATTGAATTTAACGTCTGGAGACGGAATTGTAACTGGAATGTCCGGAGACATGATTGAGCCGTTTTGCCAAACGCCAATCGATTGAATTTAACGTCTGGAGACGGAATTGTAACTGGAATGTCCGGAGACATGATTGAGCGTTTGAACGTCAAACGTCAACTGGGATTGAATTTAACGTCTGGAGACGGGCGTTAGTGAAAACTAACTGGGAATTTAACGTCTGGAGACGGGCGTTAGTGAAAACTAACTGGGAATTTAACGTCTGGAGACGGGCGTTAGTGAAAACTAACTGGGAGGAAATTTTACACTTTTGGGGGCCAAAAGGAGTAAAATTGGAACTGCCAAAAAATGAGGGACTAAAATGGAAGGAATCTTTTTAAATTGCAGCAGGAGTCCGGCCGGACTTGGACTGAATTTGACCAGATTCAAATCAGCTCCAAGTCCGACGCAAACCATCCCCCTTCCCCCATTATTTCCGACGAGAGAGAGAGAGAGGAGAGAAAAATTTCCACCCCAAATTGCAAGGTTTGCTCGAATTTGTGAAGGAAAATCGCTATGGAAGGTGAATGGGAACCGATGGCTCGCCATGGAAGGACCGATGACGAAAGAACGCGGTTGGTTCGGACCATTCGAACCATTGTTCATCCATTGAATCCGGCGGAGTTTTACCCGGCTAGGGAGAGACACAACTCCAAAGGGGGAATCGAGAGACAAGTAAGCTTTCTTCAAATTCCATTAATTTTAAGAATGTGCATTCTTTAAATGTTAGAAATTTGTTTAGGAATTTACTTGGGATTTTGGTGCCCGAATTGGGGCTTTTGACTTTGCCATGAATCGTTGTCGAAATTGACTAGGATGTAGTTCAATTGACACTATGGGTAGATGACATAAAAATTTTGGTTGCAAAATTCCATGTCTAGATGCATTTTCCAAAATTAAAGTAGCTTTAATTCGGGACGGAGTAAATTTTCGAAATGTTCGAAAAGAATTTGAAAGTTCCGGTTTCGACGGAGTTTTCGAAAGATTTTGAAAGTTCCGGATTCGACGGAGTTTTCGAAATGTTTTGAAAGTTCCGGATTCGACGGAGTTTTCGAAATGTTTTGAAAGTTCCGGATTCGACGGAGTTTTCGAAATGTTTTGAAAGTTCCGGATTCGACGGAGTTTTCGAAATGTTTTGAAAGTTCCGGATTCGACGGAGTTTTCGAAATGTTTTGAAAGTTCCGGATTCGACGGAGTTTTCGAAATGATGGAAATATATGTAGGAAATGAATGAGAACCGTATCTGCATTGCATCCTTTTGACATGCGTTCGTGCATTTGTTGATGTTGCTTCTGTCTTGTTTGCCTCATAGGGACAAAGGACGGTTGATACCCACAACCAGAAGAGTCGGGGTGCCTTTGAGGCAGTGAGAGCATTGTGGGAGATTATCCCAGACGTGGCTCGAGAGGGAGAGAGGAGTCCGCGGCAGCTGGTGCTCGACTGGCCGGGCCGGGTTTATCGGTGCGGTGGCCGCGATAGCCGATACGCCGAGGGCCAGTCCATGTATGTAGCTCGAGCGAGTATTGGTGGGATACGACCCACACTTTCCATTTCGTATGGGGAGGCGACGGTGACTCCCACGGATTTTGCCGCTATCACCGGGTTGCCGACTCTATGGCAACACGCCGGTGTGGGTTGATGGTTATACCCCTGAGCAGCTTGTCCTGGGCCGCCGGGTTTTGATATTACCGATGCCAGGGGCTTAGGCATTCGGCACAGCCGATGGAGAGGCATCTCGGAGGCGGGTGTCGCCGATTATTTGGATGGATCATTGAGGATGACCGCGGAGCGCCCGGCTCGAGGGTTCCTTTGGTTCGCGTTGTCGCCGACTTTGTTCCCGACTTCGACACATCCCGTCACTTCCTCTCGCTCGGGTCGCCGACAGCATCCGGATGCCGTGAGGGGGTTCGCGTGGGGAGGCCGGACCGGCCGAGCTCTACCATTCCCCGGACAGTTCTCGCGGGGAGAGGAGCACTCCTTTAGCCGCTTCACGCCCGTCTTGGATGTAAGTTTACGTCTTTTTCTCTTCCTTGCCTCTTTCATGTACTCGTATGTATCTCGCTTCAGTAGCCGACATAACTTTCCATTTGCTTGACAGTGTCCGGTGCTATGAGGTGTTCAAATCCGCAGGATTGGGACATCAAGGAGGCGTATCGACCCTCGTTCCCCGCCATGCCGGTTTGGCGTAAGAAAGCGAAGAGGGCGGTCTCGTCGAGAGTTGGCACTCGAGTGTCATACGAGGAGGTGTCTCGGCACCGAACCGGAGTTCTCCGAGAGGATCCACCGACTCCGGTGGAGTCGGTTCCACTATGGCGTGGTTCAGTGTCGCTAGCGAGGTGACGCGGCGAGGAGGCTCCCGGTGGGACTTCATTGCGACGCTATGTATCCGGGAGCGAGTGACCCGTCGCATGGCCCGGTCCATTCCGTTGGTGCCGGTGGATCCTCCTATGCACATGCAAGCATCCTCTCGTCGATGCCGATGGATGAGTTGGAGAGGTATAGACAGGCGTGTTCTATACCGAGTACATCATAGCGGGGGCCGCCATGATACTTTCTTGAGGATGAGGCCGAGGAGCCCACAGTGCAAAGACAGGAGGGCGAGGTCCCGTGACGTCCCCGAGATCTCCCGGTCCCACGCGCTAGGTTGGCGTACGAGGGGCCGGATGGTTCGCGCAGCGACTTGTGATCCCGCCTCCCGATGAGCCGAGACCACGATACAGGCTGACCCCAATGCTTCGGTGAGCACCTTTTTGGTTTTCTCGCATTTGATAGTAGCATTCTCGCAAATGTTGCATCCGTACTTCGCTTGTCTTTTGACGACTTTCCCGGTTCGCAGTGTCCGGCCGTACGTACAACGACGCTGGCGAGGCCGGTGGACGGGTGGGCCGCCACGCTAGGAGGCTCGTGGAGTTCATGCGGTGCGCCTCCCGAGGAGCGTGGATGTCCGAGAGCGGGGCCGTCTAGGCCGAGAGGTTCGCCCGCTCCCACACTCGGTGGGGAGGACTTTGCACAGGATTTGGCGCCCGCGGTGGAACGGCCGGATTTGGAGCTCCTTCTTCGCGCACTCGGGCACGAGAGGGGAGAGTCCTCGAGTTCGCATACTCCGAGGAGGCCTTTTGCATATTCCCGCTTGGAGGAATTTGGCGAGTTCCTCGTTTGCGACGGATCCGGCAATGCGGAGCAGCAAGGCCGAGTGCTCGGATGACGAGCAGACTCTGAGTAGTCCTCTTTTTTACCGCTTCCTTCTCTTCTTTTTTTTTTTTTGTATCGTCCTAACGATTTGATTTGAACCGTATTCGAAAAAGGCGCCCGTGGGGCGGAACTCCGTACTTCGCACATTTATTCTCGTGATCACCTTCGTTATTTTCGCAAATAAGGAAGTAGGTTAATCAAAAATAAATAAAATGAAACATGCATTAAAAATTGAACGGGTCAAAATTAAGCCTATATGCACCGATTATTAATTATTTGCACCGTTGCACGAGCCCTGGGCGGAAGGGATATTGATATTGATTGAATGAAACCAGGGGCAAGACGCAGTTTCATAAGGATGAACAGGAGTTGTTTGGAAATGTTTCCAATTCAGAGCAATAGTCGCAGAGTTGACCAAGTCAATCGGCAGAGGGAGTCCGGCCGGACTAGGAGTGAATTTCCGCATTCTTTAAATTGCGCTTCAGCTTTGCAATTGTTTAAGAACTCGCGCATTGTTTTTGATCATTCTCGCCGAATTCTCTCAAACTTCCAAGGTTTCCTTCATTTTTTATGGCTCCCTTTCCCAAGTTACCGTCTCGGATGCAAGAGCGATATTTGGACAACTTTCGCCGTGGGTACGGAGCCACACGAGGCGTAACAAAGGGTTTTTCGAAGGCCGTTACGGGATTAAATCTGTTTGGGCTTTGAAGGAGCTCATGCCGATTGGGATCTTTTGAGAGCCGCGTCTCGCTTCGGGACGTACGGAGGAATGTGTACATGCCTTTTCGTACAACGAAGTCACTCCTACGTTTGAAGATTTCCGGCCATTCTGGGAGGACCCGAGACGGAACAGCCTAGTTCTTCCGTATGCCGGTGGCATGGCCACCGTTGAGAAGCTAGTGTCTTTGTTTGGTATCTCTACTGAGAAGCATACGGATGCCGATGTGATACCGATTATGTTGACATTTCGGGACCGCCCGAAAGATTTGCCTGAGCCGAGGGGAGCGTCTTTTTCGTGGGACGCGTTTGCTCTCGTGCGCGATTGCTACTCGTTCACATTCACGTCTCTCGGGTGTGTGCCATCACAGCCATCGGACCCGGTGAGGCAAAGGCCGGAGTGGGGAGACATCGTGCCGCCGGTCTTGGGCGAGACGTTCCCGGGCATAGGTCGGATGGCGACCGGTAGCCGATACATGTGGGGAGGGAGTCCCGCTATGCTTACCATGTGGTTGAGGGAGAGACCGCAGATGATGCCCGAGGTGCCAATGTCTTGTGACGCTTGTCCTTCTCTCGACGTCCCTTCCGGTGATAGGGGCGATCAGCCGAGCCGGGGCCTGGATGGCCGCACTCCGCACGCATCACTTGCGATGGTGGGTTCCCACCGGAAGTTACAGACTTGTCGGACCACTCAGAGGGTCTCGTTGGTTGTCGAGTGCCGGGCCGTCTCGCACGTCTTTCTACATTCCATCGTTGGTTCTCGCGACAAGACGGGCCGGAGCAGTGCCACCGACCGATTTGAGTTATGCCGCTACCTTTGAGGTGGGATCTTTGCGGATGGAAGATCCTTCGACGCTATTGCCGCCACACGGTGGTGGCAATACACGTCCTTTCCCGCCGTGGTTCTCTTTCACCGAGAGAGGGCACTGTTCCGTCGACGCAAGATCCGAACCGGTACGAAGAGTGTATGGGGAGACACGTATGGCTATCTTGTGGAGACGGAGTGAGCCGCTGGGTGCCGATCACCCGGACATCTCGACCTTGAGGAGGGCCGAAGCAAGGGCTAACCCCGGGAATCGTATCGGCGATGCCATGGCTGATTATGAGACAAATGCCGATCGGGAGGCCAATCAAAGCACCGTTATGATGGCTCGAAGCGAGGCGGCTCGAGACAGAGCTAGAGAAAGGGTCGCGCTTGACAGCCACAAGCTTGACGGAGGCGTCTGGAAGAGTCCCCGAGCTGTAGAAGGCCTACCGGAATATTTCCCGTGAAGGTGAAGAACACTCACGGGGAAAGGGAAGGGGAAGAAGGATGAAGGACCAAGTACGGAAACTAGGTTGACCTTGCCGTCCGTAGTATCCACCCATTGTCATTGCGTACACATTAATTGATTAATGTTTTATTGTAGTTTTGCTAGCGTGTAGCGAGTCAAGAGTTGACCGTGCTTGAACTCATCAAAGAATGTTTTAACCGTTATGAATTTGTAGGTTAAATGAAAAGAGTTTTTCGAAACACAAGCAATTGATGCTTATTGTATTTTTTTTGTTTTTTAGACCGAACCAATGATGGCTGCCTACGTTCCCCTTTTACAATTGGACTAAGGGGCTCAGGTCACCGTAGTTCGACACTTTTAGGTGAATTTTGAGAAAAACAAAGACAAAAGAAGTGCGACCCTGCTTTTTACCCGGATCATTAGCGGGAATGTATCCAAATGGGTATTACTCTTTAGCACTTTAATTTTACCGAGGGACGGTGTATGGGGAAGGTGAGTTGACTCGTGCTCTTCCTCAAACGAAGTGTCTGCGAAGCTTGCTTCCGTTCACGGGGTTAACGAAAGGGTTCCCGTCCAAGTCTTCTAGCTTCATGGCTCCTCCGGAGAAGATTCTTTGTACCAGGAACGGTCCTATCCAGGTAGGCTCCCACTTTCCTAGGGGATTGGTCTGCGTAGGATGCTTTTCTTTTAGCACCAAGTCGCCTTCTCTGATGTCTCGTATCTTGACTTTCTTGTCGAATGCTCGTGCCATTCTGTTTTGGTAGGCTCGAGTATGTTCCATGGCTTTCAATCTGCGCTCGTCGAGTAGAGCAAGTTCGTCGTGACGGCTCGTAGCCATTCGACTTCATTGATCCCGTTTTCCAAGAGGACTCCTGAGGGATGGAATTTCCAATTCCACGGCAACATCGCTTCCATTCCGTAGGTAAGCGCGAACGGAGTCTCCCGTGGCGGTTCGACCGATGTTCGGTATCCCTGCAGGGCTAGATGTAGCTTTTCGGGCCACCCGACCTCCGGTGGTCATCTTTCCGATTATCATGGCGAGAGTCTTGTTGGCCGCCTCTACCGCACCATTGGTTTGTGGTCCGTAAGGAGAAGATTTGTGACGTGTGACTCGAATTTGGCCGCAGTTGGTCACAATCTCCTTCGAAGTGAGTCCCATTGTCGGATATGATCTCGTTGGGCACTCCGTATCGGCACATGATGTTCTCTCGGATGAACTCGGCCACCTTCTTAGAATTCAAGCACCTTGTACGATCTCGGCTTCTACCCATTTGGTGAAGTAGTCGATCGCGACTAAGATGAACTCGTGACCATTGCTCCCTGAGGAGTGATCTTGCCGATGACATCGATTCCCCATGTGGCGAAAGGCCATGGCGTAGTCATGCAATAGAGTTCATGAGGAGGAATATGATTGAGGTTGGAGAACCGTTGACATTTGTCGCAGCCTTCTGACGAACCGGATGCGCCTGTTTCCATCGATATCCAATAGTATCCCATACGAAGGATGATCTCGTGTCAATGCTCGGGCATTCATGTGCGGACCGCAGTTCCGTTGTGAACTTCGCTCATTAGCTCGCCGGCTTTTTCTTTGTTTACACACCGAAGGAGTGGCCCTCGTGGCGCTTCTTGTACAACATACCCCTGCATGACGAAATGGGATGCCAGCGTTTTAATGCCATCATGTTTTTGGCTTTGATCCCTTCTTTGTATTTTCCATCTTCATTTGTGAAGGAAGCTTCTCCGCTTTGGAGGTACCGGTAAATTTGATTGTACTGTGGTTCGTCGATCGTTTCTTTTTCTTTTTCGATCTCACAAAGAATAGGCGGGTGTTTCCCGTCCGCCTATTCTCGAGGGGTTTTACCGCTTTCCCATCGGGAATTTCGACAAGAGAGGCGAGGGTTGCTGTGGCATCTCGCGGCGGTTCCTCGTCTCTTGGCAAATAATGAAAAGAGATGTCCTTGAACCGAGCAATGAGCTCCTCCATGTACGCGCGTGGTACTTCGGGAGGCCGTAATCTACCGTCTTCCATTTTTGGACACTTGATTGATGATCAATGCCGAGTCTCCATATACATCCACTTTCGAGATGTTGCGCCGAGGGCGGCTTCTAGACTCCGCCGCACAAGCTTCGTATTCGCCGCATTGTTGGTTGTTTCAAAATTCACTTGATAGCTATGGGAGTATGCTCGTCCTTGGGATCGACAAGAAGCATTCCAATACTCCCTTCTTGTTGGCTGCCCCATCGAAGAAGAGCTGCCGGACCTTCCGGCCGAGTGAGAAGATTCCGTCGTCTGAGAGCCAAGCCTGACTTCAATCACCTCCAGCCAACTTGGAGCATCTTTTCAATCTCCGCACTCGCAAGGACCACTCGCTTGATCTTCCGACCATCGTTTGACAGGATTCGAGATCCAGTGGAATTCTGTGCTCCACGATCGAGGGATCGAGTCCTGGCATGTCCCGGTATGACCAGCGAACACGTCAACATACTCCCTGAGGAGGCTTATCAGTGGCTTCTTTTTCGCATCGGCGAAGAAACCGCCCACTTGTGTCTCTTTAGGCTCTCAGACCGACCCTGTGTTCACTTTGGTCATAACCTCTTCGGCAGCTTGGGCCCGGTTGTCCTCTTGGTCAACTACACGCCGAGAACTTCCTTAATGTATTGTTCGTTTAATGTGTCTCGCTTCTTTATCAATTGAGTTATTAACGTCTTTTAAGTTGTTTGTTAACTTATCGCTTGTTAAAGTGGCAATGAGAGGATACTCCGAAAGGTCGACTTTTCATTGAACAAGAATGGAAATACATGATTGGCTACATTATCATAGTCCTCCGGCGTAAGGCCGTTGGATGACTCGCAGGACGGACTCTAACAAGGACTCGACTCGCAGGGTTTGAGACCGGGTTTAAGGAGATGTGGGTGCGGGCCCAACTTGTCTTCCACCCCGCCCGGCTTGCCCTCGGGTCCGGTGAAGGTTACCCAATTCTTCAAAGGGCATTGCTGGATGCTTGATGAGGGTTCGGGGATCGAGAGGCTTGGCTTCGCCGTCCCAATCATGGCGATCATGTCGCTTTCTGAGCCTGTGTCAATCAGTTTGGCACCTCCATGACTTCTTCAAAAAGACTCGTAGAGCCGGGTCCACCGAGAGCATCTTCTATGAATTCGGTTCCTTCGCTTTGGAGTTACCGTCTCGAACGTGGCCTCGGTGGCTGATCCGAACAACTGTTTCCCATGGAGAGTACCCCGAGTTGCTCCTCCAAGTCCGGGATTCCTTGAATGTGTGTTCGTGGCCGGACTCGTGGTGGCACTGGTCCAGGTAGAGCCGTGATGTCGAGGAATGCTCCCCTTATCGGATTAGCTTTGAGTCCTCTCGAAACGCTTGAGGTCCCGTGCTAGCTGTTCCATTCTTCTGTAGTCTCGGTGCCGACTATCCCTGCTTCTTTCTCATCTTCATCGCTTCCACCGTCGATCCCCTCGCCCGCTGTTCTGCTCATTGTCGGTCCCCTCGCTTCGCTGCCGGTTCCCTTGTCGGTCCCCTGGGCCGCTGCCGGTTCCCTTGTCGGTCCCCTCGCTTCGCCGGTTCCCTTGGTGAAGTAATGAGCGAGGTTAAAGCCGTAAGGCCGGAGATTGGGTGTGCCGTCTGAGGTTCCCTTTGCGGGCCGCCGCCTTGGTGCGGGCGAGCCTTTTGTCTTTCTTGATGTCGCCCGGTGTTGCCACGTAGCCAAGCCCCTAGACCGTGGTGTGGTCCTTGACTTCAATAACTTGGTGTCTGGCCTTGTAGCCTTTTTTGCCGAGCCCCGCCCCGGGATGAAGTTCATGAGTTTCATCATCCTCATGGCAGGAGGAATCTTGTCGTGAGACAGTGGAAGGTCCATGTTGCATATTTGGATTTTGGAGGTCTCCGGAGTGAATCCAGTTAATGGCATGTCGTCACTATGCTTGATTTCTAACACTGGAATGTCGTTGGTGCTAGTCCCCTCGGTGGTGACGTTGTCGCCGTAGATCGTGGTTAGCTCGTTGCCTTGCATGAACTTGAGGCACCGGTGAAGGGTGGATGCCACGCCATTGATTTGATGCAGGACGCCCAGATGGCCGCAAAGTGATTGGAATGTCCAATACTTGGAATTCGGTGGGGATCATCCGCTGCCGAACCAAATATTAAGAGTAGCAACCCCGAGAACCGTACGGGAAGTAGAGTCATAGGCCTCGACAAAGGTGGATCAAGGCTTTAGATCTCGGGCTTGATGTCAAGCAAGTCCATCATCTTGGCGGGCAAGACATTCATTCCTAACCTCCGTCTACCAACACGCGGAAGGCGACGCCGTCCAACTGGATCGTGATGTAGAGCGGCTCATTGTGATCGCCCCAAATTTTGGAAAGTCCAAATCGTGAAGGTGATAATGTTGCCATAGTGGATGTTGCCGATCATCCGAATGACTTCATTTGGGGTCAAGGCCCACTGGGACCATGGTACGGGCCAGGCTTTCCTCTAGCTTAAGCTTGTGAGGATATGAAGAGGTGAGCAGAGACCAAAGGGAAATGTTCGCCCGAGTCCGCTTGAGCCGAGTGAGGATCGGGTCCTCTTTCAGTGGAACTTGCGTCTTCGGGCCGATGGGTTGCGCCTTGCTCCGCAGGCTTTTTGGTGGCCTTAGGTGGTAATGCATGGATTTGACCCGATCGGGTTAGAACGCCGACATCAGTTTGGTCCCTTCGAACAGCCGCTTCCGAGTTGAGCCATAGTTAGAGGAGGATTCCTCGTAGCATAGGGCCATATGTCTTCCCTCAACTCATTGACTCGTGGATGTATTCCCGAAGCTTCGGCAACCTTGACGGATTCTATCCCAGATACCGGCTTAGGTGCCTCTCGCGGGAGGTAGCCTACGCTTGACGCACTGCTCGAATGTCGCCGCACAACAAACTGGTTGCCTCGAATCGAACCGTGCGTTGCCGACCCTCCGAGGGAGGTTGGAGAGTTCTTGGCTCAAGCGAACGGTCTCCTTGATCTCTTCACGGTATATCGCGTTCCTTTCCTTCTTCTGAGCATACTCAGGCATTCTGAGTTGGGTCCGGCGATACTCATGGTTTGCTAATTTTCCTCCACTCTTGGCCCGTATCAACTTTCTTGCAATGAGCCTCGCCGAGAGTTAGCGCCTGCGTTTCTTCCCATGTGAGAATAGCCAGTGCTTCTTTGAACTGCGTGCGGCAGTCTAGGTAAACCTCCATCGAGGAGAGTTTTCTCCTTTATTTTATCTAAGTGGCGGGTATGTCGGAAGGTGAGTACACGGCTTCCCGAACATCTGCCCATGTGACTGGTTGCTGTCCCAGTTGATCGTTTCTGTAAACGAATGCCTCGGTCTGTGGAATTTCCCTGAGTAGTTGCTCGGGACGAATTTCCATCCTCCTCTTGTTTTTAAATAGACCTTCCTCCCTGAGTTAGCCTTTCAATTTGAGTGCGGAAATGATCCGTTCCCATCCTCCCAGACCCTTGGGAGTCCGGTTTTGTTGACTTCATGCCCGACTTGGAAGAGAATGGTTTCATCGCCTTCGTCGTCGCTTTCACAGAGAGCTTGCTTTCCCCGGGGAGGTAAGCGCTGGGATTCGTTATGCTGTGTCGTTCCATCTCCTAGGTCATCAGGACCGTTGACCACCCTCGTGTGGCAGAGGGGGTTGGATGAGAACAGACGGTAGTCCAGGAAGTTGCCGTGAGCAAAACCCTTGAGGTCGAACTGGTCTAGAGTGGCCTCTAGCTTTCTGTCTGAAGCTGCTTGTGACACTTTAAGGGCTCGGTCCCTGTCGGTCTTTCGAGCTTGGTCTTCGTCCCAAAGACGACTTTCTTGAGCGGCTAGTTCCATGAGGGCTTTCCTTGCGAGAGCTAAGCAGTCTCCGTAGGTGCGCATCATCTCGACTAGTTTCCGTAACCGTGATTACATTCAAATCGCCGAATGGCGGAACACTTGGATTACGTTGACGAAGGAAGTCGGATCGACATTCCATGCGGCCTTCCTTGATCTCGATTACCAAGAAATTTGCCCATATCTCGCTGATTGACCCCACGGGGGTGTTGAATTCTCGCAATGTTGACAGCCTCGTGATCTCGCTCGATCGCCTAAGTCTATCAAAGCTACATGATCGGCGTGATGTCTCGAATCCGGCCGTGAAACTGGGAGCAGACCGAACCGGAGCATGTTGATGCTGAGGTGGTCATTTCCTATGTCGGAAGCTGACTCTGCCTTGCGGGGAAGACTTTCACAGATGTTTTCGGGGTGGCTGTCGGAAGCGTTCCCGAGGTTGATCTAACTCGTAGCAGGGTGAGGAGCTTTGTCTCCTTCGCTGTTGCCCGTCTCGCGGCGCTTGAGGGTATAAGCTTGACCGACGGCAGTGGCCGGTTGCCACTGGGGCTGGTACTCGGAAGTAGTGATGAGCACTGAGCTCGCTTGGCCAGGGCCTCGTTTACCATGAGCAGGCAGTCGTCGAGGGTGACTTTGGCATTGCATAATCTGACGATGAGGACCGGATCCTTGATATCATCAGGATATCTGGAATAGATGATGTTGACGAAGTCGTCGTCAGCCACTTGGTCGGAGGGATTCTTTATCGTGTCGACCAGTAACTTCCAATTGTCGGATAGCTGCCTGTACTGGACGTTGAGCTTGACAATTTCCATGGTGTTGGAGCCTTGGTCGTAGGTGTCCTGATCCGAAGGAGTGCCGTCCTCAAAACTGAGCATGTGAATGCAGAGGTCTGCCCGCGGGTCTGCCGCGTCCTCGACTCCGGAGAGTCCTGATTCGTCATCGTCTGATGGCTCAATCCAAACGTAGGGACGTATTGCGTCCGGGTGCATTGATGGAGCAGCTAGGAAAACGTCATGCCCTTCATTGGAGAAGAGGGGTGCAGCGGGTAGTTCCTCGTGGAGGACATCCCATACGACTTCCATGCATTCATCACGCGTGTGACGGTGCTTGTTGACCTTTATCACAAAGATCTCTTCGCCTGGCGGGGCCAGAGAGTTGGTTTGAAGAATGCTGACGAATCTTCGATTGGATACTGAGGGTTTATGTGCCCGCATCATGGCGATGTTCAGTGTTTCTTTCCAACCTGCCTCCAAATGTTGGAAACGATAGTTGAACTTGATGTATCGGGACGCCGTGGTCCACTTTGTTCGAGTACGTTTACATAGTTAGCATCTCCGGACTCTGAGGGATTCTGATGAGATTTGCCCCGGTAGTCCCTTGGTTGATTCGAAGGAGGTAACCCAGGTGCCTGAGTACGGACACGCTTGGCTATTGTCTCGGCTTTGTTCCCTATGAGGAAACTGTCCCCTCGGATGACTTCGAGATCTCCCTGCCGGTTAATGAACTTAACGCACTGATGGAGAGTGGAGGTTATGGCTTTCATATGATGCAGCCAAGGGCGCCCCAACAGAGTTGTGAATTCGGATGGAATGTCCATTACGTGGAATTTTGCTGGCACCATTTGGGTTTCGAACCAGAGTTCCAGAGTTACCGTCCCCAGGATGGGACGAGACGAGCTGTCGTAGGCCTTGATAGTCCGAGTAGACGGGATCAGATGGCTTTCGTTGATACGGAGGGCTCGCATCATGCTGAGAGGGAGAACGTTAACGGCTGACCCGTTGTCTACCAATACTCTGGAGAGTGTTATGGTGTTGAGCTTGAGAGTGATGTACAGAGCTTCATTGTGCCCCGAGGCATCTCTCGGCAGGTCTTCATCACAGAACGTGATCATACTGCCATACAGTCGGGAATCGTAGATATGGTCTCTATCCGGAGAAGGAGAGTCATCAAGCCATCCGTTTCCTGTCTTCCTCTTGCGAGGTAAAGGCATCGCTGGAGCCTCGGGATTGTGTTGAGGTTGTTTGTGGCGGTTGCCGCCCTTGGTTAGCACGTTGATCGAGTGCGAGTGCCAAGCCGACCTTGATCTTCCTTTACCTGGTCCGAGCTCGGAAGCTGGACAAATTGAATCTTGGGCCGATCCCCACGGGGTTAGCTTCGACCGGGCAAGAAGATTACCAAGATCCGAGGTATTCCTATGTCCCAGGGTCTGAGCTCGTTGTCGCTAGGACTTTTCGTCTTTCCCATCCCCGCTTGCTCTAAAGATGCATGGCCCGGAGGAAGAGAGAGGACCGGCCTGAGTACAAGACGTAGTAGTCGAACCTCCCTAAGGCTCTCCGAGTGTACCTACACCGGTGTCCCCACTTCGTATCTTTATCTCGCGCCGTTGAGAGGACTTCTTCTTCTCGTTTTCGCGGAGGATTGCTCCGACCATATCTTGGGACTCGTACTCCGTGCAGTGGAGCGATCGAAACATCGTAGCCTGATGTGGACATTTGATGAGGACCCGACCGGAAGAGAGGAGAAACCTGCTCGTGGAAATCTTCTTGGGCACCCACTCAATGGAATTCACGCTGTTAATGTTCTAAAAGGGTTTCCGATCGTATTGGCCCACGGGGAGCTCCAACATGCCTTCTTCTATCAAGTTCTGGATTTTGTATCGTAACCCCACGCAGCTTGTCGGTGGTATGGCCGTGATATCGATAGAAGGCGCAAGATTTGCTCTTGTCCGCATTGGCTACGGGATTTTTGGGTTTGTAATTTGCAACGGGTTTAAGGAAGACCTTCCTTGATTAACCCTTCCAAAGATCTTGCTTAGTGGCATGTCCAACTTGTCGAAGTGTACGGCAGTCGCTTCGAGTAGAATTGTTGCTTTGCGGACCGGGTTTCGTTGCCCGATTGTCCCCGATGGATGTAGTTGGCGATGTGACGTATCTTTCCCTTTCGGGGCCGGTGCGGGATTGAATGCAACCGCTGAGCGGTATTTGTATGGCCGTGCAAGAGCCAACTTTTCCTTGAGATCCTTCTCGAACCGTGAGACGGCATTGACCATGGCCCGAAGATGCAGGAAGAAAATGATGACCGATGAGAGTTCATGGACGGTCTTAAGGACTTGAAGATCCGCATCCTGCTCATCCTTGGAGAGTGGCTCCATGATCTCGAGAGTTTCCAGCTCCACCTCTTGTAGAATTCTCCGACGCTTTCATCCGCTTTCGTTCAGTGGTGATTAAGTCCTCACGACTTGTTTCCCACTTTAAATTGGATCGGTACTGCCCAGAAGATGTTACTGATCGATCCCAGTGTGGCGATCCGCAGCTTGACCCTCGAAACCATCGTAACGCCGAACTTTTGAGCGTATGCCGGAAGTGGTCGCCATTTGCCGGAGGGTTGCTCCTTTCGCTCTCATGCCGAGAACGTAGGTGTCGACGTGCGTTTGAGGACATTCGGTTCCTTCGAATCGGTCCATCTCCCAGATTCGAACTTGGCAAGGAGAGGCGTGACCATTCCGGATCCGTGGATTTGAGCGTTTCCGCTTTGTTGCGCTCATGGTGGCTTTCGGGTCTTTCATTTGCTCGACCATCTAGGCTAAGGTTGGGTCCAAAGTGGTGGACTTTGAGGCTCGGCGCCGGTGCTACCACGTGAGCGGTAATGATTGGAGGTGGAAGGCTTGATATGTGGGTATATGGGAGCCTTCTCTCGAACCAGACGGGGTTTGTCCCAGGTGTTTAGGATTCGTGTATAGGCAACGGGACGAACCCGGGAGGGTATTGAGGAATATTGGCATCCTCGAGATGGTCCAATGCGCCGGTGGTATTGAGTGATAGGAGTAGCACCTGGCCGGCTAAATATGACAGTGGTTGCCCCGAGAGGTGGCAACGTGGAGCCTAGGTCTGCCGTTTCCTTGGTTGGAAGGAATCCCGTAAGTTGGCGGGGGAGGAACCTGGTTGAAGGTTTGAGGAGCTGGTTTCGGGAATCGTCATCCTCGACCAGACGAAAGTACCGTCTGACCTGGGGATAGCCGCTATACCTCGCTCATTCGTAAGTTGTACAACGAAATTGGCGATCTTCTTTCGCCTCTTGTGAACCTCACAAGCCCGGATGGCTTCTTCCAAAGTCATATCTCACGGTGGCGGGGGTCTTTCCCCTGTCACGATTTCTCGATGAGCTAGACATGTCGGAAATTCTGGCCGAGGGAACCGAGGGAACCGAAGAACCGTCTCGACGCCGCCGTAATCGGTGATCCCGGCAAGGCGCCGACCCAAATCTGAACCACTTTCGCTCGCTGCAGGGAACGAAAGGAAGGGTTTAGGCTTCGGAAAGGGGTATTTGGCTCAAGGTTTCGGGCTTGTGCAATGTGCAGTTACCGATTAATGTTTACTTAAGGCGCATTTTCTCAGAGTCCTAATCGGTTGGAAAAGAGCGAGTCTTCTTTTTCGCAACTAATCCTAGAGCTCTAATCAGTGGATCTCCTCACTACGCTTATAAGCCCCTCGTTTCCATTGTAGATCATCTTTCTCAGGACGGACTATCCCGAGCGAGGTCTTATAAGGCAAGCGAGTTCCACCGACAAAGGAAAAAATGAACTTAAGGCTAGCTGATCATGCAAACTTTCAACGTATGTGACGCACGGGCCACAGTCGAAGTCAACGTCCTTAAGTTAAGGCGGGGATCATGCCAAAATTTTGGTATGACCTCTCCTGACTCGCTTGTGCGAGAGACCTTAGCTTTTGGCGTTGGCCAAGTTGTGGCTGGCACGGTACATACGACGAGGTTTGGTGACACGGCGTCACATTGAACCATCGGGTATATTTTTTGGCAGAGCTCCGCGTCAAAGTCAAGGCTGAAGAGCGCGAGACTTCGGGTCAAGAACGACCTTTGGTCTCAACCTCTCGAGCTTGACTCGGAGCGGGGCCAGGCATAAAAAACATGCACTTAGGCTTTATGACACGAGCTAAGCCAAAAACCAACCGGGGTCTTGGACAAAGTGTGACACAAAGAGTGCATGGCTTACACGGGCTAGGATGGGATGTTTGGGACGACCCCCCGTGCACCCCCGAAAGGTGTCCGCGGACCAATCGGGGTGCAACTGATAAGGCCATCCCGAGTTAGGGGTTGTAGTGTGCAGTGTTCCGAGGCAGCAAGTGCACGTGAAGTGCGGTGTTCCGAGGCAGCAAGTGCGCGTGGTGTGCGGTCACTAAAATTCTTTTTTCTGAGTAAAACAGAGATTTTTTTCAGAATGTATCTTAAAGAATTTATGATGCACAGTTCAAAATATAGCATGAAAATCAAACATGAATGGGGATGCACAAACATGGTAAGATTTTGAAAAGTTGACAATGTAATACCTTTTGAAACAAAAAACCGTTCGAGGTTTAAAGGAACTCACACACACGAAAACGAGGAAGGGTAAACGAAAGTTTGACCCGCGGAAGGCTTTTTGAAAACAACGGCAGTTTTGAAAAAGTATCCATCTCCCCAGCGGAGTCGTCAACTGAAATTACCCGGGATTTCGCGCGGGCGCGAAACGCTGTTGTCTTTCGCGGGGGGTTGGTGTCTGAGACCTCGCTTCATGGGAAGGAAAAAATGAGGAGTCGCTACGCGGTTTTTGTATTTTGAGCCCAAACGTTGAGAAACGGCTTTTGAAAATGGTGTCGTTTTTATTGGTAGCAAAAACTTAGGAAAAGGCTTTGAAAACAGGGGATCATTTTTATTGGTAGCAAAAACGAGTAAAAGGCTTTTTGAGTACCAGAGATTGTTAGGTTCGGAGGTCACGTTACGTTTCGGGAAGAGTATTACGAGATCACCCGAAACGCCTCGTATGACGAGTCTTTCTACCTTTCTCGAAAACGTGTGTGTGTGTGTGTTTTTTTTTGAAATGGGGGCTTGAATGACAAGCTTAATCTTGGTTTGAATGTCAAACGTTGATTAGGTGACTTTGTTTGAAAAGACGAGCGTTTGAATGACAAACGTCAGTTTTGAGACGGAAATGAGCGTTTGCGTGGCAAACGTCGATTTGAGCTTGAAATGAGCGTTTGCGTGGCAAACGTCGATTTTGTGTTTGAAAAGGAGTTCGAAGGTCGAACTCCGATTTTTTGAACCGGGCGTGTCATTGTTAACGATTTTTACGGGAAAAATGCGTATTAAATGATTTTAAGTGTCAAATGGCGGCTTTTAGTTTGAAGATGAGCGTTTGGAGGCCAAACGTCATTTCGCGCGTTTTGAAAGAGAGTTCGAAGGACGAACTCCGATTTTGAACCGGGTATTACATTGTTAACGATTTTTACGGGAAAAATGCGTATTAAATGATATGCGATCAACGAATCGGGTTGCGACTCGGACTTAGAAAAGTAAATACTATCACGATCCAAACGGGTCGGACTTTGTAAATGACAGTATTTAAAGCAGTATCAACGAGGTCAATCGGCTCGGAATTGTAAATGATGATCAACGAGGCCAATCGGCTCGGAATTGTAAATGACGATCAACGAGGCCAATCGGCTCGGAATTGGTAAATGACAGAAAATAAATGACGATCAACGGATCGATCGATCTTGAATTGGTAAATGACGTAAAAGTAAACGGAACGGGGTCGGAACGCCGTTTTAACCCGTGATTACTTCTCTTACGGAAAGAGAAGAGGATCGAGGGGCTAAAACGTATCGGACCCCGTTCGACGGAGGTGTCTACATTTCAATAACGTTGTTCGAAACGGTTGTAGCGACTGGCGCGTAAACCGAGACGAAACGAGAGATTTAGAGAGAGGGAGTTATACCTATGGCTAGGGTCGACTCCTTTGGCTCGGAAGGTGTGTATGGGACACGAAATTTAGTTCGAAAGGGTGTTTCGAAGTGATGAGGGGCGTATTTGATCAAAATATGGAAGTTTCACGCGAATCGAGGCAAACGGGAGCTCGGGAAGGGGTGAAATCAGTTTGGGCCGTGAGTGAGGTGATTTTTGGGTGAAAAATGTTCCTTCTTTTGGCTTTGACAGCCACTTCTATTTATAGGTGAAAATTGCAGTAGGAGTCCGGACGGACTTGGACTGTTTTTCAGGGTTTTGGGGTATTTTGGAATTCTGAGGGGCTTGCTGGCAATTTCAGGAAATTTGCACAGGGAGTCCGGCCGGACTTTGACTGAAATCCAGGGGTATTTTGGTCTTTTCAGCTTGATTTGTGATTGAAAGGTGACGAGAGGGCTGTGGCATGGCTGCCACGTGTCCCATGACTCACCCTTTATATGGGAGTTCGTTCCCCGGTCCCGGTTTTGTCCGTTTTTTAAAATAACAGTCCGAAAAATGTCCGAAATGCCCCCGGAAAGTGCCGAAAAGTGCGTTTTTCAGGGAAAGCCATACTTTTACGTGCGATGACACGTGTTAAGTACGCTTCGACGTCGGGATGCATGGGGCAGTCCCGGGACGTCTTGTTGGCATGGCAACGGGGAGTTTAACGAGTTCTGGTTAACCTGGAGCGGGCCAGTTAACGGATTTCGGTTAACTTTCTGACGGATTTGGACGATCCGAATTTGGGTACTTACACACCGGCACAGACTATGAATGATTTCCTGAGACCTAGGGTAGACACATCTACCTCTTGCATAGTGCTGTCCGATGCAGCCAAAAATTTAGAGGTCAAAGGACAATACTTTGCCATGTTGCCAAGCTTTCACGGATTGCCTGGCGAGGATGCACTCACGTTCCTGAAAGAGTATATTATTGTTGTTGCTCAATTTTTGTTAAGACAGGGAGTGACTGAGGAGCAAATTAGACTGAAGTGTTTTCCTTTGACCTCTAGATTTTTGGCTGCATCGGACAGCACTATGCAAGAGGTAGATGTGTCTACCCTAGGTCTCAAGAAATCATTCATAGTTTGTGTCGGTGGTACTGCCATCTCGGCTTTCCCTTCCTCTACCTCGGTGGTGGAGGGTTCTGATTCGATGTCCGAATCTGAAAAGAGGGGATTAAAGAGGGGGTCGCCCTCAAATGCTTCCTCAAGTCTATTTAAGTTGTCGTCCAATGGCACCAATGTAGGCTTCAAAGAACGACGAACTTGCATTCACTACCTAAACCTACTTGTTTACTAGCAACAAGTCCTCGGCAACGGCGCCAAAAACTTGATGGAGGAAATCTCCCTCTTGTAATAAAAATACCAAGCAAGTGTACTCACTACCGGTGTAGCAGTATGCAAATGCAGGGGTCGAATCCACAGAGACTCGTTGGTAAACAAATAAAGTGAAAGCAGTGAATTTTGTAACCAAAGTTTATAGATTTGAATTAAAACTAAAAGCATAAAACAAATAACAAAAACTAACTAAACGAGAAAACAAATTATGAGCAGAAATTAGTAGATTGGATTTCACTTCACCATCATTCTATGCAGAATTTTACTTATAAAACATCAACTCAACTTCTAGGGTTCATTCACTTTAGCTAGGATCGACACGGTTAGGTGGCCGGATTACAATCCTAAATACTCTCTTAATATTGTGACTTCTATTACGGTACCACAATATGCCGAGAATACATTAAGAACATAAGAATTAAAGAACCTAACTTTGATCCGATTCTATTACGGCACAAACCAAGTTATTCAATTAATAGTGGTCTATGTATCAAAATCCCAAATTAATGGCGAATTCGATACCCAATTATTCAAAGATGAGTTCGTATCTTAACATACATCTCAAATCTAAGAACATGAAATTACAGACTATTATTGAACTAGAAGGGATTAAATTGAAAGAATTAAAATACTATTTGTAGCGTTGTGAGGAAAAAGAATTTTCTTATCCTTTTCGTTTTTGAGTCGCCAGCTATATTATTCGATTGGAGAAAATAGGAAAACCATTTTTGAAAGAGATTTGGGTTCGGGGCTTAGGTTATGAAATGGGTAGGTCAAGGAGCATCCATTTCACCCAATCCGGAGATCGGTCTTGCTAAAGAAAAGAGAGGTTTTCAAAAGAAGAGAAAAACGATTTTAAATATTATAAACAAAGGTCCATTTAACGGGGTTAAACGGAATGTAGGATCGATTGCTTCGAGACCGTCTCCATGATTTGGAGAGGCTCTAGGCCGATCCTAGATTCTATGGACTTTTACCACTCTAACAATCAATTAGAAAGGGATTTAGGGGTTACCTTGCGTGAGGTGATTTGGGCAGAGTTTCGACTCAAGTTTAGAATCGACTCTTGACACGGACAGAGCTTCGCCTCGATCCTTGACTTGGAGCTTGATGTTTGTTTATCAACAAGGTTGACAAACAAACTATGAGGTGAGTTTTTAGGGTGATTTTGTAGGATTCTTTCAGGGAAAGAAACCAACAAAATGTGTGTGTTGTGAAATTCTGGACCTCTTGAACCTTGGAAGTCACCAAGTATTTATAGGGGTTGGGGAAGTGTTGAAGATGAGATCAAACACTTCAAGATGGTTCCAGACTCCAAATTCTATTGGTTGGCCGGAGAGATAATGTTTTATCCCGAAAAGAGGTTGAAATCGACGAGGGAACTGTCGCCCGCAGCCGCAGAGGGGGATATCTCGCGCGAGACACGCCATCTCGCGGCGAGATATTGCTCTTGTGGACAGTTTTGTCCTTTCCTCATTATCTCGTATGCAGTTTAGTCCCAAACTAACGGTGGTTAGTCAAAACTTAACGAAACATGACGAAATGGTGGATTTCTACTTCTTGACTCAAAGGGAGACTTAGAGTGGTATAAGTATGATCCGATGTGTTCAGAATGGGGTGTCTACAGAGCCCCTCGGCGACATGTCTTATGAAAGAAGTCATGTCGACGATAGAAAAGACATCATTCTGAACATCGGGATGGTCGGACCGCACGGCTTCCTACGTATCTCTATCGGAGAATCAGACCATGACGTAGTTCGACTCCAAAACACGAAAAGGCTGCTTTAGGCATTTTGAAAATCATTTGAAAATCGCGGAGATTTTGTTTTTGAAAAGGTAAATTCATACTGAGGAATCAAATCAAGACCCAATTCAGAATATACCTGCCTGTCTGAAGATTCACCTGTCTGGGCTCCGAACCTGCGGGAACTATGTTAGAACACAAAGGCTTACCCGTCCTGGCTCCTCCGAGTCCCGTTTGCTGTGACGATTCACCTTTCTGGGCTTCGAATCGGGCTTTTTGTTGTTGGGGATGACGATTCACCTATTTGGGCGTTGAATCGGGCTTTTGGTTCGACGATCCACCTGTTTGGGCGTTGGACTGGGCTTTTCTGATGACGATCCACCTGTTTGGGCATTGGACCGGGCTTTTCTGATGACGATCCACCTGTTTGGGCGTTCGACCGAGCTTTTTTTCTTTGATGATTCACCTTTCTGGGCTCTGAATCATGTGGATTGAGTTAATCTTTGGACCACTCGGTTTTCGGGCGACTGCTGCCGTACCGGGCAATCGTGCGCATGTCACGTTTGGCTCGTTCCGTGACTTGCGGTACCGGTTTTTCCACGTTTCCCTGCTAGTTTATCATTTCCAAGGGTAAATGTGTCAAAATTTTGAATTTTGACGTTGCGTAGACACTTATTGTCGAGGACAATTTGGTCACTTTCCAGAAGGTATATCTCGCGGTGAGATATGATATACCGCGCGAGACTTGTACTGTCGGGGCATATAAACAGCAGCTCTTGCTCATTTTGGAAACATCCTTCTCAAAATTTCCCTCCCTAGCTCGAGCCAAGGTCCTTTTCTCCGTGATTTTTCGTGGATTCGCTTGGTGTTTCTTCCTCCCAATCACTTTCTAATCCTTCCTCCCTCCATAATCCATGGCTCAAGAACAAAGGAATCCGATTTTGGGGAGCTATTTGCTAGGGAAGGATTACCCTCGCGATGATCTTACCTTCGATAGGCACGCGCACATATCTACCGCTGTTCGGGAGGGCTTGGTAAGAGCTTCTTTCTCAACTCTTTGATCCTTGGATTGCATTGAGTTTGAACTCCCTTTCCCTTGAATTCAAATTCCATCAATGGCTTTTCTTTTTGTCTATGCTTAGAACTAGGTTCCTTCTTGCATGCGTTGATTTTGTGTGTTTCTTTGGATGATTGTTGTTGCATTGCGTGTGTATGAGCCTCCTACATATCATGGATTGTAGGAGAGGTTGATTCGGATCACGAATGACATTCTTGGGCAAGCTTTTCTTGTACGCACGCCAAGTGTTTGATGAAATGCCCCAATGAAAAATTTCTTCTATTTCATTGATTTTTTGACATGGAATGATTTCTAATATTGCCCTCTCTGTTTTTCCTCTGTTTTGCAGTCGTATAAGTCAACGAAGAATTGCCGAGGGAGCCCGAAAATGGCTAAGGAGGTGTGGGACAAGATCAAGGACCTTGATGGCGTTCGGGATAGGGTGGCCCAAACGGGTCTTCTGACTTTTGTTGACAATCTCCGGGGAATAAGGCGGACTCCCCAAGTTCTCCAGGCTATTCGGGAGAGGTGGTGGGACACTACCCACACCGTTCATTTGCGCTTCGGGGAAGCGACTATGACCCCGACTGATTTTCTCGCCATCACGGGATTAGAGTTCATTGGCGATCCCCTGCCGAAGTTTTCGGGTTATAAGCCTGCGAGTCCAGCTGCGTGGAGGCAGTTGATTGGTTTCCCCCCTAACAAGGTCAAGGGGTTTCTTCTTGAGTTGACACTCCTCCGGCGTCGATTGAGGAGTATGCCGAGAAGCCAAATGCGACTCAGTCGATCGACCGTGAGGGTGCCCTACGGTATATTCTTCTCGAGACCATTTTTTGCGAACCATTCTTCTACGGCCCGTCTTTCTACATTACGTTTGTTGCTGAACCTGGATGAGGTGAGCTGATATGATTGGGGCTCAGCGGGGCTGGCCTACTGCTACCACGCCATGGATGAGGCATGTAGGAACACCAAGGATTCCCTGTCAGGGTATTCTTATGCCTGGGAGGTATGCCCTTTGATTTTGTTTCTGCTCTTCGTCTGCATGCTTTGTCCGTGTCTCATACTGAATTTGATCTATTTTCTTTGTGCAGATATGGGGCTATGCTGTCCTCGGGCTATATAGATTTGAGTTGGAGAGCCGGGCCCCTTTGTTCCCGGATATCAGGAGGTTGAGTCACCCAAATTGGACCGTTGATGAGGAGGAGAACCAGGATTGGACCCTGACGGTGGCGGAGGCGCGGGCTATGTTGGATACCTTCGAGTATGAGACGCTGGGCCTTTATCCCTGGACCCTGTTAGAGCGGGAGGTGCATCGTGCTTGGGATGCTACTGCGATGCAGAGGATGCTGGCATCTTTGGAGGGAGATACCATGTATCTTGGTGAGAGGGTCTTCCCACAGCATGGCCGGGGTAGCCTGCCATATAGCGTGCCGGCGGATCCTCCGAGGGTTATGTATCCCACCCACTCCATTCCAGAGGATGATTATGCAGGTCTTTTGGTGGGTGAGGCGGCGACGGCTTGCGTGATCCCCGGGGCCTCTTATGCGGAGTTTCTGCCTCGGTTGATGGGTCCCCTCCTGGTGGGGGATAGGCGATCACATGCTCGTGGGTCCGCCTCTGCTTCTGCTTCAGGTTCCTCAGCCCCTAGCACTTCTTCCCAGTCTGCTGGTTCTTTGCCATTCGCCCCAGACTTCGGCCCTTTGAGCTACACGTACATGATGGGGAGCATGCCAATGGTGGGACACATCCCGACTCTGGATCATATTCCCGAGGGTTACCGCCTTCCGCCGGATGTCTCCTCGGTATGTTTCTGTTTGTATTATATCTCGTATTCGTCCATATAAGTGTATATGTCCGACTTCTTCTGAGCATTTTCTTTTTCTTTTGTTGTTAGTGTGATGTACCCAATTTTTTTTTGAAAATCAAACGGAGTCGCCACGCCATTTTTGTTTTAAGGACCAAAACTTTGAAAAATGCCCGAGATAGAGATTTGGGTTCGGAGGTCACGTTACACGCCGGGAAGAACGTTAGTGTTCACCCGGAATGCCTCGTAAAACGAGTCTTCCAAGCATTAAAAATCATTTGTGTGTGTGTGTGTGTGTTTTGGCCAAAATAAGTTCAAACTGAAAAGTAAAAATTGGGAACTTTTTATTAGACTTTAAAAAAGTCCCATGATTTTTGGTATGATTTTTGGTATTATTTTTGGGTTGAGTTTTGGTACTCAAAAGATTTTTTGAAGTTGAAAAACATTTCTGCCAGAATGAAAAAGGCAGTGGACACTTTATTTTAAAATGGATTTAAGGGCTTAAAAATCTCAGAATATGGGGAAAGTCCGAGAATGAAAGTTGTTCAAAACACCCTAAATAAGGTTTCTGTAAAAGAAATTTCCCATTTGGATGTTATTTGGTGGACCAAAACCTTCTGTAAATCTCAGATATGAAATCTGGACTTCCAGAGACTGATGAACTGACCTTTGAAAGAAAATTTGAAAAAGGGAGTTTTACTCACGCAAAAAATAAAGTAAAAATATTTCTGGAAAGCTCTGGATGTTGGATACAAAAATAGTTTTGTAGTCAACACCAAATTCCAAGTTTTTGTATTTCCAAAAAATTAGACCATGGACAGAGGTCTTAGAGAAAGGCTACTGGACAGCAACTTCCTCTTGAGGAAAAACATGATTTTAAAGGGGGTTTGGCATCCATGCTTGTCCCCATTTCCCTAAGCTTTTATTAGTGATCACTAAACATTTTAGTGGTGATCTACTATATCAAGCTATCCTTGGGGTACATTAGGACTTAAGCATTTCATTTGCTTGGGAAGGGGAATTTTATCCTTTAAAATCAAGATTTGATGCATGAAAATGATTTTTAGGGTTTTGAAAATGTGTTTGCAAGAAAGTAAAGACACTTTGAAAGTAATGTTGATCCTTGTAGAGGATCATCTATGGAGATGAACTTCCATGGTGATCCTCTTGGATCTAAAGCAAGAAATGAACAAATTACATCTTCAAAGTTTGAGATGCATGCATGGATGAGAGAGATTTAGGGTAGGGAGAGGGAGGTTATACCTATCTTCCCTTGTGTTTGTGTTTGAATGGATTCAAGGCTTGAATATGTTTAGGATTTGAATGTGTTTAGGGTTTGAATGTGTTTAGGGCTTGTGATTAGAGTTGGTCAAAGAGAAAACAAGTAGATAACAATTAAGTCCTCTATGTTTTCTCTCTAATCCTCCTCTTAAGGGGTGATTGAATCTTGGGTTTGTGTATGAATGGGAGTGATTTGAGAGTATTTGAAGTGAGTGGGATTTGGGAAAGATTCAAGAGAAAATGGTGGCAATCTAAGGATTCCCACTGTTTTCTCTCTATTTTTCGCAGTGCCTTTATTCTTTGTGAGTGAATTGTGTTGTGTAAACTGAGAGAGGAGGGTTCAATTTATAGGCCACTGAGAATGCCAGTTATGTCCGCGCGGATGAGTCTGGAGGTGTGCACTGTTCATTAAATGCAGCTCCAGGCTTTGGACACAAGGAATATCTTTTGAAAATTCAAACTGGTTGCTGTTTTTCAGCTTACCAGATTCGGATTTTTCCAATTTCTTTTCTTTTTGAGATGCTTTCCTTGGTTTATCTTTAAATAGCAATGCCTACTTTACCCTTACTTTGTTAGAGTAGTTAGAAATGTTAGGAATGTTAAAACTTTTGTTAATTTTCTAACGAAAATACTAACAACTCAAATTGGAGCACTTACAGTAGCCCCTCGGCGACGGCGCTTTCGAAGGAAGCGGGGTCGTCGATAAGAGTAAGACTCCATATTTGACAGGATGATCAAGTGATCGAGTGGCTGGACCTAGCGATAGGCTACCTACGTATCCCGAACGGGAATCAAGCCGGTCGTAGTTCGGGTCTTTGACCCTGGAGTGACTTTTTTAGGATGTCAAACTGGCGAGCGAGTTCTGCAGTCGATTGCTGAAAGAAACTCTGCTGGGGATAGGAAATGACCATTTTGGTCTGGTGGCTAGAGTTGTATATCCGCTCTGCTGGGGATAGGAATGACCATTTCGGTCTGATGGATGAACCTAATGGTAGGCTACCTACGTATCCTTAAGAGGAATCAAGCCAGTCGTAGTTCGGGTCTTTCGATGTCGACCCTAGAGTGACTGTTTTAGGATGTCAACCTAAGATTTGACTACTTTTGGGAAGTCGCCCTATGATTTGACTATTTTTGGAAGTCGCCCTAAGATTTGACTATTTTTGGGAAGTCACCCTATGATTTGACTATTTTTGGGAAGTCGCCCTAAGATTTGACTATTTTTGGGAAGTCACCCTAAGATTTGACTATTTTTGGGAAGTCGCCCTATGATTTGACTTTTTTTGGGAAGTCGCCCTATGATTTGACTATTTTTGGAAAGTCGCCCTATGATTTGACTATTTTTGGGAAGTCGCCCTGGTAGTGATTTCGGTTTGTCGAATTAGGGGATGATTGCGATTTATCGCTTTCCTAGTGTTGTGTGTGATAGCGTTTTAGGTGCCTCAAACCTTAATGATGGCATCTTAGGTGCCTTGAACCTTGATGATGGCGTCTTAGGTGCCTCGAACCTTGATGATGGCGTTTTAGGTGCCTTGAACCTAGGTGATGGCGTCTTAGGTGCCTCAAACCTTGGTGATGGTGTCTTAGGTGCCTCAAAACTTGATGATGGCGTTTTAGGTGCCTCAAACCTTGATGATGGCATTTTAGGTGCCTTGAACCTTGATGATGGCGTCTTAGGTGCCTCGAACCTTGATGATGGCGTTTTAGGTGCCTTGAACCTTGGTGATGGCGTCTTAGGTGCCTCAAACCTTGGTGATGGCGTCTTAGGTGCCTCGAACCTTGATGATGGGTGATCTGGAGGTATCAACTTGTTTTGAAATGATTTCCTTCGATGTTCGTATCCTTTCGTTGGGGACAGACTTCGAGGGGATAGATAGTCTTTTGGTGGACTTCATTTGAAGGGATCGGTCTTACGTTTGCTGTCGGATGTGAAAACGAGGGAAGAGACGGAATTCCGTTAACTTTCATCAGGGATGAACCTAAGTTGAGGTGTAGTTCCGAAGTATGAACATAAATGAGGATTCAGTTCAGGAGTATGAACCTGAGTCGAGGTTTTGTACCTGAGGGAGACTATTTGAGAGCGTTCTCGCTGGGGAAGATTCGAGCTTACGATGATTACCGAGGAAAAGGGTGACCGTGTTGGTCAAGCGGTTGGACCTATGGTAGGCTACCTACGCATCCCGTAGTTCAAAATCCACTAGACAGTTAGGAACATGTTTAGGATCCTGGGCCTTTTGATAATTCGGAGGCTGTCACCTTAAGGAACTAAAGCTTACGTCGCTATTTGCGGAGATAGAGATAGCTAAAGCTATGGGTAATCATGCAACATTTGTGAATGTATGCATATTTTTGAGATATGTTGAGGGACTAACGTACCTTTGCTGTGCTTACCTGCAGGAGAGCAAGTCGCGGGGGCTGTGTGGTAGCTGATAGTGTCGAGAGTATTGATGTATCTGATCGAGATGTTGAAACATTTAGGGGCGTGAGGTACCTCTGACCGATTGGCATTTGAAAACTTGGCGTCCCTGACCTACTAGCCTTTGGTGTCTCTGATTGAATTACATTTGAGAACTTGACGTCCCTGACCCATTCGCATTTGAGAACCTGGCGTCCCTGACTGATTTGCATTCTGAGAACTTGGCGTCCCTGACTGAATTGTATTTGAGAACTTGGCGCCTCTGACCGAATTGTATTTTGAGAACTTGGCGTCCCTGACCGAATTGTATTCCAGATCTTGGCGTCCCTGACCGATTTGCATTTGAGAACTTGGCGTCTCGGACCGAATTGTATTTGAGAACTTGGCGTCCCTGACCGATTTGCATTTTGAGAACTTGGCGTCCCTGACCAATTTGCATTTTGAGAACTTGGCGTCCCTGACCGATTTGCATTTTGAGAACTTGGCGTCCCTGACCGATTTGCATTTGAGAACTTGGCGTCCCTGACCGATTTGCATTTGAGAACTTGGCGTCCCTGACCGATTTGCATTTTGAGAACTTGGCGTCCCTGACCGATTTGCATTTTGAGAACTTGGCGTCCCTGACCGAATTGTAGACACTGGAGGCGGTCTTCATATGTTTGTGGATGTTGGGGGTTGTCTTCATCCATTTGTGGACATTGGAGGACATCTTTAGCAAGTTGCAGATGCCGGAGCTTGTCGTTGCCAAGCTGTAGACATGGGGACTATCTTTCCCAAACTATAGATGCTGGAGGCTGTCTTCATCCATTAGAGGTCGCCTTTGCCGAACTGGAGATGTCGGAAAATGTCTTCACGGACTTGATGCACTGTAGACCTGGAGACAAGGTGGTGTTGTCCTAACGTGTCTGAGGTATCAGTCATTTGTTGAAGTCATTGGAATTACGCCGGTGGAGACCATCTTTCTTTGCTTGAGGTGGCTTCGGGTAGTGATGGAAAACCGGTCTTTCGTGCTTGAATTGCTACATTTGTTAGCGAGAGGACAAAATGCACATATGATATTCATGATGATGGATGCATGCATGGAACTAAAAATGATTCGCAATAGCTTAGGTTTTTTATTGATTCATGTTTTGTATGTTACATGAGCCACAGGGAGATTTTTGTGGGGATGCATGTGGTGAGAGGGTTTGTATGTGTTGTGGGATCATTTGGGACAAGCTTTGGTGGGGTGATATCCTTTGGTCGCGGACTGAATTGCTTGTCGTTGATGAGGTCAATTTTGATCTTGGGATGAAGTTGGATTTGAACCCGGGTCTCGATTGAAATTTCTTTTCGGTCTCGGACATTTGAAGGCGATGCGACGAGGCTCTAGAATCAAAGTATGTTGACATGAATGAACCCTCTTTCGCTTGGGTTAGTTGTGATTTGACATAAATTTGGAGAATGATTTGGCGAAATGCGATATGAGGAGATTCCCGATTCTCAACTTTTGATGATGCGGGGAGTTGCCATATACCAAGTTCTAAAGCCGAAACTCCAAGGCGGTTGTTGAGGTGACTAGGTCTTTCTTACGAAGATAGGTGTGACTTGATAAAGCTCTATTCCGAAAGCCACGGAATCTTTCTACGAATGATTTGATGAGGTCCCATGTTCAACAAAGCGTCACTACGCAGGTCCGATTAAAGGTTTGGTAGCCAAAGCGACATGCGATGAAGTACCAAGCCGATCGATCAACGTGAGAGACCTCGAGGTGAAGTTGATGTGACCCCAGATTCATTGCAGCATTACGTCATGAAGTGAGAAACCCATCTTTGATAACAACTATGAAACTAGAACCCTCTCTTCGAAGAGTGTCTTCCATATGGGAACTGTTAGCCATAGTGGCACTTGGCTTGTTTATGGCTTCAATAATATTCACCCTACTTTTTTTTTAGGGAGTGGATTGTTGACTGTCTTGGGTCCTTGGAGTACCCTTTTCGATCAGTTCTCACATCGCCCTTTTTCAGGAGCATACTAGTGGGAAGCACAGAGTTTAGTTGTGTCCAAAGGGACACCGGGATTCATGGGGCGATGGTTGTGCAGTCAAACAAATCCCTGAAAGACGTCGCTCAAAGGCATTCCGAAATCTTCAATCTTAAGGCTTCGCGACTTGGGCACATCACTTTTCCTTGGCACGAAAGGAGTGGCATTGTTGCAATCCTGTCCCGAATAGGGCTGGGCAGGAGTCGTGTTGGAGGTGGAAGAAACCCGGTGTCTGTAAGCAGGTGCAACAACTTGCTGCTGATTGTAAGCCCTCTCAAATTTAGCCCCGGAATTGACCATTGTCCGCAGATCCGGATAGGGGAAATTGCTAAGTGAGGCCCTTAAATGCGGCTTCAAGAATGACTGAAAGATGTCCAGTTGTGCCTCTTCAGAAGGAGGAGTTGCCATTTTGCTAAGTTTCAAGTTCCAATGCTCGTAAAAATCCCCGATGTTCTCGTCGGGACGCTGCACTGTTGTCTGCAAGTCAACTCTAAAATTAACTTTATACTTTTTTGTGAAGGCACTTGTAATCTGGTCCCATGTAGCCCTGACCTCGGGTTTTAAGCAGAAAAACCACTTCAAAGCACTGGATTTCAAAGAGAGGCTGAAATAGTCCGCCAACTGCTGATTGGTGCACCCTTTGGCCTTCATTGCCAAGGTATACGTGTCCAGATGGGTTTTCGGGCATGCAGTCCCATCAAAGATGTCCAGATTAGGTATCACGAATTTGTGGGGCAGGGGAACAATGGAGTCCGGGTCCGTAGGCCGGAAGGCAGACTTCTTAGCGGTCAATTCAGCAATCTGCGCTTTCAATTCCTTATGCTGTTCCATGAACCAAAACTAGATGAGGGTCCGGTGGTGGAACTAGAGTGTTCAAGCCGGTGACTGAGCTAGAGAGAGGAGCTACCACTGGCGGCAGACTGGTGGAGGGAACGGCCAATCCGGGGATGTAGGTGAAAACCTGTCCTTGGCCCGAATTACCCTGGGGAGTGTGAGTAGGAGCCTGGTCAAAGGGATAGAACCCAGTGGCTTGCCGTTAACTTTCGATTGGCAAAGAGGGTGGTGTTAGACCTGAGGTGGCCGGGTAGCTAGAGTTTCCATGAAACTTAAATACGGGTTGTGACCCTTGTTTGTTGAACTGCATGCACGCTTGGCTGGGGTGATGGTGTATAGCAGGGAGGATGCGTGGTCCGGTGATTACGATGAGACGAGGATTAGGGGCTTGGTGGCCCATTGATCCACTGAGTGAGAAATGGGTTTGTGGAAGGCGTGTTAGGAAGCGGTGAACTAGCATCATTACTGTTGTCCCGAACCAAAGCTGTGGTGGCATCCCAAACTATTCTTTGTGGCACTCTAAGCTGTTGTTGTGAAGGTTCGGCTTGATCGTTTCGAACTAAGACGGGATCCCAATTTCTTTGTGGCATTCCAAGGTACCCCCAACCATGAGAAGACATTCCGTATTGATTTTGTTCCTGCGAGGCTGCGGCGGTCGTCCCGCCAGCCGCATGGATCCAGGTGGTGCGTAGTTGGGGAGATGGGCGACCCAAAGATCGAGGAGATAGTACCATAGGAGAATTTGGTGGTGGCATCCTGGAGTAGTCGGGCGATCGAGAGTGGGATTGGGGGTTTCTTTGTCCCATTAAGGCGGTCATGAAGGGATCTTGTGAGACTTGTGCGATCTGGGGCCGTGTCTTGAAGCTGGGTTCTTTGTCTAGGCATTCCAAAGCTGAGGCTAAGAAGTTCAAAGCGATCCATAGTTGACCACCGTCCCAAACCCAGCGAGAAGTCATACCAGTGATGTAACGAGAAGCCCCCGATGCGTACCGAGCCTGCCGAGGCATACCAAAGCTAGCTGCGACATACCGAGCGACCCCAATGTATTGAGGCACACCATGCTTGGCCCAAATCGGGCTGAATTCAATTTGTTTCCCCAAGCAGCTTGTCCCAGGCCCGGGCTGTGAATGTATACCGGACCGAGGTGAAAGGTTGACTGATTCACATATTGAGAAGAGTGTGGCCCGGTGAAGGTTCCATGTGAGGAAGGTGGTGGCATTCGGCGGTAGTCTGTCTGGCCAAGATAGGGATGGGGATCCTTTTCCTCTTCTATCGTGAAAGTCCCATCGGGGTTGAAGGCAATCATCAAACCAAAATTCCTGACACCTTCCAAGGATGAATATCGAAACCTCATTCTGATTGGCACAAGGAGTTTTATGGACTCGGGTTCCAATGTTAGCCATAGAAATATGATGAATCTCTGGTTCTGGTTAAGATCCCGTCCTCATCCTTGGACATCAAAGAACTGCGCTTGACAAACCCATGACCAACATGGCGATCAAATCTCACTTTGCTTGGCAAGGCCTTGGTCTGAAGAGATGTGTTTGCGAAGTCTTGATTTTGAAGAAGTGACTTGGTAGAGCCTTTGTCTCATGATTGTGAATCTGACACAAACCTGGTAGGCATTGCGGGCGATGCGAGATGAGTCTAAACAAAGACCCAGCCCATCTTGTAGCAAAGTGAAGAACCGGCATGACCAGAGAAGCCCCACTCTAAACAAATGGCTTGACGTAAGTCCTCCCTCAAAGAGTACAGTGCAGCTCTAATGCAAATTGAATTGTCATGTAGCAAAAGAGGCAACCCATCTTTCTATATTTACTTTATAATTTTCTTTAGTCAATTAGTCAACCGGAAGAAAATGTAAAAGAAAGACAATTTAGAAATGTATACCTGCAGGGGCATATTTTCGAAAAGTGGGGACGAATCCCCGATTTGTATTATTTGTTGGCCTCATTTGATGAAGGCACAAAAGAACTCGCTTTGGGTTTGACTCTTTTGAGAGAGCATAAGTGTAGAAAGGTTTGTAAAAGTGTATGGAAGCCCCTGGCGACGAAAATTAGTGTTTAGCTCTATTTTTCCTATAATGTAGAAAAAGAAGACTTGTCGAGACATGCGAAAACATGTTTTATTCAAAATAATCACAAGATTGCTTAAAACCCTTTATTAATGTTCGGGTTACTCACACCCCTAATCTCGATATGAACAAACATTTTGATTAATCATGAGGAGAAAGTCGACCAATACCAGGGGTAAAGTTGGCGAATTGTGAAGAAAGATTGTGTATAGGAGAGGCCATTGATGAGACCGAATTTTCTTGGGATTTGGATATGTTTATGACCGGACCATTTCTGGTTGCCTACGTTCCCCTTAATATAAGGAGCTCAGGTCGCCGTAGTTCGGGCTTGAACTTTGTTTGGCTTTGGAAAAGGGGTATGAACATTTGTGGTACTTTTGGTGAAAAGGCTCGGATAGGATGTTTGGATGATAAGGTACGGGCCTTGAGGTGATTCCTTGACAAGTCATTTTGACAGATATTTCGGCGATCCCGTTGTTTCTTCCTTCGTCGGGGGAGAAAGATTTTGAATGCAGCTTGAGGGCTTATGATATGTCTTTGTCGTTGCTTTAACTGCTCCTTTGTTGTCGACAACTTCCGTTCTTCGGGATTTAATTTTGCCCATATGTCAAGCCTCTGATCAGCGGTGCTGGGTCCTTGGCCTTATCCCCTTTCTTTTTTTTTTGAAGCTTTTGCTCTTTTTTTTGAGCTTTTGCTTGAGCTTTTTTTTTTAAGCACTTGAGGACGAAGGCAATCTTCTGCTTGAACTTTCTTGATGCATGGGGGGCGGAGGCAAGCCCCTGGTTTTTTTGTCGACATGGGGTCAATCTTCCGATGCTGAGTGACCTTTTGTTGTTCTTTGATGCTGCCGCCGTCGTTGACTTGGTCAAGGTGATGATGGGGACATGTTTTGGAAAGTGTATGGCTTGATGAAGGCCTTTGTGAGGTGAGGAAAGTGTATAGGGAAGGCATTAGTTGACTTTCTAGCACCAATTAATTAAAATCTTAATCATTTCCAGAGATTATTTGTTGAGCAATGCGAGTGATTATTTAAAATAAAACCATTTCATTAAATGTAATGTAGGTATGCAAATAATGTCTCAAGTCTAGCGAGAAAAGAAAAAGACTCTTTTATAAAAAAATTAAGATTAACTACAATGTCCAAGGAGGACTTGATTGAACGAAGAATGTACTAGAACCTACGAAGGTTGACTAAAGAACTGTTTTAATATTAAAGGATGGGTAGCCCCTAGTCTAGCTACTCTTTGTTGTTGGACCACGTCTCTATCCTTCAGCAGACTATGCTCGCCTTTGGTAACTTTAAGGAATTCCTCGCTCATCGGCCCTGACGGTTGCCTTATCTGCCATTAGATCATTATCATCCCATTTACCCTTGGCGTCAGTTGTGAACTTATCGGAGGGCGAGAGTTCAAAGCATTTCACCAAATCCAGCTTTGCCATGGCCACATGCTTGTTGCAGTCAAACCAGCCATTCTCCACATTTGTTGCGACTAAATCATCTGGCTTGGAGCTTGAATCATAAAACCCAATCATATTTACACTCGTGTTGTTTGGGAAATGATCATTGGCAGGGTTGAGATCACTGAGGCGCTCGAGTTTGCCCTTCTTAATTAACCCCTGAATTGCCTTTCTCAAAGCTGTGCATTTGTCGGTTATATGACCGTGATACTGGTTGAAAGCACAATGCTTAGTGGTGTCCAAAGGGATTTTGGGATCCTTGGGCTAATAGTTTCTCATGGGTTCGAGGAGACCCTGCTTTAGCAAGCTATTTAAAACTTTGCTTAAGGGAACACCCAAACCCTCGGGACGTGGTTTCTCCTTTGGGGGAGAATGAACTCTTAGTGTTTTTTGATTCGAGATTTGGTCATTGGCTTGGTCACCATTCTGAACAGGGTTTGCCGATTTTGGTTCATTGGGGCGCTCAAGCTTGCCCGCTTCGATTAACCCTTGAACCGCTCTCTTCAATACTGTGCAGTCGTCGGTCATGTGGCCATAATGATTATGGATGGCGCAGTGCTTACTCATGTCTAGGGGTGCATTTGAGCTCCTTGGATGGTAGTCCCTGAGAGGCTCCAAAAGGCCTTCCTTTACTAAACCCTTGAAAATTAAGCCCATGGGCATCCCAAAATCATCAAAATGTTCTCGTTGCCTTAGAGGACCACCATTTCTTGGTTGCTTTTGGATGCCGTCATTTGTACACAATGCCTTCTTTCCTTTGATGGATGTTGCAGCCGTGTTGGAAGGGTAAGGCTTATAGCGGTGAGACATGTTCCGACCCGTAGTGCTTCCCCGTGCACGAACCCTTTTGATGTAATCATCGATGTAATCGTCGAGATTTGACCTTTTGTAAAACTCATTCGTGCCAGATACACAAGATTGGTATGGTGAGATGGCCCGAGTCGAGCGATCGTCGATACTTTCGTTTCTAGGCTTTTCTTGTATTTTCTTAATTGGTTCTACCAATAATCCATTGGACGAGTCAATAGGAACCCTAGGACTGCATGACCCCGCCACAAGATTGGCATTAGCAAACGAAACCACAGTAGGAAGTACTCTGGTGGGAGGAATGACAGTCTGAGCATTAAAAGCGTGACCGTAACCCTCCTCATAAGGCCTGGCAGTTGCCGAAGATGAGGATACATGGCTCGTAATGGTTGGATACCAGGGAGCAGTTAGTGCGGGTCCAAAAGGCTGCTGAAAACATGAGGTTTGAGGCATCGTAACAGTAGGATTGAATGTGTCTTGACCACACTGAGGAACATGACTGCAAGGGAAATGTGTATACTGTACTTGATGAGCAGGAGCAGCTTGTGTAACGGCCGGGTGGAGAACTTGATGAGGAGCATTTAACCTTGTCGGACTTCCCAGCCGGAGGGGCGAGGTAGAGCTTGGAGGATGTTGTGAATACGGTAAACCTGATGAAGTGGTGATAAGAGCCTGGTGGCCCATGTGATCTTGCAGTATCATAGGGGCAAGTGTGCTTCGAGAATTGGAGGAAGCAAGCTGGCCCCCTCTGAACCATGGAGCCTGAGAAGCGAACTGTCCCAAGATGGCTTGCGGAGCCATGTCAAACTGCTGGGCTTGAGAAGTCGTGAACTGACCCATTCCGAGATGATGACCCGAACTGCATCGATGTTGTGAAGTAGTAACCGACCCGAACCAGCCGATGTCAAGTAGTAAACCCGACCCCTTCCAAGCCGTGGGGCGAAAGCCAACTAATTCAATCCCGGTGGTGAGATGTACCGAATCGACCAATTCCTGCATCGATGGCCCGAGCGACCGAGGTTTTGGAGTAGCGAATCGACCCATTCCAAGGCTGCGGGCGTAAACGCATCGATTGAAACCCAAAGGTGAAAACCGAGAGGCTCCGGGGAAGTTGACCAAGATCGGACCGTTGAGGAGTATCGATACGATGAGGCCGAGAGGCAGGCCGAGTGATAGGTCGGGGATGCTTGGCCCATTAGTAGTTCCACACGAAAGGGAACAGGCATTTGATGGTAGTTGGCATGCCCTGGAGGGTAATTAGTTCCAATCTTCGCATCAACCGTAAAGGTTCCATTAGGGTTGCGAACAATTGTTAGCCCCGGGTTCTCGATACCTTCCAATAACTCGACCGATCTGAGCCTCTTGATGTTGTCTTATCTGTTCCAACACCTGATTCCACTGCTCGGCATTTTGCAGATTTTCGGGGTGCGGAGTTGTACGTCCTCCACAGTTCTCCTCTGAGTTGGCCATTCTGAAAGTTTGAGCTGAAGCGAAGGAGGAAACTGATGAAGTATCTGACTCCGGAATGACTGAGCTGAGCAAATGATGACCCAGGGTCTTGATCCAAACTTTGCTTACTATGGAAGGCACAAAAGGGTGTGGTTCAGACTCGGGAAAGCGGAACAGGTTGGTGTTTGGGCTTAGGGCTCATGCAACATGCGATTATACGTTTAAATTTACTTAAAACATGTTTTATTAAACCTAATCGGTTGGAAAAGACCGCTTCTTCTTTTCGCAAACTACTCGGGATCCCGGATCGTGGGCCCCATCACTACGTCTATAAGCCCCTCGTATTCCACCCGTATTTTGACTTCCCAGGGTGGACGGCCCTGCGAGGGTCCTATAGGGCAAGCGGGTCCCACCGACCGAAAATGAAAATGATCCTAAAAGTCTCAAGGGTAATCGAGTTTTAACGAGCATTCGGTGTAAATTACGGACAAAGCTGACGTCAAAGTCAAGATCATGCCCGAGGGCTCGACAAAAAGTCGGCATGATTCGGACTGATAAACGTCCACGATTGATCTTGACTTGTCGTCAATTAGGCCGTAATTAGGCATGGAATAACCGTTAATCCTTGATGACTCAGTGTCATGCTGGGAGTCAGTGTATAATTTGTGCCAGTCAGAGTCAAAGTCAAGGCGCCAGTCAATATCTGGTCAAAGCCCGTAACGGAAAACCGGCAGAACTTCGACTGATTAGGGTCCCCGAAAGATATTGACTTGGTATGCCGACTAAGGCTTGAAAGGAAAGGTCTATACACAGACAGGGCATGACACAGACCAGACTAAAAACCAATCGGATCTCGGATAAAGTGTGTCACGGACAAGTGCATGGTCGACACAAGGCTCCATGGGATGTTTGGGTAGTCCCGTGCTTGCACCGAGAGGCGTAATAAGACCAAACGGGCCGCGACAGGGATTTCCCCGGGTTAGGGACGTAGTGTGCAGTGTAAGGTCACGTGCGCGTAGTGTGCAAGCAGTCTATCATCCTTTTCTGAGTAAAATAGAAATTTTTCATGTGTCTTAAAAAGAATGATGCATGATTTTTTTTTTTTGAAAATTTTCTTTTTGATAAATTCCCTTTTTTTTTTGAAAATCTTTTTTTTTTGAAATTCTTTTTTTTTTTGAAATTCCTTTTTTTTTTTAAAGCAAATGAACACATAAGCACATAAACACATAATTCAAAATCCGAGGCAACGGGTCCAACAGTCAAAATTTTGACTTTTCCGAGGCGGCCAAAACAACACGAAAATGTGAAAAATCAACACACACACCACAAATGATTTCAAATGCCGGGACGGAAGCTTGACCCTCAAAAGCTTTTCTTTTTTAAAAAAAAACAATGATACCGGTACGTGGGATTGTTAAACCACAATTTATCCCCGACTCGTGTTAGGAGGCGATAACGGGAAGTTTAATGGTTTCCACCAATATACCAAATATCATATTTTTTTTTTAAGATAAAGCTTATTTCATCCCCAGCGGAGTCGCCACTGTGATGTACCCGATTTTTTTTGAAAATCAAACGGAGTCGCCACGCCATTTTTGTTTTAAGGGCCAAAACTTTGAAAAAATGCCCGAGATTAGAGATTTGGGTTCGGAGGTCACGTTACACGCCGGAAAGAACGTTAGTGTTCACCCGGAATGCCTCGTAAAACGAGTCTTCCAAGCATTAAAAATCATTTGTGTGTGTGTGTTTTGGCCAAAATAAGTTCAAACTGAAAAGTAAAAATTGGGAACTCTTTATTAGACTTTAAAAAAGTCCCATGATTTTTTGTATGATTTTTGGGTTGAGTTTTGGTACTCAAAATATTTTTTGAAGTTGAAAAACATTTCTGCCAGAATGAAAAAGGCAGTGGACACTTTATTTTAAAATGGGTTTAAGGGCTTAAAAATCTCAGAATCTGGGGAAAGTCCGAGAATGAAAGTTGTTCAAAACACCCTAAATAAGGTTTCTGTAAAAGAAATTTCCCATTTGGAGGTTATTTGGTGGACCAAAACCTTCTGGAAATCTCAGATATGAAATCTGGACTTCCAGAGACTGATGAACTGACCTTTGAAAGAAAATTTGAAAAAGGGAGTTTTACTCACGCAAAAAATAAAGTAAAAATATTTCTGGAAAGCTCTGGATGTTGGCTACAAAAATAGCTTTGTAGTCAACACCAAATTCCAAGTTTCTGTATGTCCAAAAAATTAGACCATGGACAGAGGTCTTAGAGAAAGGCTACTGGACAGCAACTTCCTCTTGAGGAAAAACATGATTTTAAAGGGGGTTTGGCATCCATGCTTGTCCCCATTTCCCTAAGCTTTGATTAGTGATCACTAAACATTTTAGTGGTGATCTACTATATCAAGCTATCCTTGGGGTACATTAGGACTTAAGCATTTCATTTGCTTGGGAAGGGGAATTTTATCCTTCGAAATCAAGATTTGATGCATGAAAATGATTTTTAGGATTTTGAAAATGTGTTTGCAAGAAAGTAAAGACACTTTAAAAGTAATGTTGATCCTTGTAGAGGATCATCCATGGAGATGAACTTCCATGGTGATCCTCTTGGATCTAAAGCAAGAAATGAACAAATTACATCTTCAAAGTTTGAGATGCATGCATGGATGAGAGAGATTTAGGGTAGGGAGAGGGAGGTTATACCTATCTTCCCTTGTGTTTGTATTTGAATGGATTCAAGGATTGAATATGTTTAGGGTTTGAATGTGTTTAGGGCTTGTGATTAGAGTTGGTCAAAGAGAAAACAAGTAGATAACAATTAAGTCCTCTATGTTTTCTCTCTAATCCTCCTCTTAAGGGGTGATTGAAGCTTGGGCTTGTGTATGAATGGGAGTGATTTGAGAATATTTGAAGTGAGTGGGATTTGGGAAAGATTCAAGAGAAAATGGTGGCAATCTATGGATTCCCACTGTTTTCTCTCTATTTTTCGCCAGAGTGCTGTTGCTGTGAGTGAATTGTGTTATGTAAACTGAGAGAGGAGGGTTCAATTTATAGGCCACTGAGAATGCCAGTTATGTCCGCGCGGATGAGTCTGGAGGCGTGCACTGTTCATTAAATGCAGCTCCAGGCTTTGGACACAAGGAATATCTTTTGAAAATTCAAACTGGTTGCTGTTTTTCAGCTTACCAGATTCGGATTTTTCCAATTTCTTTTCTTTTTGAGATGCTTTCCTTGGTTTATCTTTAAATAGCAATGCCTACTTTACCCTTACTTTGTTAGAGTAGTTAGAAATGTTAGGAATGTTAAAATTTTCGTTAATTTTCTAACGAAAATACTAACAACTCAAATTGGAGCACTTACAGTTAGGTCACTCTGTTCGCGGCCGATTACAACCGTGGAGCGACCAAGATGGCGGGACGGATGGCTCTGGTGTCGGACCTGTCCGAGAGGCTGTTTCACAAGGCTTCTTTGGCGGCCTCGACAGTTGCCTCGGCGGTGACCCCTACTTGCGGAGCCAAGAGATCGAGGAGGGATGGTAGCCCCCGTGGCGGTGATGGCGGAGGTGCCGGCGGCTCGAGCGACTTGATGGCGTGACCCCCTCCTTTTCCCTTTATCTGATTTCTGATGATTTGTACATATTGGCCTGGTGGGCCCAGACAATTTTTCTTTCTTTTGGTACCTGTTAAGAACAAGTAGGTAGCACAAACAATGGTTTTTCTTAACCCCTAATCCTAGGTCTAATTAGTTAATTAATTAAATTTCTCGACTTTCCATGTTTTTGGAAATGGAATGGAATGGCCGCTAGGCTACAATTTTGAGCCCTCATTTTGGTGTTTTTACTGCATGTTATGAACTGTACACACAGGTTTTTCGAGACTTGCTTCTTCAAGTCGGGGCTAGATTGTTGTTTGAGCAGAACTGTTGTTGTTTTGTTGTAGGGATATCTCGCGCGAGATAAGGTTTTTCGCACGAGACACGCTATACAGGAAGAAATCTCTTCCTTTTTCGAACAGGACTTTGTCAGTTTTCCCTATAAAATCACCCTGTAGTCCGGCCAGATAACTCATTCTAGCCTTTCAAACTCTAGAAATATTCTGTTAGGGTGAAACTCTTGTCTTCTTCTTCAACCTTGTGATCCATGGCTTCCAAGGAGATTGCCCCAACGTCCATGATTGTCGATGATTTTTCTCTGTCATCTGAAGTGATTGCATCTTTCAGAATTCTTTTCACTTTGAATTCAGAATGAATTGTTAGGGATCCTCCTTGATACTTGCTATGAGTTGGTTCACCGCAAGTGGGTTGATTGCTCTTCTTTTCCAGGACGCTTCAGCGGTGATTCAGATGATGACGCTTTTCATGTCTATAAACGGAACTTTCTGGCTCTTTTTCTTTTCGGGGATGTTCTGTTTACATGTAGGGGCGGCTTGGTCGACTCCCAACTTGTGGAAATTGTTCTGCAGGCTAGAAAATGTTCTAGGAACATTATTCCGCTAATCTTGGGTGAGACCCTGCATGGTCTTGACGAGCTGCATAGGATCGGTGTCATGACTCAAGGGAGTCCTCTTCTGTTGACCATTTGGCTTATGGAGCATCTCAAGTTGGTGGGTCCCCCATTGGAATATTCCCCTTTCACATATCATACGCGAAAGTTATTGATCAAGGATCTTTCAGTGGATGAATGGGCTGAGTTGATTGCGAAGACCGAAACTGCTGACATTCTTTGGTGTCCACCTTATTGGAGGTTGAACAAGTATGTTGCCAATACCGAGGGTTTTGACAGGGTTGTTCTTCCGGGTTTGCGAGATTCCTCCTTTTATTTTCCCAAGCGGGTGCTCCGTCAGCTTGGTCAGCAGAAGGACACTTATCTTTTCGAAGGAGCTTCTCGTGAAGTGTCTTATATTGGTGTAGAGTTTGTGCAGGCGCTATCTCAAGCATGGGGTGAAGGAACTAGTCGGGATCGCTGGTCGAACCTTCGGACTTTTAATGCAAGTATCTTCTTATATGATAAGTACTTGGATTGGTTCCTTCATACCGGTCACCCTAGTGCAGAGAAGATTGATGATCTGCGGCTTTCACTGCTAGGAGATTCTTTTGTAGCTAGGAGTATTTTGCGAAGGAGCGAGGCTCAGTCTGATCCTGCTAATGTGCGAACTGATCCAACTCAGGATTTTCTCGATGGGGATTGGTACGAGAGGCGAAGCAAGGGGATGCCTGAAAAGACGCAAGCTTTAGATAGGCCCCATGTCTTCAAGAGGCTCTAGGGATCTGTTTTTGATCGCCTTGACTCTGTTTTTGATCGCCTCGAAGGATGCTCTCGGGGCTCAAAGCGCAAGGAGGATCACGACGACGGTGGAGATCATGTCCGCCGGCCTACCAAGTCAATGAAAGGCTAGATCTTTTAGGAGTACCAAGAGATTGCTTTGATAGATCAATTATTTTGCTTTTATTATTATTATTTTCTTCGAGTTTGTTAGCTTAGCAAATTAGTCATTGTGGTTAGGATTTTCCTTTTGTCATTAATGAAAATGCATTTGATTAATAAAGGACAAAAGTAGATTCATTTATTTGATTAGACCGAACCCGAAGGCTGCCTACGTTCCTCTTTTACAGTAATTAAATAAGAGGCTCAGGTCTAACGTAGTTCATTTTTGAGAAAAGGACAAAATACGGCTCCGTGCCGAGGGATAATCTCGCGCGAGATAAGCCCCCCTTCTTTTTTTTTTTTTTTTTTTTTTTTTTTTTTATATGCACACCCTTTCTTTTGCCTAGACCGCCCTTTCGGGTTTTCAATCTAACGGGTTTCTTTTCTTGTGCTAGCTCTAATTTTTGCCTAGGCCGTCCTTTCCGGGATTTTCAACCTAGCTAGCGATTTCTTTTGAGGAGGCCAAGTCACGCGAAGTACTTCTTGAGCTTGTCCATGTTGACCGGCTTCGGTAGTTGATCTCCGTCTAAGTCCACCAGCTGAAGGGCTCCCCAAGAGAATATGTTCTTCACAATGTAGGGTCCTATCCATCTTGGTCCCCACTTGCCTAGCGGGTTGAAAGGTCCAGGACGGTGCTCACGGAGAACCAATTCACCTACTCTAATGTTCCTCATCTTGACCTTTTTGTTGAAAGCTCTTGCCATTCTTCTTTGGTAAGCTTGAGTATGTTCGGCTGCTTTCAACCTTCTTTCGTCCAACAGGGCCAACTCTTCGTATCTGCTTCCTAGCCAGTCGACCTCGTTCACTTGGTCTTCTAGGAGAACCCGTAGTGATGGTATTTCCAATTCTATTGGTAAGACAGCCTCCATTCCGAATGTGAGGGCGTAGGGAGTCTCTCCTGTAGCTGTTCGGACTGAAGTGCGGTATCCCCATAGTGCGAATGGTAGTTTGTCGGGCCAATCTTTTCCAGTGACTGCCATTTTTCTGATGATAGTCTCGATCATTTTGTTCGCGGCTTCAACTGCTCCATTCGTTTGGGGCCTGTAAGGAGACGACTTGTGTCTTGTGATTTTGTATTCGGTTAGTAGGCGATCGGTTTCCTTCTCGAAGTGGGACCCATTATCGGATATCATCTCTTGTGGAACCCCATACCGGCAGATGATGTTGTGCTTGATGAATTTTGCAACCTTTCTGGCATTCAGAACTTTGTAGGAGGCGGCCTCAACCCACTTAGTGAAGTAGTCGATGGCTACTAGGACAAAGCAGTGTCCGTTGGCTCCTATGGGTGTGACCTTTCCAATCACGTCTATTCCCCATGTAGAGAACGGCCAAGGAGAAGTCATAGGGTACAGCAAGGAAGGCGGTGCATGCTGAAGATTGGCGTGTATCTGACACTTGTGGCACTTCTTGACCATTTTGGAACAGTCGGCTTCCATGGTCAGCCAAAAGTACCCTTGTCTGATGATCTTTTTGGCGAGCATATTTCCGCTCATGTGGGTTCCACATATGCCCTGATGAACATGGTCCATTATTTCTTGGGCCTCTTCCTCGGTGGCACAAAGGAGGTTTCCTTGGGAATGCTTCTTGAATAGGCGGCCAGCGGTGATGACGTAATTAGCAGCCAACCTCTTAAGGGCGATCTGAGTCTTCGGGCCTATCTCAGGTGGGATGGTTCCATCCAGGATGAAATGCCAAATGTCATGGTACCATGGTCTCTCTTCGGAGTTCCCAACAGTGGCACATTCGGATAACCATTTGTCTTTGCAGTCATGGAGATCTATAACGGTGCAGTATGCATGAGTTGCACGTCATGTTATTTTGAAGGGTTTGACTGCTTTTCCTTTAGGGATTTCAACCAATGAAGCAAGTGTGGCCAATGCGTCCGCAAACCGATTTTTGTCTCTAGGGAGGTAGTGGAATGAGACATCTTGGAATTGTTGCGCCAACTCTTGGAGATGGGCACTGTATCTTTGAAGGGTAGGATCTTGGACCCTCCACTTCTTCAATGTCCTGGATTGATGATCAATCGGGAATCCCCGAATACCTCGAGTTCGCCTCACGCTGCGTTCTAGAGCCGCCTCAAGTCCCGCTAAGCAAGCCTCGTATTCTCGTGGTGTTGTTGGTGGCGTCAAAGTCAAGACGTATTGCCATGGAGTGTAGATGTCGTTAGGGTCTACTAATAACATTCCAATGCCGAACCCTCTCATGTTGGGCCGCGCCATCGAAAAATAATTGCCACTTATTTTCTTCTTCTATACTCATAATGTCCTCATCGTGAATCGCGGGTCTTCCCCTTCACTTCGTCGCAAGGAAATTCGGCCAACTCGATCCGCGAATACACTCCCCCGACGGATTTCGAGTGACGTAAGTGATATCATATCCCGCGAGCATGAAGTACCATTTGGTTAGTCTCGAAGACAAATTTGATTTGTCTAGGATATATTTCAAAGGATCCATTTTTGCAATGAGATGGACCGGGAAGGCTTCCATATAGTGCTTTCAACTCTTTGTGATACCCAAACAAGAGCAAGACAGATTTGTCTAGTGGAGAGTAGTTGGTTTCGCCGCCTTGGAATCTCGCGGCCGACGAAATAGATGGCATTCTCTCGTGTGGGAGGCCGGGTCGTTTCTTGAGCGAGCATAGCCCCTAATGCATTGTCTCAGAACCGTGAGGTATAGCTTCAAGGGCTTCTCCTTGTGCGGTGGAACTGTGGATAGGTGGGGAAGTCAAGTAGCGCTTAACTTCCTCGAATGCTTCTTGACATTCTTCGGTCCACTCTTGAGGTGCGTTTTTCTTAAGTAGCTTGAAGATAGGGTCGCACATTGTAGTCAGCTGATTGATGAATCGACCGATATATTGAAGCCTCGCCCATGAATCCCTTTTTTTACTTCTTTCTCGTGTTCTGGGTGGAGGCATGTCTGTAATGGCTTTTATCTTGGCGGGATCTCGCTTCTATGCCACGCCCGTGACCATGTACCCTAAGACTTTCCCTTCGACCACTCCGAATGAGCATTTGGCGGGGCCGAGCCTCATCTTGTGCCGTCTCGCCGATTGAAGAATTTTCTCGAGATCTCTCGAAGTGTCGACCATCTCGTCCCTTTTGAGTGAATAATCATGTCGTCCACATATACCTCTATTTCCTTGTGGATCATGTCATGGAATAGTGTCGTGATCGCTCTTTGGTAAGTAGCCCCAAGATTCTTGAGACCAAACGGCATGACCGCGTAGCGTAACGTTCCCCAAGGTATGGTGAATGCCGTGCCGATCTTCCTCTCGCCATGAGGATTTGGTTATACCGCGAAACCGTCGACGAATGAGCGGACTTCGTATGCAATGTGGCATCGACCAACATGTCTATGTTCGTAGCGGGAAATCATCTTTAGGGATGCCTTGTTCAAGTCTCCGAAATCAACACAGCACCCGTATTTTCCCGTTCGACTTGGCTACTTGCACCGTGTTTTCTAACCATTCCGGATATTCAATCACTTTGATGAACCCTACATTTAAGAGCTTCATGATTTCCTCTTTCACTTGCATTGACCATTCCGGCTTGATTCTCGCGTAGTTTCGCTTGACCGGCTTGGCATCGGGTAGCAATGTATCTTGTGCTCTACAACCGACCGATTCAACCTGCATATCTTTGTAGGACCAAGCGAAGACGTCGACATATTCTCCGAGGAGCCGTGTCAAGGTTTCTCTCGTCTTCCCCTTGAAGAAGCCGCCGATCTTTATTTCTCCGGGTCTTTCGTTGTCCCAAGATTAACCGTTTGCATTTCCTCGTCGTCAACGGGCCATTCTTTCCACAACGACCTACTTGCTTAGCTAATTCTTTTAAGATTTGTTCGTTTTCTTGATCTATCTCATCGTATGATTCATTATTAACGTGTTCGTTATATTGATTATTATTAGTTAATTCATCATTCACGATGTTAGCAATCTCGTGGTACTGAAAGATCAAAGTTTTCATTAAGGAAGTAAGTGGAATACATGTTCAGCCACCGCCTCGATTTCCTCTTGAGTGAGTTCATCTGAGGTGGAGCCTCGCTTCTAATGTAAAAGCTACTGGGGCTTATCTTCCCGCGGGATGGGGAGTGCAACCAAGCTCTTTGATCATGAAGTCTTCATCAACAACTGGTCCTCCGGTGACGTGCCGCTTTAGAATTGGATCATCACATTTCCGTATTAGTCTTGTGTAGTCGTGTAGTTGGAGCCGTCCCCTTGGATATTGCATGGATCCGGTTGTCTTCTAACCTAAGACAGTGTCTTGAACTGCCGCAAAGATGTCTTCTCCCAACACAAAGTCCCATTCACTTGTCATTTCTGCTTTCGTGACCCACAAATCATTAGGGATTAGTGGGACGGATTCTGCTTTCACTTGGAGAAGCATCGCAGCCGCTGAAGATTTCAAAGCCCGGTTGGCGCTTTCCTTTATCGTCATCATGGTTCTCAAAAGATAAAGTAGGGAATACTTTCCCCTTCTCGAACAAAGTAGCCATTGAGTGTCTTTCGATATGGTTTGAGGTTGCCATTCTTGGGCTTTGGGTCGTCAGCAGCCTTTGTAGGTGGTTCCTTCCCACTTGATTTGAGCGAAGCCCCACTCTTCTTCATCATCTTCATCGTGGATGGAGATGATGTATCCTAGGCCATGCTTTGTGTGAAGCGGGGGGACCGGTGGCGGTTCCGTTATCCCTTATAAGTGCTTTCCAAGCCCCAATCCAGGAAAGTACCCTTTTGCTAGCATCATTCTCCAGACAGGAAGGCTTCCGGAAAACCAAAGTGCCTTGGAGTAGTCATTCTCGTTGCAAGTTTCTATGACATTCACATTGCTTTCTTTCTTGATCTCAAAGAAGTAATCCGAATTGAAAAGGGAAATACTGACTAACTATTATTGAAAAGCAAACTTGATACTCTTGCCCACAAATGAGGATTTTAGGCAAGTAGTACCCAACTAAGCTAAACTAGACTATTAATTGTTTCTCTTGCAACTAAAAGTAACTAACTGAAAAGAAAAGAGATTCTTCATTTGCTTGAACTCATCCAAACTATTCCACCACTCGGACAAACTCTGATGGCGTCGTTGTCAATCAAGTCTTGGACTGCATTCTTCAGGTTGAAACAATCATTGGTGTGATGGCCATAGCATTGATGGTAGAAGCAGTAGAGGTGCGGAGATCGGCCTTCCCTCTTAGGTATGTATCCTTCCATTGGTTTCATCTTTCCATCCTTGTGAAGGCTTCTGAAGAGATGACCAAGAGTGATGTTTCCAATGTCGGAGAAGACTCTACCCTTCCTTCGCTTAGCCATTTGATTGTGGAGGTCTCGGATATGGTTCTCGTAGTGTTGCACGAAGACGTTGTGGCGAGACTGATATTCTTCCTCCATTTTCTCTTTGAGGTCACGGTAGAGAGTGTTGAGGAAATACTTGACCCTCTCATCAATGTCATTCTTCAACGTGAGCTTCAAGGTTGATGCACTTTTGGGTCATATCTTCGAGTTCGCTTGACTTCCTCAAGCTCTTCAATCAGCATCTTTGTCTTTTCAGCTTGGATGGATTCTTCCATGTGATGCCACGAGTCATTGTCGTTAATTTGCTGTAGGGCTTTGGCAAGTTGAGTTTTGATGTCGCTTAGCTCCTCTTGTACAGATGATCGTCCACTGTCGGAGTCACTTTCCATCTTCCGAAAGTCCCTAGCAATGCGGGTAGTAGGCAAATCAAAGGCTTCTCTCCAACCTCCCACATGTTCCATCTCAGCGACAAGGGCCTTGGTCAAATCTTGGAGAGTGTGTTGTTCAAGGCATTCCTTGGTTATGACGTACTTTCCGGTAGACATTGTGTTGGGAGTCTTGGAGTTGAGTAGCTTCGAAACCGACGTAAGAGATGCAGATATCGTGATCTAGCCCCAACGAGCCTGGAAGCAGGCTTAAATGGCTCGTGCTCAAATTCAGCAAACAAGCATTATCTCGTGCGAGATTAGTAATCCCGCGCGAGATAATCACACGGAAAGTCGATTTTTATTTAGCCCTAATTTTTGGTCGGAACGGAAAGTCCGTTTTGAGGGGTTTCTAAGGCCTTTATCGTAACCTAACGACTAAGCAATCAATCCGATTTTTGTAAAACAAAGCCATGTAAGATTGTTTTTTTTTTGAAGGATTATATGCATATATGTATTTTTTTGAAAGGGACATCCAAAAGGGTCATTCCGAAGAGACTTTTTCCGAAGGGACTTTTCCGAAGGGACTTTTCCGAATCCTTCTTTATTGTCAATTTTGCATGGCTTTGCTTTTGATCAAAAACAAGAAAAGATCACCGAGTCAAAACCGACCGGTCACAAAGTGATCCTAAAAGGACAATCTACATGAGAATGTGGCGATGCAGTGGCCGGAAGGCTAGGCTCCCGCGATATGACAATCTAAGTGGATTGAATACGCGGAGTGGGATTGTCCAACTGAGAGACCGGCGACTAGGTGGTTATCGTCATCCGTCCTTAGTGTGGGTCCCTGTTTATAGAGGGTATGCAAAGTGCAATGACAGCTTATAATATGAGTGCGCGTGTGTGATAGTCAATCTAGGTGATAGGGTAAAAATAGGAAGTTTTTTTTTTTTTTTGAAAGTCAAAAGAGAAAACAGATAGTGGCCGCACCAAGTGGTTGCCTACGTTTCTCCCAATTTAGGAAGACTCGTGCCGTCGTAGTTCCACATAAAGAGAGATAAAGAGAGATAAATAATTTAATTTACAACTCCCGAATCCCCACTGGACCGGACTTTAATTAAATAAAACCCAATCGCACGTAGTTTATAAATAATAATCAATTATTTAAGGAAAATAAAGGTCCGAGTTCTACATTTTAAGGGAGGCCTTAAGATGCGAGAACTCTGCAGATAATGAATCCTGGGATCCCCTTGCGTGTTCGACCCTCGTCTTGGACTATGAGACAAACAGAGAAGCCGTAAACAACCAGATTGCCGAAGCCATATCTCGCGCGAGATATGATATCTCGCCGCGAGATAAGCTTCATCTCGAGAGCAAAAATTCGAATTTTACTAATTTTTTTGAAAACCTCTCTTTTAATTTTGACGCAAGTTTAAGCCTCTTAATTTTCGCCCCCACGGAGTCGCCAACTGTAGCGTTGTGAGAAAGAAATTCTTATTCCTTTTATTTTTTATGAGTCGCCACCTATATTATTTGATTGGAAACATAGAAAAACCATTTGAAAGAGATTTGAGTTCGGGGCTTAGGTTATGAAATGGGTAGGTTTAGAAGGCATCCATTTCACCAAATCCGGAGATCGGTCTTGCTAAAGAAAAGAGAGGTTTTTAAAAGAAGAAGTAAAAAAACGAATCTAAATACTACAAATAAAGGTCCATTTGACGAGGTCAAACGGAATGTAGAATCGATTGCTTCGAGACCGTCTCCATGATTTGGAGAGGCTCTAGGCCGATCCTAGATTCTATGGACTTATACCACTCTAACAATCAATTAGAAGGAAGTTTAGGGATTACCTTGCGTGAGGTGATTTGGGCAGAGTTTCGAATCAAGATTAGAGTCGACTCTTCACACGGACAGAGCTTTGCCTCGGTCCTTGGTTTGGAGATTGATGCTTGTTTATCAACAAGGTTGACAAACAAACTATGAGGTGAGTTTTGAGGGTGATTTTGTAGGATTCTTTCAAGGAGAGAAACCAACAAAATGTGTGTGTTGTGAAAATTCTTCGACCTCTTGAACCTTGGAAGTCACCAAGTATTTATAGAGTTTGGATATGAAGAAGTGGAGAGTTAAAACCCTATCAGATGGTTCTAGACCTCTTCTCCCATTGGTTGGCCGGAGAGATAAAGTTTTATCTCGAAAAGAGGTTGAAATCGACGAGGGAACTGTCCGTTCGCAACTGCTGCAGAGGGGGATATCTCGCGCGAGACACGCCATCTCGCGGCGAGATATTGCTCCTGTGGACAGTTTTGTCCTTTCCTCGTTATCTCGTATGCAGTTTAGTCCCAAACTAACGGTAGTTAGTCAAAACTTAACGAAACATGACGAAATGGTGGATTTCTACTTCTTGACTCAAAGCGAGACTTAGAGTGGTATAAGTATGTTCCAATGTGTTCAGAATGGGGTGTCTACAGGATCTTATGTATGAAGTTTACACTTCAAATTTTTAGTTAAATCCATTTTTATAGTAGAGTTACTTAGGCATTAGAAGAACAAAATTTCTAAGTGTTTTGGCTCAAGAAGTACTGAAAAGGCTGATCTTGCGGTCGACCATACGGTTGACCGCATGTCTCTCAAACAAGTCTCAATGAAATTCACACAATGCGGTCGACCGCATGTCTCACTAGGCTGACCGCACTCCCACTCTTGTCCTTAGTCGAATTGAAGAGGTTGAAGATTGAAGATCAGATCTGTGTATAATTGACATTGACCACAACTCAGAGTTAACTCAATTAATTATACTGTTCCAAGCTCACTCCGAGATTTTCAAAAAGGTGACAGTTGGTGTCATTCGTACAAAGATATACCACCTTTCCACTAACCTCTGCAACATGAATACAAAAAATGAAATGTGATCTAATCTGACAACAACAACAACAAATTGTCCTTAATGTTTATCCAATAAGATTTCCAATGCTACTTTATCACCCAAGGCTATAAATAGGCATTGTGTTCAACCCATGAAGATTTGCTAGAGATATTGTTGTTGAAATCCTCAAGAAGTTTTGAAGCTTATACTCAGATCGAGATTTCCATAATCCTTTGAATCTTCAAATACTTCATTTTCAAGCCTTCAAGAAATATTCCTTACCCATAAATCTCTCAAGTCTGGTAACCACAACAAGATTCATCAAGCTCTAATACTTCTATTATAATGAGCTCTTGAATCTTAAACACTCACATACCCCTTGAATTCATTTATATTGATTGTATTAATTGGGATACACTGGGTATTGCCTAGTATCGGCATCATAGAAAAGATAGTTAGATTTGAGATTGATTCTAAAATTTGTAATCTTTTTAACAGAAGCTCAAAGATCTAAATATACTATCTCCCTTAGAAAATCCAAGACTAACCATCTTGGTAGAGGACGTAGATCATTTACGATTGAACCTCTCCAAATACCTTGTTCAACACTTTCTACACTTTAATTTATTTATTCATAAGTTTGCTTATTGTTCTTTGTGTTTGATCTTCATTGATATTGAACCTCATTGTGAATTCTGTTTATAGTAGAAATCTTCTTTATCATATTTTTCAATCTTGCGGTCGACCACACTTTCTAATTCGCGGTCGACCACGCTCAATTTCATTACTTCACTTTTATACTTAGAAACTTCCGTTGTGCAGTTTACTATCTTGATAGTTGGTTCTTACTTGACCACACTTTCAGCATTGTAAGCCAAGGTCGAATTTTGAAAAGGGTTAGAAAAATTTTAAACAACTATTCACCCCCCTCTAGATATTTTTCACACCCTTGTTGCACCTTTGGGACCAACATGGAGGCATTTTATTTCATAACTCTATGTATTGTTTGGGGCTTTGCCCACTTTTGGGAGACCAATTTTTTGTATACTAGTTGACTTTATTCATTTTTCATTGAACCAAGTATTTTGATTTTATTGTCGAACTAGCACGAGAAAAGGATCAACCAAAACTTTAGTCGGATCTGTTTAATAACGAGATTGACTAAGGCTTTATTTGAACCTGTTTATGAACGAGATTGACTGAGGCTTTAGTTGAATCTGTTTAAGACGAGATTGACTAAGACTTTAGTTGAATCTGTTTAAGAACGAGATTGACTAAAGCTTTAGTTGAATCTGTTTAAGAACGAGATTGACTAAGGCTTTAGTCGAATTTGTTTAAGAACGAGATTGACAAAGTCTTTAGTCAAATCTGTTTAAGAACGTGATTGACTAAGGCTTTAATCGAATCTGTATAAGAGTTCGAGATCTACTAAGAGTCGGATCTGTTTAAGAGTTCGAGATCGACTAAGAGTTGGATCTATTTAAGTTCGACATCGACTAAGAGTCGGATCTGAATGAGTACATAGAAAACAAAAAATCATAATCTTGGTAGAATTTCTTGGGGGTCAAGCCCTTTTTATTGATGATGCAATTTATTACATAGAGAATTCACCATTTCTTATGTCGACATAGAAATAAACTTCAAAAATAATATCTAGTCAAATAGTTGGCATGCCAAGGATGTTTTAGCTCGCTTCCTCCAGGATCACCAATCATGTAGGTCCCCTCCTTGACTACCCTTGTGATAATGTAAGGACCTTTCCAATTTGGTGACAACTTGTTTTGTTCGGCCTTGCGCCCTGTTACTTCGATCTTTCTCGAGACATAGTCTCCAACTTTGAATAAACTCTTCTTGACATTTTTATCGTGGTACCCCTTGGTTTGCTGCTTGTAATTAACCATTCTGAGCTGGGCCATTATCCGCCTTTCTTCGAGCAAGTCTAAGTCGATCAACCTGTTGGAGTCATTCTGATTCTGATCAAATAGTACAACCCGTGTTGTATGAATCTGTAGCTCGGCTGATGCCACGACCTCTGACCCAAAGGTGAGAGCAAATGGGATTTCCTTAGTAGGTCACCAGGTGGTTGTGCAGACTGCCCATAAAGCAAGGGGGAGTTCGTCCAACCATCTGCCTGATCGTCCATCTAAGTTCTTGCTTAGAGCTGTCAAAACTAACTTTTTTTTTTTTTCAAAACTAACTTATTGGCTGCTTCTACTTGTCAATTGCCTTGGGGATAGGCGACTGAAGATTTCCAATGCTTAACACCCAACCTGTGCATTTCTGTCTCGAACATTGTTGAAAATTGTAGCCCATTATCTGAGACGATTTAATGTGGCACCCCAAAACGGCACAAAATGTAATCATGAATTAAGTTAATGGTGTTTTACTCTTTTATCTTGGCTAGTGGCTTTGCTTCGATCCACTTGGTGAAGTAGTCAATTTCCACGATCACATACTTACAATTTCCACGGGCGGGTGGGAAGGGTCCGATTAAGTATACCTTCACATGTCGAACGGCCAAGCAGCAATCACAGGAGTTTACTCGGTGGTTGGTAGCTTGGGCAGATCGGCATATCTTTGGCACTTGTCACATTTCCGCACAAATTTACAAGCGTCCTCCCTTAAGTGTGGCCAGTAGTACCCCAAAGTAATTATCTTGTTCTCCAATGTTCTGGCCGCCGGCCGGGTGTCCGCCACATATCCCACTATGCACTTCGAATAAAAGGTTTGGGACTTTGTGAGGATGGAAACATCTTAGGAGCAGTTTGATGAAGGACCTTCTGAATAAAGCTTCTCCACGGATAATGAATCTAGGGGACTTCTTCTTGATTTTTCTGGTTGTTTGTTCGTCGTCCGGCAGCTCGCATGTCTCGATATATGCTTTGATCTCGCTAATCCAGCACATAACATTGTTAACCGAGCATAGAACATGAACTCTTTCATTTGTGGGTTGTTCTAAGCACGAGATTTGTTGGCCGTGTTGTTTTTCTGACGTAGCTAGTTTCAAAAGTAGGTTGGCCAACTCGTTTTCCTCACAGCCTACCTTTTGAATCTCCCAAAACTCCAAGTCTTGGATCATCTTCTTGACCAGCTCGCAGTATCAAGCCATGATTGGATTAAGTACCTCGTATTCACCATTGACTTGATAAACGATCAACTGTGAGTAACAGTAGGCCACTATCTTGGTCGCCCCAAAACACTTGGCATATTCAATAGTTGCAATTAAGGCTTCATACTCATCTTGGTTGTTGGAGGCTTGAAACTTGAACCTCAGTGCTTCTTCGAACTCCTTGTCACTCTCTGGTTTAACCAAAACTATTCCAGCCCCACTAAATTTCCTTGTTGCAGATTCGTCTGAATATACTTTCCAGCAATTGATGGGCAAATTAACCATCTACTGACGTGATAGCTCCTTACCTTTCGAAACCTTCTGTTGGGGTGCCTTTAGTTGTCCTCTCTGGTGAAAGTTAATTCAACCAAAAGGTCCACCAAAGGTTGTGCCTACAATATCTTTCGAGGTCGATACTGAATGTCGAACTTCGTCAGCTCTATTGCCCAGTTGTTTAATCGACTTGAGCTTTCTGGATTGTGCAGTATCTTCTTTAGGGGTGCATTGGTTAGCATGACAATAGGATGGGTGGAGAAATAAGCCTGTAGCTTCCTTGCAACAATCACCAAGGCATAAGCTACCTTCTCCGCATTAAAAAACCGTCCTTTCACATTAAACAAAGATTTGCTCACATAGTTAACTGGCTTTTGGGCGCCATTATCCTCTCGAACTAGTACTGCAGCAACTGAGCAATCTCCAGCAGATAGATATATGTACAAACTATCCCCTTGGACCGGGCTACTGAGAAGAGGGGGAGAAGCGATATAATCCTTGAGTTGTTGGAAGGACGACGAGCATTCAGCCGTCCACTCAAAGGTTTTCGTCCCCCTTAGTGTTTTGAAGAAAGGGAGAGACATCTCAGCCGACTTTGCTATGAAGCGACCCAAAGCTGAAACTCTTCCATTTCAAGCGTTGAACTTCTTTAATGCAGGTAGGCTCTTGCATTTCGATCAATGCCTTAATCTTCTCCGAATTGGCTTCTATGCCTCTCTGTGACACCATGAAGCCCAAGAACTTCCATGAGGCCACCCCAAACACAGAAGTGTTTGGATTCAACTTCATGTCGTTTGCTTGTAAATTGGCGAACGTTTCCTTTGACGTCTTGTCTTGGTTTTAATGATCATGTCATCGATGTAAGCCTCCATGTTTAGTCCAATTTGACTAGCAAATACCTTGTTCACCATTCTTTGGTAGGTAGCCCAAGCATTTTTTTAGCTCGAATGGCATCTTCATGTAACAGAATACCCCACCTGCTGCTTGGAAAGCTGTCTTTTCAATGTAATACTCATGCAATTCGATATGGTGATATCCTGAATAAGCCTCCAACAAGCTTAGGGTGGCATGATCAGCAATACAGTTGACCAACCTATCTATACGAGGTAAGGGATAGCTGTCTTTCGGGCAAGCCAAGTTCAAACCAGTCAAGTCGACGCACATTCTCCACTTTCCATTAGCCTTATTGACCATTACCACGTTTGCTAGCCAGGTGGTGTAGGATGCCTCCTTGATAATGCCCGCACTGAGTAACTTGTAGACCTCCTGTTTGATGGCGACTTCCTTATCGCGAGCAAAAATTCTCATCTTTTTGGCTCTTGAATTTCATTGGGGGTTAACTTCGAGCATATGCACTGCAACCTCTTCCTTAATTCCCTTCATGTCTTCGACTACCCAAACGAAAACATCCTAACTTTCTTTTAACAAGGCGATGATTTCGGTCTTTTCCTCAGGTGACAACTGTCCACCTATATTAATTCTCTGTTCAGGGTAGGCCAAGTTGGTTTCTACTTCTTCAGCTCGTCTATTGGCTCTAGCTCTGGGTCGTCACTAAACTGTAGGGTCTTGTTATGATTTCCCTAACTCTTCTCCTTTCTTCTGGTCCAAGGTGTGGACCTTCCACCTCAATCATGCCATCTAGCTCGGTAGCAATCTCATTGGTATTGGTGGCCCCCGAGTTTTGATTGACTGAGAGGCATAGGCTTCTGATGGTGATTTGATCGACCAAAACTGTATCCCCTCCATCCTCTTGGCTGTTGGAGGTACATGTCGCCTCAATCATGACGTGGTCATGTGAGGGTAGGTCGCCTCGTGTTGCACCAGTTCCATCTCTTCGTCTACACATCGATCGGTGCTAACCTTGAAGTCATGGTTATAGTCTTGGAAAAATTCCAACTGGCTTCTGGTATGTCTACTTTGAGCTCCCTCTTTTTGTTAGACCTCAGCATGTGGGCTATATACTCCCTTGTTGTTCCCAATACACATTCAACCCCAAGGGGGTGGGGAATTTAACCCTCTAATGAGGGAGGGGATCATCCCCAATGGAACCTGTCCAGGAATCCCCAATATAGCATGGTAATCACTTATGACATCAATAACTACAAAAGCTACCTTGGTCGTGATCCTCAAAGGATGATGCCCAACATTTACCTCGAGCTCGATCTGTCCCTTGGCGTCGACTTTGTGGTTGGTGAAGCCTTCTAGTCAGCCTGTGTAAGGAGGCAGACTAATATCCTTAAGTCCTATCTCTAGGAAAGTTTTGTAGTAGAGAATATCCTTGCACGCTCCAGTGTCTATCAAGATCCTACTAGAAGTGCAATTATCAATTAGCCCTGGGACGATCAAACTCTGATCTCTTGCTACCATGCTGGTAGTTAGCTCGTAAGGGTAGAAGCTGATAACCTCCTCTTGCACACAACCCCTTGGCGGGACATAAGGTGCCTTGTTCAGCTAGAAAATTTTGTGCCTGAGGGAAGTGTTGCTCGTCTCCTCAGTAATCACCCCTAATGTCAACCTAGGCTGCCTTGGTTTGGGTATCCTTCTAGCAAGTCGATCCCAAGCTGGGGGACGATCTCCCTTCACAAATCTATCAAGTCTTCCTTCATTCACCCATTTCTGGATGATCCTCTTCAAACTCATAAATCCTCCGTATTATGGCCCGTATCTTTATGGTATTCACAATACTTACTGTTGTCTCTTCGAAACTTGTTTTTAGGATTCATAGGAACGGAGGGAGCTAAATCAACATTGTTCATGATCTCTATCCGACTAACCGTGAGGGGAGTGAAGATTTCAGGGACTCTTTCAGTCGCCCTAGTCCTGTTCTTTCTCTTGTTGTTGTTCGCATCAACTCTAGTTGTTGCCCCTTTTGACGACTCTCCTGCGTCGGCATTCTTGGAGTTCCTCTCATTTTTCCTTTCCTTTCTCCCCTCTGTAATAGCCACATAGTAGGCCCTTACGAATGGATCTTTTCTTGTGGTCGCTCACCTGACTTGTAGCTCGTAATCCAAGTCAGGTGAAAATACCCCATTTCTAAAGCAGTTAATAACCTCTCTATCAGTTAGGTCCTCTTCTATCTGGTCGACCAACTCTTTGAATCAATTAAGTATCTCATGGTGCTTTCTGTCTTACGTTGAGGTATGTTGTTCAAGTCGGTAACGATCTTTTTGCTAGCTCCAACTGTAGAGAACCTCTCTAAAAACATACGTCGCATGTACCTCCAGGTATTAATGCAGCCCGTAGATAAACCACAAAGCCATGTTAGGGCGGCATTAGTCGCCCCGCATACTTCATTAAGACGGGCAACTTGAAGCCTGGCTCTGGGGGGCCTCATCCAACATCCACTAAGCTAGGGGTCGAAGAGTAATATCGTTCGTTCGACCTTACCATTTGTCACTTGGTGATCTGCCTCCATATCATCCAACCTTCTCTTTAGGTTCAATAACTCTCTAGCATCTAAATCATCCCTGTGTTGAGGTATAGAATTAGACTTCTGTCGTTCTTCTCTATGATGCTGCCTCTTCTGTGCCGAGTCAGCCTCTTGCTCCCAGTTGCTATTAAGCCTATCGCGCAGGTCTCCCGTACGATCAACAGAATTGTTGGCTAGGCGAGGCCTATCATTTCTCCTCTCGCCTCCTAAATGTCTAGGTGCCCCATTATTACGTTGATGTGATGTTTGCGACAGAGCTATCATTTGCGACCTAACTCAGGCAATTCGAGCAGCTCATTCTGGACTTCGAACAAACTTTGTAGCACCTTTGCTCGCTCCAACAATATGTCCTTTCTGCTAGGGTGAGGAGCTGAGGAACCTGCTATGTCGCCTGCAGCCGTCGACCCGTCTAAAGCTTTTTACTCTGTTGACCACCTCCATGGGTGACCATGGGTCTTTTCTCCCTCCTCCTATCCCGAATCCCTACTCCATCTGTCACACTGTTAGAACAAGTGGGTCTCCTCATTGGGTATCCAAGTGGACGGGGAAAAAGGTTTGCAGTGCGGTTACCTGTATCAACGTCTATGCCCCGATTATTTCCACCAGCATGTTCGTTAATGGGATCACTTGAAGCTGTGGCGGTATGTCCGTCAGATGCCATACCTTAGCAATTTGATGGTATTTCAAGGTCTAGTTTTATTCGTTTTCCTGCAATGAAATCAAATTGATGATTTAAAAAACGATCCGGATCAGCCTTATTACAGCAATAGATTGATCTTCAGCTAATAGGACCTGAAGCCACGAATAAACGAATTGACGGGATGGCCTCCGACTATTATCCTCCGGCGTGATGATGAGATATAGAGTTATATGCTAATAAATTGTATTGAACTTGTTTAATCTAAAAATAGTTCCAGTGACATTCCCTTTTTACGTTGGTAGTAGTCTCGTATACTCCCTCCGTCCCATGTGATTACAAACCAATTTCTTGGGCACAATAATTAAGAAATATTATTAAGATAATGAAAATGTGTGGTAGGAAATGAAGAGTGAGAATAAGTGGAGTTGGTTGAATAAATTGTGTGGTAGGAAATGAAGAGAGAGAATGAGTGGGTGGGGTAGGGTGAATATAAAATAATAAATTTATTTCCATTTTGGACAGTTTGTATTCACGTGGGACGGACCAAAAAGGAAATAAGTTTGTATTCACGTGGGACGGAGGGAGTATATACTGTTGTTTAGGGATGTTTGCGAATCACTTAAATCACGGAGATAATGGGGGAGTAACAGCCTCCGAGATTGTACGAGGCGGTTACAAATGACGACGTGGGTAGACTCACGTGTTGTTTGGTCGAGGTCGCCTGAATTTTCGAGATTGACCTGACTTCGTACCTTTATTAGACAGAGAGTGTATAAGTAGTGGATCGTATGTCGAATAAAGTTAGCTAAGGATCAGGGAAGGTCGAAAATTGAGAAATTTTTGATTAAGTTAAAACACTTTTTTACGAGATGTAGCAGTTCCGTATAAAAGACAGAAAGATGATGAGGTCATAGGCAGCCTATTATATGTCCCCATTTAGACAAAGCCACTATGCAAGATGTTGACTGTTAAAATGGTAACTGTTCGTGAATAAAATGGTGAGTCAGTCATAAGCCCATACCATGCCATGGCTGATGGCCCCTCCCTCATCTATCACCATCAATATCAAGCCTAAGCCTGGAGTAAAAAGAGATAAATAAAATAAAGGTCTGTCTGTCTTTTAACAAGAGATCTATTGTCCTCTCTGCTTTAGTGTTGTCACTTTTCTTACCTACAATCACACTATCAGAACAATAGTGTCTACAAGGACCAAGTTTTTCGTCCCCCAATGGGAAATCACTTCTTTCTTTTTCAATATCAATTTTTTTTTCTTTTCACACATGACATATTAAATTCTTTAGTGAAATCAAAAACAAAAAAAAAAGTGCATTTAATTTTCTAAATAAGTTTGTCTCACTTCTCAAATCTACTTTTTTACTTTTCAATTTATATTAAGGTTGTACATAATGCACCATCTTGAATTAACTATTATCTCTTTTTTTTTTTTCATTCATATGCCCTTATTAAAACATGAATATTATACTTTCTTTAAAAAAATGCCAAAATTTTGAAAAAAATCGGTTTTTACATAATCTATGAAAAAATGGGTTTTAAAACAACCGCACTTCCCGTCTTTCTCCTCCGAGATTAAAGAAAAGACAGAGCATTGAAGCTCCTTTGGTGAGAATTACTGTCAATTCGCCTTCCTCGTCATCTTCGAAGAGCCGGATCTAACCAACACAACCAACACTAACCCTCTCTCCCTCCGAAAAAGCCAACACTAACCCTCTTTCCCTCCGAAAAAGCAGATTGATCGAACCAACTCCCAACCTAAAAGGTACATCTTTCTTTGAATCAAATTTCTCAGTTTGGGCTTTATTGCAGTAATTGATTCTGATTTATATTGACAACAATTTATACTATATTAAAAGAAAGAAAGTGGTCAAAATGAAAATTTGACGCTAAAAAATGTCAACATCAAGTGGTTAAATTTGCAAATCTGTCAAGGGTATTTTAGTCATTTACGTTCGTGGCATAAATGTAGATATTAGACATTAAAATCAACATCAAGTGCTTTTGATTAGATGCCTAAATTACGAAAAAAAAATTCCCCCAAATTCTTTGACCTCAATTATTTTATAATAAATTAATTAAAAAAAAAAATTACACCAAAATTCATAATTTTTTTCCTCTTCAAATAGAGACTAATTTCATTTGATTCGAACACAGAAAAAAAATCCTCTTTCTTGAATATAAATCAAATATTTTATAAGAAATTATTTTTTTTTAATTTTTTTCCAACAAAATCTATACTATATTAAATGCAAGAAAGTGGCCAAAATGGTAATTTGGTGCTAAAAACGTCAACATCAAGTGGTTAAATTTGAAAATATGTTAAGGATATTTTAGTTATTTACGTTCGTGGCATAAATGTAGATATTAGACATTGAAATCAGCATCAAGTGCTTTTGATTGGATGCCTAAATTTACGAATTTTTTTCCTCCCAAATTCTTTGACCTCAATTATTTTATAATAAATTAATTAAAAAAATATTTTTACACCAAAATTCATAATTTTTTCTCTACAAATAGAGAGTAATTTCATTTGATTCGAAAACATAAAAAAATTCTCTTTCTTGAATATAAATCAAATATGTTATAAGAAATTATTTTTTTTAATTTTTTTCCACCTAAAATCATTAAAAAATTTCCTCCAAAAATAGATACTACTTTCATTTAATTCGGATACAAAAAAAAAATCTCCTTCTTTGAAATGCATGTCAATATTCTAAAAAATAAATGTAGTATAAATAGGTAGTTTGAAAGAGGGAGAGGAAGAAGTGGGCTGGGTTTGATGAAGGAGTGTAGTGTTTGGGAAAAAAATTCATTTAACACATTGTTAGTTATTTTTGGATTTTGATTTTTCTTCTCAAAATTAAATAAGTTAAATTGTAAAAGAATATTATAATTTTGTTCATGATGAGTTAATGTAAACAAATATGATATTTATTTAAAAATTCCTCTTTTTTGAATATAAATCAAATATTTTATAATAATTTTTTTAATTTTTTTTCACCAAAAATCATAAAAAAATTCCTCCAAAAATAGAGATTACTTTCATTCGATTTGGACACAAAAAAAATCATCTTCTTTGAAGTTCATGTCAATATTCTAAAAAATAAAGATAGTATGAATTGATATTTTGAAAGAGGGAGAGGAAGAAGTGGGTTAGGTTTGATGAGTGAGTGGATTGTTTGGGGAAAAAAATTCATTTAACACAATTGTTAGTTATTTTAAGATTTTGATTTTTTTCTCAAAATTAAATAAGTTAAATTGGAAATGAATATTATAATTATGTTCATGATGAGTTAATGTAAACAAGTATGATATTTATTTATTATTACTATTGTTTTATACTAACAAATGATATTTAATTTTTTGTTTACAAAATTAATTATTTGGTTGTTACATTAATGGAATGATATTTTTCTGAATTGTGACATATATATATATATATATATATATATAGTTGAAATTAAATATCTATACATATATAGAGTTTCAATCATTTGAAATAAAAAAATATTTACTTATTTATTTATTTATTTATTTATTTAAATCACTATTAGATTTATACATAATATATTTTTCTTTTCAAATGATTAAAGTAATTATGTATGTATAATTGATTAAATGGGGAAGAGATATGAAATATTTTTGGGGTGAAATGAGATTACTCTGTACATATATTATGAAGATAAAGTCTATTAGGTGATATTTTTTTATTAATTGATGTAATAAACTTTGTTTACAAAATAGGGATAAAGTTGTAATATTTTGAATATGTTACAAAGAAATTAAAAAAAAAAATTAATTTACGAAATAAAATTTGGTGTTTACTGGGGATGGGAAAATTGGGATTTTGGGTTGTCTAAAAAAATTAGGCTCCCTTTTCCGTTTATTATTTCTAAACTAATACGGATTGGTTTAATATATATGTATTTAATGTCTTTAAGTATTTTCGATTCAAGATATTATTTGGTTAAGGAAAATTGTGTACATAATCGTATTCTTTGTTGTTTTTCGTATTATTTCTCCTCTATTTACGTTAAATATCACTATCTCATATTACATTATTTAACATTAATCGGTATTTAATTAGATATACTCCCTCCGTCCCACCCAAACTGATACTTATTTCCTTTTTGGTCCGTCCCTGCCAAATAAGAATGATACTTTCCAAAATGGAAGGGAATCTTTACTATTTACCCCACTCATTCTCTCTCCTATTTCACTTTTACACTCACAACATTCTCTCTCCTAACTATTCCTCCCACTCATTCTCTCTCCTATTTAATTCTTCATGCTCACAACATTTTCTTTCACTTTTTCTCTCTTACTTTTTCTTAATCCGCGTGCCCAGAAATTTGGTATCAGTTTTGGTGGGACGGAGGGAGTATTGTTGTACTAATTTTGGTTAGGAAAATTATTTACATAATCGTATTTGCTGTTGTTGTTTTCTATGTTATTTACTTTCCTATATTTACGTTAAATATCACTATTTCATATTATATTTTTTTAATTTTAATTGATATTTGATTATATATATTGTTGTACTAATTTTGATGTAAGTTAAATTATGTTTTTTTCTTGTATCGCATCGCACGGGTGTATTGCTAGATAAATTAAACCAAGCACACCTAGTTCGTATTAATTGATGCGATTACTTACTGTGATTACACACTGTTCGTTTTTGTCTTGCATTTGCACCATCTTTGTCAATATTATGCCTATTGCAATATTATTAATGGTTTTGTAATGGCTTACGGGATGATAATAAGACGGGTGTGTAAGTGTTTCAATTTGAGCTTGTTAGAATTTTCGTTAGAAAATTAACGAAAGTTATAACATTTTTAACAATTCCTAACAATCCTAACATTTCTAACAAAGTGAGGGTAAAATGGGCATTGTTATTTAAGGTTAAACCTCAAAAAGAATCTTAAAAAGCAAAACAAAGGAAGAAAACCACAAATAGAAATGGCTGGGAACAATAAACTGGCTGTTAATTTGAAATTTCAAAAAGAAATATTCCTCTTGTCCAAAGCTGGAGCTGCATTTAATGAACAGTGCACGCTGAAGGGTCCTATCCGCGCGGATAAGTATGTCATTTCCAGAGGGCTATAAATTGAGCCCTCCAGTCACAAAAATAAGGAGGAACAACACCAATTGCACCGAACCTCTGGCGAAATATAGAGAGAAAACAGTGAGAATTCTTCAAGAATTGTCACCATTTTCTCTCCAATCTTTCCCAACTTACACTCATCCACTCACTCTCATATTCAAGTCTTAAACACTCATACACTCAAGCCAAAAACTCAAGAACACAAAGAAGATTGGTAAACCCTCCTTCTCCTTACCCTAAACTCCAACCATGCATGCATTTGCAAACTACAAAATGTAGTTCTTTCATCTTCTTGCTTTAGATCTAAGAAGATCACCATGGAAGACCATCTCCATGGATGATCTTCTACAAAGATCAAAATTATTTTCAAGTTCTCTTACTTTCTTGCAAAGAAAACTCATTTTCAAAACCCTAAAAACCATTTTCAAGCATCAAATCTCATTTTCAAAGGATAAAAATCCCCTTCCCAAGCAAATGAAATGCTTAGTCCTAATGTACCCCAAGGATGGTTTGGTATAGTTGATTCACCACTAAAATGTCAATTGATCACTAACCAAAACCTAGGGAAATGGGGACAAGCATGGATGCAAAACCCCCCTTAAAATCATATTTTCTTTCTTGAGAAGTTGCTGTCCAGTAGCAATTTTCTCAGACCTCAGTCCATGGTCTAATTTTTTGGACACAGATAAATGTGGAATTTGGTGTTGACTACAAAATACTTTTTGTAGCCAACATCCAGATCTTTCCATACATATTTTTACTTTATTTTTTGGGTGAGTAAAACTCCTCTTTTCAAATTTTCTTTCAAAGGCTAGTTCATCAGCTTCTGGGAATCCAGATCTCATATCTGAGGTTTCCAGAAGGTTTTGACCCCTCAAATCTTCTCCAAAATGGAAAATTCCTTCGCACAAATCTTATTTAAGGTGTCTAGAACAACTTTCATTCTCTGAGTTTATCCAGATTATGAAGTTTTAAGACCCTTGAATCCCTTTTAAAATCAAATGTCCACTGCCTTTTTCATTCTGGCAGAAATGGCTCTCAACTTCAAAAGGTCTTTTGAGTACCAAATCTCAATCCAAAAATCTTCCAAAAAATCATGGGATCAGTTTAAAGTCTTAAAAAGATATCCCAATTTTTACTTTTCTGAGTTTCAACTTATTTTGGCCAAAACACACACACACACACACACACACAAATGATTTTCAGCTTGGAAGACTCGTTTTACGAGGCATTCCGGGTGCACACTAACGTCCTTCCCGGCGTGTAACATGACCTCCGAACCTAAATCTCTGATCTCGGGCTTTTTTCAAAGTTTTGGCCCTCAAAATAAAAATGGCGTGGCGACTCCGTTTCGTTGATTTTTTCAAATAAAAATGGGAAAATTTTCGGATACACATTCATCACAGTGGCGACTCCGCTGGGGACTAAGCTTTTTTAAAAAAAACAAAAAATGGTATTTGGTATATTGGTGGAAACCATTAAACTTCCCGTTATCGCCTCCTAACACGAGTCGGGGATAAATTGTGGTCTAACAATCCCACGTACCGGTATCACCGTTTTCAAAAAAAAAAGAGCTTTTGAGGGTCAAGCTTCCGTCCCGGCTTTGAAAATCATTTTTGTGTGTGTGTTGATTTTTGCACAGTTTTCGTGTTGTTTTGGCCGCCTCGGAGAAAGTCAAAATTTTGACTGTCGGAATAATGTCCCTAACTGTTGGAATTTTCGTGCTTACGTGCTTATGTGCTCATTAAATTTTCAAAAAAAAAGGATTTTCAAAAAAAAAGAAAATTTTCAAAAAAAAATCATGCATCATATTTTTAAGACACATAAAAAAATCTCTATTTTACTCAGAAAAAGAATATAGACTGCTTGCACACTACGCGCACGTGACCGTACACTGCACACTACGTCCTTAACCCGGGGAAATCCTTGTCGCGGTCCGTTTGGTCTTATTACGCCTCTCGGATGAGCACAGGACTACCCAAACATCCCACGGAGCCTCGCTGCCGACCATGCACTTGTCCGTGACACACTTTGTCCGAGACCCGGTTGGTTTTTAGTCTGGTCTGTGTCATGCCCTGTCCGTGTATAGACCTTTCCTTTCAAGCCTTTGTCGGCATACCGACTCAATATCTTTCGGGGACCCTTATCAGTCGAAGTTCTGCCGGTTTTCCGCCGCAGACTTTGACCAAGATATTGACCGGCGCCTTGACTTCGGCTCTGACTGGCACAAATTATACACTGACTCCCAACATTGACACTGAGTCATCAAGGATTAATGAATATTCCATGCCTAATTACGGCTTAACCGACGACAAGTCAAGATCAATTGTGGACGCTTATCAGCCCAAATCATGCCGACCCTTCGTCGAGCTCCTGACATGATCTTGACTTTTGGCGTCAGCTTTTGTCCGTAATTTACATCGAATGCTCGTTAAGACTCGATTACCCGCCAGACTTTTAGGATCGTTTTTCTTTCGGTCGGTGGGACCCGCTTGCCCTATAGGACCCTCGCCGGGCCGTCCACACCCGGGAGGTCGAAATACAGGTGGAATACGAGGGGCTTATAGACGTAGTGACGGGGCCCACTGATCCAGGATCCAGAGTAGTTTGCGAAAAAGAAGAGCAATCTTTTCCAACCGATTAGGTTAATAAAGCATGTTTTAAGTAAACGTGAACAAATAATTGCATGTTGCATGAGCCAAATGCCCAAACACCTACCCTCCTTCCATTCCTGCACATCTCGAACCTTCGTGTCCTTTCCTCCCTTGCCGCCGTCTGAAAGCTTGGTTTCGGCACCGGTCACCGTTTGATCGATCAGCTGGGAAGAGTCAAGCGCATCGTCGCCTTCACCGTTTGTTCCGACTCCGGGTTTCAGAATGTCCGCATCGCCCGGTAATGATGGGGATAACGTCACTTCGCCTCCCGGGACTCCTCAGACAGAGCAAGAGTGGAATCAGTTAGCAGAACAGATGAGGTTACGACAGGAAGCAAAGCTAAACAGCCTTATGGAGGCTATTAAGAGTCACGGTCGGCCGCCACCTCAATCCGGATGGCACCTTCACCGTGGAAGAAGACGAGGATGCCAACCCCACTCTCGCCGCCCGATTACACCAGGATGCCGCCACCCACCTCCTATGGTGCCACTACCGTAACCCATGCTCCTCGATTTTCGGGTCACCAGCCTCCCCAACCACGTACCACCGGATCCATGCGGCCCGACCAAGCACAAATCGGTGGGGGCAAAATCGGTCACGGAATGTCTTCTCATGGTTGGGGCTATCTCGAATGCCACAAATAATCGGGATCCCGCCTCGCCTTTGGAACCGATCAATCTGGACCTTCACAAAGAATGCCTACAGCTCGGAATGCCGCCACAACTTGGTTCTCGGGCCACGCCAGAGCCCCTCCTCGTAACAGCATTAGTTCACCAAGCTCCTCACACAAATCCATTCCTCACTCGCACTTCTATGGGTTACCAAGCCTCCATCCCGGTGTCATCCGAATCACCAGACCGCAAGCATCCCGGGTTACACACCTTCACCACAGGCACCATGCAATTCAACAATCCGGACAAGCAGCCCGCACTCAAGCCTACTTACGGGCCCCACTCTGAAATCCAAGTTATCCGGCTACATCGGGGCTGCCTCCACCTACTTTGCCAGCTTGAAAATCAACAAAGAAGCCGCAAGGTTCTATCCTTTTGCTCAGGCTCCTACCCATGCTCCCCAAGGTAACTCAGCCCCCAGGACAGGTTTTCACCACGTCCCCCTGGATCGGGCCGTTCCCCTCTCCACCCTCCGCCTCCAGTGGTAGCTCCTCTCTCTAGCTCAGCCCACTAGCTTGAATGCCATGGTTCCGCCACAAGACCCTCATCCGGCCCGGTTCATGGAACAACACAAGGAAATGAAAGCGCAGATCGCCGAGCCGATCGCCAAGAAGTCTCGCCTTCCGGCCTACAGACCCGGACTCCATTGTTCCTCTGCCCCACAAATTCGTGATGCCTAATCTGGATCTCTTTGATGGGACCGCATGCCCGAAAACCCATTTGGACACATATACCTTGGCGATGAAAGCCAAAGGGTGTACCAATCAGCCAGCTGGGCCGACTATTTCAGCCTATCCTTGAAGTCCAAGGCCTTAAAGTGGTTCTTCCGTTTGAAACCCGAAGCCGTGGCTACATGGGACCAGATTACCAATGCCTTCACAGAGAAATATAAGGCCAACTTGGAATGGGAAACAAATAGGGTTGACCTACAAACAACAAGGCAAAGATCCCCGATGAGAATGTTGGGGACTTTTACAAGCGGTGGAATCGAAACTCGGTGAAATGACCATCCCTCCTTCCGAAGAGGAACAACCGGACATCTTCCAGCCATGCTTGAAACCACATCTCGAGAGCCTCCTCGCCACTTCCCATACTCGAACTTACGGGCCATGGTTAACTCTGCAGCCTAAGTTTGAAAAGGCCTACAATCGCAACCGCCGCCGCACTCGCCTACGTATATCGGGCTCCTCCTGCAAACACTGCCCCTGCTCCTGCTAAAGGCAAAGAGATGATTCACTATGCGGGACAGGAATGTAACAACACGACTCCTTTTGCTCCCAGAAAACCACGGGTCATGAATCTCGAAAACTTTGGAATGCCTTTGGAGAATTTCCAACCCAGGAATCCGAATGCTCCCGTGGATACTACAAAGTATTGTGCTTTTCATCAAGCTCACGGACATCTGACTGACAACTGCTTTACTCTGAAAAAGGCAATCCAGGGGCTAATAGAGCAAGGAAAGTTGGAAGGCCCCGAAGGGCCTAACACCGTCAAAAATCCGCTGCCAAGGAACCATAATCAGGTGAATATGATTGAATGCGGAGAATCTTCGCATGCCCAGGAAGATGCTGATGAAGGTCCCCAAATACCCGTGGCCAACCTCGTCGAGGATCCTGAATTCGGATTCCCCCTCAGCCTTGAGGATATCGAACGAATCAACCCATCTTGGTCTCATGTCAGAGACTCCTTGCAAGAATACGAGGCCCGCTATTTTTCGGATAAAGGGAAAACCGATACCGAAGAACTGGGGCTGTTCCGCTCAGAACATGAAAGAACCATTTACACAAGATGGTTAGAACAATCGAGAAGAATTAGACAAGAAAGCTTCCGGCGAGCGCCTGTACTGGGGCTTATCAGCAAAGAGGCCGAAGAGCATCTGGAGCTAGTACACTTCTGCAAACTGGCTATTGGAGAAGTCAAATACGACCCCGAAGGCAGTGAAACTGAAGAATCAGAGGAGGAAGAACCCTTCTACATTCTACCTGGTGTTAAATACGTGCCACCCCCTCTCACTCTTCCCCCGCAATTTCTGGGAGGAGAAGCTGAGTCACAATTGCCACTTCCGGGAATGGGAACATATGACAATTTTTGCGGCTGCACGCACCCATATTCCCCCAACGGGTTTGATCGGCGTTCCCTCTCAGCCGAAATCCCGGTAGTATGGGAAGAAGATTCCGATGACAGCGATGATGATGATGATGACGAGAGTGAAGAGTCAACTGAGGCCCCCGATCCGGAAACAATCTGGAACAATCATGCCAGAAATGAGCCCATGGGAGCCAGGCACAATGGCTGGTTATCAGCAAGCGACGACGAAGAAACTTCGGAAGACGAATATGAGACCGAGGACATGAAGGCCATGAAGTTTCATGGATCTGAGCACGTGGATGTCTTAGAATTCAACACGGCCTACCATGCTTTGGGGAAAGGGTTTTCAGGTGTCCGATCCAGGCTGATAGTCGAAGATCTGGTCGAAAGAGGAAAATTAACTCCCATCCGCCCAAATGAGAAAATAACCATGGTTAGATCAAATCCACCCTAGAACAAAGTAACACTCCTTGTCAGGGTTACCCAAGAAGAGGTCACCTTCCCCGAATGTATGTCAGCTTTTAGAGAAGTCCTAGAAACTGGCATGATACCGGATGCGCCTCCCACACAGAACGCTATAATCATCTCCAACTCTGAGTATTACAGAAGGGAATCAGAATGGCTGCACTATACCGGGGATGAGATCGAAAAGCCGCCGAGTCCCGACAATAGCGACTCTTGTTGCATGATAACTATGAGCAAGGCCGGCCATGAGAGTGAATCGGAGGACGCCCTAGCTCTGTGGGCCATCCAAGGGGCAACAGCACAACCCCAAACCCAAAAGCCGGTGACCTGGGAAGCAGTTATAAGGGCCGCCCAGGAAGGAGCCAGTACAGCTCAGCCCCTCACTGTTGCTAGGCTCCGTCAGAACCAGTGGCCAATAGCCAAAAAGGCTCCCCCGTTGACCCTAGCAGCATTGAAGAAATCCAGTCAAGAGACGACTGATGAGGAAGTTAATCTGTTGACCCGATCTGGGCAGATCTTCCAAGGAAATCCCAAGGCAGATAAGAAGGCCACAGATCAAACACCAAAAGAAGATCGACGCCCATATGCTAAGACAGCTGAAACTCCAGACCCTGAAAAAGAGGATCCCGTGCTCACCCAGTTGAAGCAAACACAGGCCAACATTTCCCTCTGGTCTCTACTCACCTCGTCCTATCCCCATAAGCTGAAGCTGGAAGAAAGCCTGGCTCGCACTCTCGTGCCTATTGATGCTACTCCCGATGATGTGGTACAACTAATTGGAAACATCCATTACGGGAATATAATCACTTTCACAGATCTCGACCTCCCTCAATTTGGGGCTGATCATAACGAGCCTCTCTTCATCACAGTCCAGCTGGATGAACGACGCCTCCCTCGGGTCCTGGTTGATAATGGGTCCGGAATGAACATTCTTCCTGCAAAGATCATGAGCTTGCTTGATATCAAGACTACAGACTTGAAGCCTTCCTCCCTCACAGTCAAAGCTTACGACTCAACATCCCGAGCAGTCCTCGGAGTTGCTACCTTGGACCTCTGGTTCGGACAAAAATTGATACCTGTGGAATTCCAGGTTATCGACATCCCGATTACTTTCAATGCCCTGCTGGGAAGACCTTGGCTCCATCAAGTCAAAGGGGTCGCCTCAAGCCTCCACCAGTGTGTGAAATTCGTCTCGAATGGGGATCTGACGACCATTTACGGAGATTTAGTCACTTTAGAGGGCACAGATACGGGCGGAATACCTATTCTGGAAATCAAACATGACGAGGAAGGTCTTATGCTAACAGGCTTCACGGTCGAGCCTCCCAAGGCCCAAGTGTGCAACATAGACCTGACGGTCACTCGGGATAAAATCCCACCGGTCTTGAAAATGATGAGAAAAATGAGCTATCTACCTGGCCTCGGTCTGGGGAAGCACCAACAAGGAACTCACAAACTCATCGAGGTGAAAGGACAGAATACTCGCCACGGCCTGGGATATGAGGCCTCCTCAGTGGACACTGCAAAAGGAAAAAGATTTGAAGCTGCCACAGGAAAGGTCCCGGTCGACAACCCTAAATCTCTCCCCTTCAGTCCTAATTTGGCTGACTACTTTGTAAAGGGTCCCACACAACCAGGAAACATCACAGAGCCCACCCCTACAGCAGGATGGCTAAAGCTACAGGATAGCCTCAACAAGTTTAGAGGAACCAAGGCTAACCCAGTCCGTAGAATGTTCCTGGACCTACCCATGATACCTGGGGCTACCACTACCATGAAGAGTGAGTATACCTTCAGAGGCGTGCCTGACCTGGTGGAACAGTTCGAGAAGCTCACAACCACTATTCCTACTGCCCAGGAAGATCCGAAACCTGAATTTGAACTGACAGTGCCAAAAGCTAAGGCCACGGAATTTCCCTCAGATGATTGGGATGGTCTGGTTATGCAGCAATTGTTCGAAGAAGAAGTCCAGGTGCCAGATCTGATTGATCTCGGCTCGGTCCAAGAGATGGTAGCAGCAATTGAGAAAGGAAAACAAAAACAGCACAGTTCCCGAGTCATGAGGCCACCAATAGTAAAGCCGCTAAAAAATTGGGAAAACCTCTCAGGCCCGTCCGCGACCAAGGAGGAAATGATCACCAAGCTTGGATTGGTCCCCCGTCCCTTTGTGTCAATCTAGGACAAGTCGTCCCAGTCTCTCTCTTTGTTAAGATCGAGTCTCTAGGGTCGTCCGATGGCCTTACGCCTGAAGACTACGAGTCTGTAGCCAATGCTGTATTCCCTCTTATTCTCAATGAAATGACGAACCTTTCTGAGTATCCCTTGATTGCCACTTTAACTAATGACGAATTAAAAAAAAACACTTAATAATAACTCATTAGATAAAGAAGCAGACACATTAAACGAAAAAAAATCAAACAACAAAAAAAAAATCTTTAAGCAGGTTGTCCGGAAAGAGGAAAATCGAGCCCAAGCTGCCAAAGAGATTTTGACGAGTGCGAATTTGGGAACTCATGGAAGAGCCTAAAGAGACGCAGATTGGTGATTTCTTCGAAGGAATCGGAAAGGATGCTCGCAAAGTCCTACAAAATCCTCAACTCAAGGAAAGTAGCCCTCTTCATCAAAGAAAACATCATGTGCGTATACGGGTTGCCAGCCGAAATCATTTCAGATAATGGATCCCACTTCGAAGGGAATGCGACAGCCGCCGGCGTAATTCCGAATAACCCGTCACAAGTCATCTCCTTACAGGCCCCAAACCAACTGAGCCGTCGAAGTACACAAACAAGACTCTGGAAAATATCGTCCGGAAAATGGCTGTCCAAGGCAGAGATTGGCCCGAGAAGTTACACCTGGCACTCTGGGGCTACAGAACATCAGTCAGAACGGCAGCTGGGGAAACACCGTTTGCCCTCACATACGGAATGGAAGCCGTACTCCCAATCGAGCTAGAGATCCCCTCGCTCCGTATACTACTGGAAAGCCAGATCAACGAGGTCGAATGGCTCCAGAGTCGCCATGACGAATTGGCCCTACTAGATGAACGCCGACTGAAGGCCATGGAACACATCCGAGCCTACCAGGGAAGAATGGCCAGAGCCTTCGACAAGAAAGTAAAGCATCGGGAGATCCGAGAAGGTGATCTCGTTTTGAAAGAAAAGCCCCCAGTCCGTATCAACCCCCTCGGCAAATGGGAGCCTGTATGGGTCGGGCCATATGTTGTCCAGAAGATCTTCTCCGGAGGAGCCATGCAACTTGCAGACCTCGACGGGAATCCCTTTGTACACCCAGTAAATGGTGACAAGCTGCGCAGATACTACGCGTAAAAAAAAAAGAGTGCTAAAAGAGTAATACCCAACTAGGTTGAAAACCCAAGAAGGGCGGCCTAGGTAAAAAACAGGGTTGCACCAAAAAAAAAACGAAAAAAAACAACAAAAAAACAAAAAAAACAAAAAAAAAACAAAAAAAAAATCAGGTTGAACTACGAAGACCTGAGCTCCTCAAAATGAGGGGAACGTAGGCAGCCGGAAACGGTTCGGTCTAAAGCACAAATAAAAGTCATACTTTGACATCAATACAATTGATCAGACCATGAAAGCGTCTCGAAAAACTCTAAAGCAATTCAAATATTCATTACAAATTAAAAGCTCTTTGATGAGTCTAAGCCCGATTCATTCCTACAACTGGCAACCTGCTAAAAGAAAACTAAGATACATAATCAAATTAATGTGTCTGCCATGACAAGAAAGGGATACTCGGAAACCTCAGAGTCACTCCATGCCACTCGTGCCGGCCTCTCCCTCTTCTTCCCCTTCGAGTCTTCTTCTTCTGAACCGGCAAAATGTCGGTATTCCTCCTACCAAGCTCGTATAGGAACAGGATCTATCAAACCAAATTTCTGCCGCCAGTGGCCTTAGTAGCCCTAGCGTCATCTCTCATCTCCTGTAGCCTAGCTGGTAGCATAGGAGCCCTCCTCTCCTGTCTCTTGACGTAAGCCTCATAGTCGGTCACAGCGTCTCCGCTCCTGTCATGAGGGTTGGCCCTCGCCTCGGCCCTCCTCCTCTCAGAAACAGTCAGGTCCTCCGCACCCACAATGGCCTCACGCCGTCTGAAAATAGCCACCTGAGTCTCTCCCAGATGCCTCTCATACCAATCCAGGTACCAAGTGGTCAGGAACACCGGTCTTGGACGCCTGAGAATAACCCGAGGAGGAAAGGCATCATACCTCCATGCTCGGGAAAGAAATGGAAACACTGAGGGATCATCCATAGAAGCAGGAGCCACCACCCTGGTGGCTATATCATCAAAGTCCCCCAAAGGAACCTGCTTCCAGCCAAACTGCCTCGTAACTAAAGCCGGAATATAGAAGCTGGACTGAGAAAGCCCCGGAAGCATGACCACATGGGACCCGTCCTGAAGCACTCTGCGAGTCTCCACCCGCCAACAAGGCACTGACCATCTGATATCCTCTGTCATCAAAATTACCCCCGGCAGTAAAACGTAAGACCGATCTCCCCGAGAAAGATAACGGAATCCCGTATCTTTCATCAAAATTACCCCCGGCAGTAAAACGTAAGACCGAGTGCCCCGAGAAAGATAACGAGATCTCGTATCTTTCATCAAAAATCAATCTCCCGTGATAAAAAACGTAAGACCGATCTCCCGAGAAAGATAACGAGATCCCGGATCTTTCATCAAAAATACATCCCCGGAAGTAAAAAGTAAGACCAAGGGCCCCGAGAAAGATAACGAGATCTCGTATCTTTCATCAAAAATCAATCTCCGGCAGTCAAACGTAAGACCGATCTCCCTGAGAAAGATAACGAGATCCCGTATCTTTCATCAAAAATCAATCCCCGGCAGTCAAACGTAAGACCGATCTCCCTGAGAAAGATAACGAGATCCCGTATCTTTCATCAAAAATCAATCTCCGGCAGTAAAACGTAAGACCGAGTGCCCCGAGAAAGATAACGAGATCCCGTATCTTTCATCAAAATCTTCCCCGGCAGTCAAACGTAAGATCGATTTCCCAGACGAATACGTCTGATTTTCCCCAGCAAAGGCTAACAAAAATCCCCAGCAAAGTTAACGGAATCCCAAAAGCCAACGGAATCTCGAGTAGTACTCGAACTACGAAAGGGCTTGATTCCCACTAGGGATACGTAGGTAGCCTATTATTAGGTCCAAATTTCTCGACCAAAACGGTCACCCTCTCCTTCTGGCAGTTGGACGAAGTCCACCGAAAGGCCATTTCAAATTAAGGTCCGAGGCGCCTAAAAAGCCATCATCATCAAGGTCCGAGGCGCCTAAAAAGCCATCATCATCAAGGTCCGAGGCACCCAAAACGCCATCATCATCAAGGTCCGAGGCACTTAAAACGCCATCTCCAAGGTTCGAGGCACCTAAGACGCTATCACTAGAAAGCGATAAATCGCAATCATCCCCAGCAGAGACCGAAAATGGTCATCCCTATCCCCAGCAGAGCGGATACCCATCAGACCGAAAATGGTCATCTCTTATCCCCAGCAGATTTTCTTTCCAGCAACCGACTGCAGAACTCGCTCATCAGGTTCGAGGCACCTAAAACGCCATCATCTCCAGGGTCAAAGACCCGAACTACGGCCGGCTTGATTCCCATTCGGGATACGTAGGTAGCCTATCGCTAGGTTCAGCCACCCGATCACTCGATCATCCCGCCAAATATGGAGCCTTACTCTTATCGACGACCCCGCTTCCTTCGAAAGCGCCGTCGCCGAGGGGCTACTGTAAGTGCTCCAATTTGAGCTTGTTAGAATTTTCGTTAGAAAATTAACGAAAGTTATAACATTTCTAACAATTCCTAACAATCCTAACATTTCTAACAAAGTGAGGGTAAAATGGGCATTGTTATTTAAGGTTAAACCTCAAAAAGAATCTTAAAAAGCAAAACAAAAGAAGAAAACCACAAATAGAAATGGCTGGGAACAATAAACTGGCTGTTAATTTGAAATTTCAAAAAGAAATATTCCTCTTGTCCAAAGCTGGAGCTGCATTTAATGAACAGTGCACGCTGAAGGATCCCATCCGCGCGGATGAGTTTGTCATTTCAGGAGGGCTATAAATTGAGCCCTCCAGTCACAAAAATAAGGAGGAACAACACCAATTGCACCGAACCTCTGGCGAAATATAGAGAGAAAACAGTGAGAATTCTTCAAGAATTGTCACCATTTTCTCTCCAATCTTTCCCAACTCACACTCATCCACTCACTCTCATATTCAAGCCTTAAACACTCATACACTCAAGTCAAAAACTCAAGAACACAAAGAAGATTGGTAAACCCTCCTTCTCCTTACCCTAAACTCCAACCATGCATGCATTTGCAAACTACAAAATGTAGTTCTTTCATCTTCTTGCTTTAGATCTAAGAAGATCACCATGGAAGACCATCTCCATGGATGATCTTCTACAAAGATCAAAATTATTTTCAAGTTCTCTTACTTTCTTGCAAAGAAAACTCATTTTCAAAACCCTAAAAACCATTTTCAAGCATCAAATCTCATTTTCAAAGGATAAAAATCCCCTTCCCAAGCAAATGAAATGCTTAGTCCTAATGTACCCCAAGGATGGTTTGGTATAGTTGATTCACCACTAAAATGTCAAGTGATCACTAACCAAAACCTAGGGAAATGGGGACAAGCATGGATGCAAAACCCCCCTTAAAATCATATTTTCTTTCTTGAGAAGTTGCTGTCCAGTAGCAATTTTCTCAGACCTCAGTCCATGGTCTAATTTTTTGGACACAGATAAATGTGGAATTTGGTGTTGACTACAAAACACTTTTTGTAGCCAACATCCAGATATTTCCATACATATTTTTACTTTATTTTTTGGGTGAGTAAAACTCCTCTTTTCAAATTTTCTTTCAGAGGCTAGTTCATCAGCTTCTGGGAATCCAGATCTCATATCTGAGGTTTTCAGAAGGTTTTGACCCCTCAAATCTTCTCCAAAATGGAAAATTCCTTCGCACAAATCTTATTTAAGGTGTCTAGAACAACTTTCATTCTCTGAGTTTATCCAGATTATGAAGTTTTAAGACCCTTGAATCCCTTTTAAAATCAAAGGTCCACTGCCTTTTTTCAAAGTTTTGGCCCTCAAAATAAAAATGGCGTGGCGACTCCGTTTCGTTGATTTTTTCAAATAAAAATGGGAAAATTTTCGGATACACATTCATCACAGGGTGGTGTTTTGTGGGTAAAAAAGTGTCAATATTAATGTAAAAAAATGTTGATATATGTGTAAAAAAAAATCAGTGTATGTCTAAAAAAGTATCAGTGCATATTTACAAAGGTGACAGTGTAAAAGTGTGTCAGTATTAGGGTAAAGTGTCGGTGTTAGTGTAATAAATTATCAGTGTAAAAGAGTGTCATTACATGTATTATTAAGTGTCAGTGTAAAAAATTATCAATGTTAAGGTCAAAAAATATCAGTGTTAGTGTAAAAAAAATGTCAGTATAAAAAGAGTGTCAGTGTTAGTAAAAACAGTGTAAGTGTTAGTATAGGGAAGACGGAGAGCGAGGGAAGTCAGTGTATGTATGTTTAAGTGCCTGTGGCACAAAAATGTATTTTCATTACGCTTAGAAAAGAACTAGTTTTTTACTCTCTCCGTTCCAAAATGTTTGTCTCATTTGACTTTTTTGTTGAACTTTGACCACAAATTTATGAGAGATTAATCATGTTCATGAAATTCTAAAAGTTGTTGTTGATAATATTATTAATGGTGAATCAATAGGAATTTTTAGAATTTCATGAACATAATTAAAATGTCATATATTTGTGGTCAAAGTTCAACAAAAAAATTAAATATGACAAATATTTTGGAATGAAGGGAGTATAAAACAAACTCAAATAGTAATATTATTAATGGTTTATCTGATAATGCCTAACCTTGTTAGAGATACCCACTCCGATGAAAAATAGCCCTGTTTTTCCGTTAAAAATAGCTTTATTTTAGTTTTATCCTTGCATTGAAATTTATTACGTTTAATTAATTTATTTATTTATTAAGTAAAATAATGTAGAAGATGAGTGATTCAATTTCTACTGTGATCCAAATAGACATGGGGAACTGAATTGAGAATTGAGTTGGGTTGGGTCAGGAGGTGGGGTTGAAACAAGTAATCGGATTAAAGCGAGTTGACCTGTTCAACCTACAAGTCAAATGGATCGAGTTTGTGGGTTGAGATTAATCGCCGGTTTATTTTTTCAACCTAGGTACCTTGAATTTATTAATTCTTACTATTTGTTTTCGCATGTTAAACGGGATGGGTCAACCTGTTACTGTTATGCTTAACGGTTGACGGATAATCCGTTTCAACCCACTAACTCAAACAGGTTGAGTGGGGTCGAGTAATTAGTGAATTGGGTCGTAGGTTAGTAGGTATCAAATCAAATTTGTCTGCCCTAATCTTAAACATGATTGGAATAATTACATAAAGCCCCGTTAACCCAAATCATTCTTTAAAAAAATTCATAATATTTTCAAAAGCCCACATGCAACCGTGTGCACAAATCAAAATTTCATATAAACTCAAAAACCTTTTCATCTCATCTCCCTCTCTCTAAATAACACGCATTTGCGCGCACAGAAACACACTCACCCCGGTTCTCTCTCTACAGCCAATCCCTCATTTTCTCTTGTTAATCCCTCAATTTTCCAAAACGCCACGGTAACAACCTATCACCACCAACTGATGACGATCAATCTCACCTGCCGGTTCTGATGTAGGGATGGGACTAGGCACCTCAATGCTGATGAGCCAATCTATGTATGGCCGAGAAGGAGGGGACAACTACGGTGGCAAATATTGAGAGTCGGGTAAAAAAAACTAGGTATAAGAGTAAAAACCTAGGTTTGAACGGGTTGAAGCTTTGTGAAAGAAAAAATTACTTTTATAACTAGGTATAAGAGTAATTATAGTCTTATACCTTAGCTATAAGATCGAATTGTGTAATAAAATATACTCCCTCCGTCCCACCTCACTTGACACTCTTGAGGTGGGCACGGGAACTAAGGAAAAAGAATAAAATAAAATAAATGCGTGGTAAAAAATGAAGAGAGAGAATGAGTGGGGTAAATAGTAGTGTTGGTTGAATAAAATGAGTGGTGGAAAATGAAGAGAGAGAATGAGTGGTGGGGTAGAGTGAATATAAAATTATAAAAAGTAGGCTATTTTGGGAAGTGTCAAGTGAGGTGGGACGGCCCAAAATGGAAATAAGTGTCAAGTGAAGTGGGACGGAGGGAGTATAATTTTTTATTATTTTTTAAGAAAATGTTAATATTTGTGTAAAAAAAAATCTCTTACACCTAGGTATAAGACTAATTATAGTCTTATAACTTTAGGTATAGTAGTGAATTGTTTAATAAAATATGAGACTTTTTTATTAATTTTAGGAAAAGGTGAAAAATTGTGGAAAAAATATACTTTTATACCAATATATAAGAGTAATTCTATTGTTATACCTTTGGGTATATAAGCGTACGGTTAGGGGTAATGCTAAGCGTGAATTTCTGTGAAATTTTTATTATGGCACCAATATTTATGAATTTGTTATATCACCCATGGTTTGATACATAACCCAAACATGATTGTGATACTCAAGTCAAGAGTGCACCATACAAAACGAGTTTATTGTCAAATTGTCATGTGTGCTAAATGGGGATAGTTAATGTCAAATACGTAGTTCCTAAACATGAAATTTCACCTGCATACTTTAATTTTGATTTAAATTAGACCACTTTTTTAACATCCATTATAAAATTAACGAATTAGTAAATTAACAATTTAATAGACCAGTTAGTTTAAAGTTGATTTTTCTTTTAAGGGTTTTTTTTTTTTTTTTGAAAATTTCATTAGTAAAAGAATTGTGAATTAAAAAATGAAACTTTTCTTTGAAACATTCATATACTAAACTTAAATATTTCTTTCTATATGAACAAAAACATTTCTTTTTTACTTATATGAGAGGATATTTTAATTATTTAATTTGGATATTTTAACAAAACAAATAATAATTGGGTACAAAAAAAATTAATAAAATATTATTTTCATATTATAAATTAAAATTAAATTATTAATTTTAAATTATGTTATCTCCCCTTCATTTATACTTGAAAATAATATTTTACTGAAATAATTAAATAATTAATTTTATAATTTTCATCAATTAAAAATCTCCATCATCAACATCTATCTCCACCATCAATATCCAACTCCACCATCAACCCACCACCATCAACCTTCATCTTCTCCACAATCCTCAAAATCCTTGAATATCTCAATTTAATAAACATAAACACAAAATAAAACAATTACTGAACGCCTATGTTTCATAATCTGTTATCGAAAGTGTTTCGAAAATTGAAATAATTTCAAAATAAAATAATTTCTTGAAAATGAAAAATCTAAAAAACAAGAAGGAGATGAAAAAATATAACTGGAAAAATTAATGGAATAGAATTAACAGGACTAAGTCGATTCTTGTGAAAACACAATCTTCGTAAGAAGAATTTGCCCCGCACTGGTGCTAATGGTTGAAACGGCAATCCTCTCGTAAGATGAAACGACTTTTCGAATCTTGATGGAAGCACTTCAAATTAGGAAACCTATGAACTAACGATGTTCGAAATTTCTGAACTTGGATGGAGGAGAATGCAACAATATGCTTTCAACTAACTGAAATCTCTAATACTTGATTGCTTGAATGATTTGGATTATGTAAACTGACATTCTGGGGATCTATTTATAGTTTTCGAAGAGTTACAGGTGCCTATTGGGTAATAGGCATAATTTGATCCGGGTGAATCTAGGACGTCCGATCGTACCTGATCGATGAACCAGATAAAAAAAACCGGTCCGAACCAGTGCCAATGGGTACATTCGTACCGACCCGCACTTGAACGAAGGGTCACGAACCAACCAGATTCATGTACGGATCCAATCCGCGGATCGAACCCGAACCCGGTCCAACCCAATCTGATCGAACCATCCCACGAACCGAACCAACTTCCGTCAAAAATTTAAGGCTCCAATAGATCCTAGCGACGATGCGCACGTGAAAAGTGTGCCCTAAAACGCCCAATATGCCCTTCACGCCGCTTCGCGGTTGTGGAGTAATTTTGGGCTAGTCCAAAATTAGCATAATTGGGCCAATACTTGCATGGTTGGCCCAATGCTCCACTAGGTTTCATGGTAAGGAGGATACCACTTGATTGTTACCTCCTTAAGTGGATGAGTTAAAAAACTCTCCTACCTTTTGGTTTCTAGGCAATGTGGGATATGGCATTCTATATTCACAAACTCTTAATAAACCCATTTCAAATTACATACTTTGAGCATTAATTTCTCATTCACCTTAATTTGGTTTTTAGAAAATAAATATATCACGTTAATATACTTCAAATGTAGATTATTAATATGTAATTTATTTTTCATTTACACAATGAAAATACATTTAATTTCGGTCAAATATTGGTCAAACCAATATTTCCAACAATCCCCCACCTGAAAGACAATTAATGTATGCATGAATGCAGATTCATTCAGAAATCCCGACGAACTATTATTGCATTGGGATAGATAGCTTGTGGCCTTGAATCTTCTCTAGTAAGATACTATCGGATATACTAGACTTTTAGTAGCGCGATACTTTGAACCAACTTGACTGTATAGTGTATACCGATACAATAGTATTTACACAATAATAACTCTAACACATTTTGTTCTCACGTTTTTGTCAATTTCGGCCCTGGACGGTATCTCATTCATAATTAAGTGTTTCATTTAGAAGAGGCCCTTATTACTTCTCACTTATATAGGTGGTCTCCTATAAAGAGTATCTTGCTACTCCACCACGTATGTATAGGAATCATTAAAAGTTTTCTCAACTTAACCTCACCACTGCTGCAGGTGCATACACTTGGACTGTTCTAGGAATGAGTATGAAAAGGTTCCAAGTGTTTCTACTGAAATCTCAAAACTTAGTTGTCTCTTTGAACCAAGGGGTTGGGATCTCCAATTCTCAAGGTAGAGTGTCCGCTAAGAAATTTCTTTTGATGTGGCATTTAAACCCATTCCTCTTAACAACGTAAACATTTGATCTCTGCTTATCCCTTTAGTAAGCGGATTCGCTAGATTAATTCACATAATCAATATCGATAATTCCATTAGAGATCAATTGTCTGATGGTATTATGTCTACGACGTATATGTCTAGACTTACCATTATACATACTACTCTGTGCCCTTCCTATTGCTGACTGACTATCACAATGTATTGGTACAGCAGGCACATGTTTATTCCAACAAGGAATATCTTCCAAAAAATTCTTTAGCCACTCAACTTCTTCTCCAGCTTTTTCTAGGGCTATAAACTCAGATTTCATCGTTGATCAAGCTATGCAAGTTTGTTTGGAAGATTTCCATGACAACGCTCCTCCGCCTATTGTGAAAATATATCCACTTGTGGACTTGGAATCTTTTGTGTCAGATATCCATTAGCATCACAGTATCCTTCTAATACTGCTGGATATCTTCTAAAAAGTAACCCACAATTCTTTGTATATTTTAGATACCTCAAAAATCTCGTTAAGGCTTTCCAATGATCATTACTGGGATTACTTGTGAACCTAATCAGTTTTCTCACTGAATATGCGATGTCTGGACGTGTACAGTTTGTTAAGTACATTAGACTTCCAATTATCCTAGCATATTCTAGTTGAGAATCTGGTTCACCGATGTTCTTGACTAAGTGTAAACTCATATTTATTGGAGTCATAGCCGGTGGACTGTCAATGGCATTAAATTTCCGAAGAACATTTTTAAGATAATGGGACTGTGATAGGATTATTCCTTTTGATGCTCTAGAAATCTTTATTCCTAATATAACATTAGCTAATCCCATATCCTTCATGTCAAAGTTTTTCTTTAACATGGTCTTACTATTCATGATCAAATCATGAGTACTTTCCATTATCAACATGTCATCTACATAAAGACAGACTATTACAAATGATTCAGATGTCCCTTTAATGTAGACACACTTGTCACATTCATTTATCTTGAATCCATTTGACAACATTGTTCGATCAAACTTCTCATGCCATTGTTTAGGTGCTTGTTTTAGTCTGTACAATGACTTTACAAGTTTACACACCTTTTGCTCTTTTCCAGGAGCAACAAACCCTTCAGGTTGTTCCATGTAAATCTCTTCATCTAGCTCTCCATTCAAGAAATATGTTTTCACGTCCATTTGATGTATCTCAAGGTTATGCACTGCAGCAATAGCAATGAGAACACGAATGGATGTGATCCTCGTAACAGGGGAATATGTATCGAAGAAATCATATCCCTCCTTTTGTTTAAACCCTTTGGCTACCAATCAAGCTTTAAACTTATCAATAGATCCATCATCCTTATACTTCCTTTTAAGGATCCATTTGAAACTCAACGGTTTGCATCCTTTAGGAAGATCAACCAACTCCCAAGTATGATTGTTCATAATGGACTCTATTTCACTATTAATAGCTTCTTTCTAGGACGGGGCATCCGGACTGGATAATGCTTGTTTAACAATTGCAGGTTCATTTTCTAACATGAAAGAAAGAAAATCAGGACCAAAAGATTTTTCAACTCTTGACCTCTTACTGCGCCTGGGTCCTTCTTCAACTACTTCTTTATCTTGTGAAGAACCATTCGCAGTTTCATAAGTTCCTCTTGTTAGAACTTATTTCTTTCCGTTCCTTAGAAAGAAAGATATTTTCAAAGAATATAGCATTCTTTGATTCTATCGTCATTCCTTCATTCATATCAGGAATGTCTGATTTGTGCACTATAAATCGATATGCACTACTATTGTTTGCATATCCTATGAAAATGCAGTCAATCGTCTTAGTGTAAGTGTCCCAATCTGAACCACCAACACTCCTTTAGCCCAATTTAACAGTTTTCACATCGAATAAACATTTAAGGGCATTTTGGTCACTTTTCGAGGGTTTTTAAGCGAGGAAGGACCTTAAGGGAACAACAAATGTGGACTGGATCTCGCTGGAAGGAGTGGCCTCCAAGAAAGTTGACCAGTTTGAATTATTGCAAATAGCCAAAACTGCATTTTTGAAAAGTCAGGCACGCCTTCTCTCTCATCCGCGCGGACAGAATGGAGGACCTCACCCTTATCCGTGCGGGTGAGGTCCTCCACAAAGATCTAAATCTTTACATTTATGTTAATCTTTATGTCTCATTTTCTTACTAGCACTTGTATCATTTGACCTAAGCATGGTCATATTGGAGCTAAATCTCCATGGTGATCATCTTAGTGGTCTAACATCTTATTTTCTTGTGATAATACTCTATTAAAGCCTAAGATCTCCACCTTGGAACAATTTCCATGGATGAAGATCACTAAGGTTTCTAGGTTGACAAAAGGTGTAGTTGATACATGGAGTTTAAAGATTTTGAAGATGGTCATCCTAATGACCACCTTAGAGATCCACTCTAAAGTTGATACACTTTTAACCTAAATTCCATTTTCATGTATTAATCTTTATCTTAAACACCTTCTATTTATATGTCAAACCCCCCATCCCAAGCAAATGAAATGCTCCTAAGTCCTAATGTACCCTCGTGATGGCTTGATCTAGTATATCACTATTAATCATGTTTAGTGATCACTAATCAAAGCCTAAGGAAAGTGGGGACAAGCATGGATGCAAAATTCAAAGATCCCTTTACTTTACATTTTCTGTTGTAACTCCAGTTCTGATTCTGTAAATCCAGTTAACTTTCTGGAAATTACAGAATCAGACTGGAAAGCTGCCAAAAGAGAGCCTTACTGCCTTATCCGCGCGGACATGATTGAAAGTCATCCTAATCCGCGCGGACATAAGAGTCACTTGGCAGACATTTCCAGTTGACTGTTTTCTTCACAGATTCACTTTTTCAATATTAATTTCAGTTCAGTTCAGTCAAAATTTTTTATTCCCTGAAAGTCACTTTTAAGTCAAACCTTTTGCAAAACACACACACACACACATACTAATGGTTTCAAGTTTGGAAGACTCGTCTACGAGACATTCTGGGTGAACATGCTAATCGTTCTTCCCGGAGTGTAACGTGACCTCCGAACCCTTTTTCTCTTTTACGGGCTTTTTTTCAAAGTTTTGGCCCTAAACTAAAATGGCATGGCGACTCCGTTTGAACATTAAAGTCCGCTAGATTGACCCGAGTTCATTAGTCACTTGGAAACTCCAAGTTGGCGGGTCCAAATCGGATCGGGGATAATCACAGTGGCGACTCCGCTGGGGATAGTCCATAAGCTTTGTTTTTTTTAATAAAAATAAAAAAATGATACTTGGTATATAGGTGGAAACTATTAAGCTTCCCGTTATCGCCTCCTAACACGAGTTTGAGATAAACTATGGTCTAAAAAAGCCACGTATCGGTATCATTTCAAAAAAAAAAAAAGCTTTTGTGGGTCAAACATCCGTCCCAGCACTTGTGTGTGTGTGTTTCCCCCATTTCGCGTTGTTATCGTTTTGACCGTCCCGGAAAAATTAAAATTTTGACTGTCGGACCCGTTTCCTTAACTGTTTGAATTTTATGTGCTTATGTGCTTACTTGCTTTCAAAAATATTTGTAAAATATTTTCAAAAAAAAAAATCATTTTCAAAATCTTTTGCATGCATCATGCTCTTAAGACACATGTGAAAATTTCTATTTTACTCAGAAAAATAATTTAGACTGCCCGCACACTATGCGCACTTGACCTTACACTGCACACTACGTCCATAACCCGGGAAAATCCCAGTAGCAGCCCGTTTGGCCTTACTACGCCTCTCGGTGCGAGCACGGGACTACCCAAACATCCCTTGGAGCCTCGTGTTGACCATGCACTTGTCCGTGACACACTTTGTCCGAGACTCGGTTGGTTTTTAGTTTGGTCCGTGTCATGCCCTGTCCGTGTATACACCGTGTCGGTCAAACCCTAGTCGACACGCCAAGTCAATATCCTTCAAAGACCCTAATCAGTCGAGGTCATGCCGATTTTCCGTAATGAACTTTGACCAAATCTTGACTAGCGCCTTGACTTTGACTTTGACTTGCACAACTTATGCACTGACTCCCGGCATGACACTGAGTCATCAAGGATTAATGATTAGACCATGTCTAATTATGACCTAACTGCCGATGGGTCAAGATCAATTATGGACATTTATCAGTCAAGGCCATGCCGACTTTTCGTCAAGCCCCTTGACATGATCTTGACCTTTGACGTCAGCTTTGCCCGTAATTTATATTGAATACGCGTTAAGACTCGATTACCCGCCAGACTTTAGGATCATTTTTCTTTTTGGTCGGTGGGACCTGCTTGCCCTATAGAACCCTTATTTAAGGTGATGAACAATATATGCTTTGAGTTTCATATTTAAGGTGATGAACAATATATGCTTTGAGTTTCCAACCCCAAGAACAATGGGGATTACTCGCTAGCCATGTAAAAGTAAATAAGAATAACAATAATAAAAGATAGAGTAAGAAAAACTTATGACTATTGAGAGACGAATGGCTGGAATAATACTTCAACTTTTATTGCTTCTTTTCCAAAGGAAGCTTTAAGAACAAAAATGGACTTGAATCTTCAAAAATCTTTGGAAATCAATGTATGATGTACTTGTAACTTTTGCTATACTAATCTCTAACAATTTCTGATGATTTTTCGATATCCTAGACTGATTACAAGAGGTCTATTTATAATATGGAGGAGACTCTTCAAGGTGGTGCCTTCTAAAGGTGCCTTTTAAATCTGCAGACACCATTTGCACGGCCGAGCTAAGGAAGTTGCACGGCCGCTCCCTCTTGGCGCCAGTTTTGGATTTGAACTTGGGAAATTTACACCGCCGCTCCGTGTTTGCTGCATGGCCTCTCTGGAAGGTAGCACAACCAAGCTATTTTCAAGACACGTCCACTCTATGTTTTGGGGCCAAAAATGGCCCGGACATGGCCAAGTGCACGGCCGCTCCTTCTTGGCTGCACGGCCGCTCTGGCTGAATTTAGGCTTGTGTGCTTGGTTTGCTTGTTGTTCTTTCATGCCTTTGCGATAAGATGTCCAAGCATTCTTTGATCATAAAATTGTCTCCAAAAACCTGTCTAAAATGCATAATATACACCGAAAGCCTAAAATCGAAGATAAATATAAAAGAAGCTGAAAATAGATTAAAATGCAATCTAAATGATAATAAAATTAAGGAATTTTCTATGAAAATATAGAATAAATTACTATATAATAGTCACTTATCACATACCTTGGCAGAGATGAAAATGTCCGAACCTCACCTCACTCCTTATGCCGGCTTGCTCGAGGGATTTACTAATCACACTGTCCGCATAAAAGGGATGATTGACTTTGAAGTGACCATAGGGGAAAAACCCCTACAAAAAATAGCCAAGGTCACTTTCATGGCCATGGATCTACAATCCCAATAAAATGCCATACTTGGCATAACCGCTCAGGTCGCATTAGGAATTGTAGCATCTATCCCCCATCAAAAGGTAAAATTCAACACTCCGGGCGGAATTGCGGTCATAAAAAACCAGCCCGAGAGGTTTCTCCGGACATTAAAGGAGATATGAAAGAAGAAAAATGAAGCCTCCTGGTCACAGTTAGATGAGGAAGCAAAGCGGAGCAAAGGCAAAGTTAAATGCCCACTGTTCGAGTTCGTGGGTATGCTCCCCTTCCATTTCACCAAAATAGAGTTCAAAAAGAGCAGGAAGGCAAAGAGAATGGCTCCTATTGACGAAGGTTATGTTGATAGTGGGATCTTGGGAGACATAGACCGAGAAATCATATATTCCATGTCCACTCTCCCAGGAGCAAGATCCACCCCACCAGTAATCATTATTAACTCTCTCTATAACCGTGAAATTAGAGATCTCTGGCCTAACGATGAACTCGAGTAGGTGGTAATTAATATCCACTATCCCGAGCAAATAGTTAAGGTTGGTTTGGAAATTCACCCAAATGAAAGAAAGATCTTGATCTAATTCCTCAAAAGTAATTGTGACGTGTTCGCATGGAGAGTGGAGGATATTCAAGGCATAAGCGAGGACGTGATCGTCCACAAACTCAATGATAACTCCACCTTCAAGCGCATCCACCAAAAATCAAGATTCTTTTCTCCAGAAAAGGAGATCGCGATCAAGGAAGAAGTAGAGAAGCTACTTAAAGCGGGGATAATTAAAGAAGTATCATATCCCAACTGGCTGGCTGTAGCGTTGTGAGAAAGAAATTCTGATTCTTTTTATTTTTTATGAGTCGCCACCTATATTATTTGATTGGAAACATAGAAAAACCATTTGAAAGAGATTTGAGTTCGGGGCTTAGGTTATGAAATGGGTAGGTTTAGAAGGCATCCATTTCACCCAATCCGGAGATCGGTCTTGCTAAAGAAAAGAGAGGTTTTTCAAAAGAAGAAGTAAAAAACGAATCCAAATACTACAAATAAAGATCCATTTGACGAGGTCAAACGGAATGTAGAATCGATTGCTTCGAGACCGTCTCCATGATTTGGAGAGGCTCTAGGCCGATCCTAGATTCTATGGACTTATACCACTCTAATAATCAATTAGAAGGAAGATTAGGAATTACCTTGCGTGAGGTGATTTGGGCAGAGTTTCGACTCAAGTTTAGAGTCGACCCTTCACACGGACAGAGCTTCGCCTTGGTCCTTGATTTGGAGGTTGATGCTTGTTTATCAACAAGGTTGACAAACAAACTATGAGGTGAGTTTTAGGGTGATTTTGAGGGATTCTTTCAGGGAAAGAAAATGACAAAATGTGTGTGTGTTGTGTAAATTCGCGGTTTGGGATTTTCGACTTCCGACCTTCCATCCCTTGAGCCTTGGAAGTCACCAAGTATTTATAGAGGTTGGATATAAAGAAGTGGAGAGTTAAAACCCTATCAGATGGTTCTAGACCTCCTCTCCCATTGGTTGGCCGGAGAGATAAAGTTTTATCCCGAAAAGAGGTTGAAATCGATGAGGGAACTGCGTCTCGCACCGAGAGGGAGATATCTCGCGCGAGACACGCCATCTCGCGGCGAGATATTGCTCCCGTGGGACAGCTTTGTCCTTTTCTCGTTATCTCGTATGCGCTTAGTCCCAAACTAACGGTAGTTAGTCAAAACTTAACGAAACATGACGAAATGGTGGATTTCTACTTCTTGACTCAAAGCGAGACTTAGAGTGGTATAAGTATGATCCGATGTGTTCAGAATGGGGTGTCTACACAGCCCCTCGGCGACAAGTCTTATGAAAGAAGTCATGTCGACGATAGAAAAGACATCATTCTGAACATCGGGATGGTCGTGCCGCACGGCTGCCTACGTATCTCTATCGGAGAATCAGACCATAACGTAGTTCGACTCCAAAACACGAAAAGGCTGCTTTAGGTATTTTGAAAATCATTTGAAAATCGCGAAGATTTTGTTTTTTGAAAAGGTAAATTCATACTGAGGAATCAAATCAAGACCCAATTCAGAATATACCTGCCTGTCTGAAGATTCGCCTGTCTGGGCTCCGAATCCTGTGGGAAGTATGTTAGAACACAAAGGCTTACCTGTTCGGTCCTCTGAGTCCTGTTGGTTTCGTGACGATTCGCCTTTTTGGGCTCCGAATCGGGCTTTTTGTTGTTGGGGCTGACGATCCACCTGTTTGGGCGTTGAATCGGGCTTTTCTGGTGACGATCCACCTGTTTGGGCATTGGACCGGGCTTTTGGTTTGACGATCCACCTGTTTGGGCATTGGACCGAGCTTTTCTGATGACGATCCACCTGTCTGGGCGTTGGACCGGGCTTTTTCTTTGATGATGATCCACCTGTTTGGGCGTTGGACCGGGCCTTTCTGATGACGATCCACCTGTCTGGGCGTTGGACCGGGCTTTTTCTTTGATGATGATCCACCTGTTTGGGCATTGGACCGGGCCTTTCTGATGACGATCCACCTGTCTGGGCGTTGGACCGAGCTTTTAATGTGATGATTCACCTTTCTGGGCTCTGAATCATGTGGATTGAGTTGATCTTTGGACCACTCGGTTCTCGGGCGACTGGTGCCGTACCAGGCGATCGTGCGCATGTCACGTTTGTCTCGTTCCGTGACTTGCGGTGCCGGTTTTTCCACGTTTCCTTGCTAGTTTATCATTTCCAAGGGTAAATGTGTCAAAATTTTGAACTTTGACGTTGCGTAGACGCTTATTGTCGAGGACAATTTTGTCCTTTTCCAGAAGGTTTATCTCGCGGCGGGATATGATATACCGCGCGAGATATCTACTGTCGGGGCATATAAACAGCAGCTCTAGCTCATTTTGAAAATACCTTTTTCAAAATTTCCCTCCCTAGCTCGAGTCAAGGTTGCCTTTTCTGTAATTTTTTCGTGGATTGCTTGGTGTTTCTTCCTTCCAATCAATTCTCAATCCCTCCTCTCTCCATAATCAATGGCTCAAGAACAAAGGAATCCTATCTTGGGGAGTTATTTACTAGGGAAGGATTATCCCCGCGATGATCTCACCTTCGATAGGCACGCCCACATCTCTACCGCTGTCCGGGAGGGCTTGGTAAGAGTTTCTTCCTCACCTCTTGTTTCTTGTATTGCATTGATTTGAATCCCCTTTCCCTTGAATTCAAAATTCCATCAATGGCTTTTGTTCATGTTTGTGCTTAGAACTAGGTTCCCCTTGCATGCTTTAATTTTGTGCATTTCTTTGGATGTTTGTTGTTGCATTGTGTGCGTATGAGCCTCCTACACATCATGGATTGTAGGAGAGGTTGATTCGGATTATGATTGACATCCTTGGGCAAGCTTTTCTTGTACGCACGCCAAGTGTTCGATGAAATGCCCCAATGAAAAATTTCTTCTATTTCATTGATTTCTTAACATGGAATAATTTCTAACGTTGCTCTCTCTGTTTTTCCTCTGTTTTGCAGTCGTACAAGCCAATTAAGAACTGTCGGGGGAGTCCGAAAATGGCTAAGGCGGTTTGGGACAAGATCAAGGATCTTGACGGCGTCCGAGCTAGGGTGGCCCAAACGGGTTTGTTGACTTTTGTTGACAATCTTAGGGGAATTAGGCGGACCCCCCAAGTTCTCCAGGCTATTCGGGAGAGGTGGTGGGACACTACCCACACCATTCACTTGCGCTTCGGGGAAGCGACTATGACCCCGACTGACTTTCTGGCCATCACGGGATTGGAATTTATTGGCGATCCCCTGCCGAAGTTTCCGAATTTCAAGCCTACGGGTCCAGCGGCGTGGAGGCAGTTGATTGGTTTCGTCCCTAACAAGGTTAAGGGATTTGCTGCTGAGCTGACACCCCTCCGGCGTCAGATTGATGATTATGCTGAGAAGCCAAATGCAGTCACGGATCGGCTGGTGAGGGGTGCCCTCTGGTATATCCTTTCTGAGACTATTTTTGCGAACCACTCTTCTACGGCCCGTCTTTCTCTGTTACGTTTATTGGTTGATCTGGATGAGGTGAGCGGCTATGACTAGGGCTCAGCGGGACGCGGGACTGGCCTTCTGCTACCACGCCATGGATGAGGCGTGTAGGCACACCAAGGATACTCTGTCGGGGTATTCTTATGCCTGGGAGGTATGCTCTTTGATTCTGTTTCTGTTTTCTGTCTGTATGCTCTATCTGCGTTTCCTGCTGAATCTGTTCTGTTTTCTTGTGCAGATATGGGGCTACACTGTCCTTGGGCTGTATAGGTTTGAGTTGGAGAGCCGGGCCCCTTTGTTTCCGGATATCAGGAGGTGGAGCCACCCGAATCGGAGCGTTGATGAGGAGGAGGACCAGGATTGGACTTTGACGGTGGCGGAGGCGCGGGCCATGCTGGACACCTTTGAGTATGAGAGGCTGGGCCTATATCCTTGGACCCTGTTAGAGCTGGAGGTGCATCGAGCTTGGGATGCCACCGGGATGCAGAGGATGCTGGCGTCTTTGGAGGGAGATACCATGTATCTTGGTGAGCGGGTCTTCCCACAGCATGGCCGGGGTAGACTATCATACAGGGTGCCGGCGGATCCGCCGAGGTCGATGTATCCCACCCACTCTATTCCGGAGGATGATTATGCTAATCTTCTGGTAGGGGATGTGGCGACGGCTTGTGTCATCCCCGGGGCCTCTTATGCGGAGTTTCTGCCTCGGTTGATGGGTCCCCTCCTGGTGGGGGATAGGCGATCACATGCTCGTGGCTCCGCCTGCGCTCGCTTCGTGTTCTTCAGCCCCTAGTACTTCCTCCCGAGGCTACAGGTTCTCTTGCCTTTTGCCCCGGACTACGGCCCTCTGAGCTACACGTATATGATGGGGAGCATGCCGATGATGGGGCACATCCCGTCTCCTGATCAGATTCCCGAGGGTTACCGCCTCCCGGCTGATGTCTCTTCGGTATGTTTCTGTTTGACTGTATTCGTCCATATAAGTGTATATGTCCGACTTCATCTGAGCATCTTCTTTTCTTTGATTGTCAGGTCACCATATCCGCGGCCGATTACAACCGTGGAGCGACCAAGATGGCTGGGTTGATGGCTTTGGTGTCGGACCTGTCCGAGAGGCTGTTCCAGAAGGCTTCTTCGGCGGCCTCGACGGTGGCCTCGGCTATGACCCCTACTTGCGGAGCCAAGAGGTCGAGGAGGGATGGTAGCCCCCCTGGTGGTGATGGCGGAGGTGCTGGCGGCTCAAGCGACTTGATGGCGTGATCCCCTCCCCTTTTCTCTCTTTATCTGATGATTTGATGATCTGTACATAACGGCCGTGTGGGCCCAGACAAATTTTTTTCTTTCTTTTCTGGTACCTGTTAGGAACAAGTAGGTAGCACAAAACAATGGTTTTTTTCTTAGCCCCTAATCCTAGGTCTAATTAGTTTAATTAACTTTCTCGACTTTCCATGTGCTTTTCGGAAATGGGAATGGCCGATAGGCCGCAATTTTGAGCCTGAGTATGGTGTTTTATTGCATGTTATGAATTGTACACGCAGGTTTTTCGAGACTTGCTTCGTCAAGTCGGGGCTAGATTGCTGTTTGGGTAGAACTGCTGTTGCTTTGCCGTAGGGATATCTCGCGCGAGATAAGGTGTCTCGCACGAGACACGCTACCCCAAAAGTAAATCTCTTCCTTTTTCGAACAGGATTTTGATAGTTTTCCCTATAAAATCACCCTGTAGTCCGGCCAGATAACTCATTCTAGCCTTTCAAACTCTAGAGATATCCTGTTAGGGTGAAACTCTTGTCTTCTTCTTCAACCCTGTGATCCATGGCTTCCAAGGAGATTGCCCCAACGTCCATGATTGTCGATGATTTTTCTTTGTCCTCTGAAGTGATTGCATCTTTCAAGCAAGCATCAAGGGATTTTGTAAGGTCGTTTCGCAACCGGTCTCGCAATAAGTTTATCGCAGAATTCGGATTTAGAATTCTTTTCACTTTGAAGAACCTCCAACCGGATTGGAAGTTATTGCGGTGCCGTTCGATTTTGGGATCCCTCTATTCATCTTTTCAATTTTTCTTTGAATGAGATGGTGCCTACCGTGGAGGAATTCGCCATTATCTTGGATATGCCTTTGGCCGGTAAGATTGCTGTTCCTAAGTATCATAGGGATCATTCGGAGGCTTTGAACGAATTGTTAGGGAGCCCCCTTGATACTTGCCATGGGTTGGTTCACCGCAAGTGGGTTGATTGCTCTTCTTTTCCTGACGCTTCGGCGGTGATTCGATGATGATGCTTTTCATGTCCATAAGCGGAACTTTCGGCTCTTTCTCTTTTCGGAGATGTTTTGTTTACGTGCAAGGACGGCTTGGTCGATTCCCAACCGGTGGAAGTTGTTACGCGAGGCTAGGAAACGTTCTAGGAACATTATTCCGCTAATCTTGGGTGAGACCCTTCATGGTCTTGATGAGCTGCATAGGGCTCGCGTCATGACTCAAGGAGTCCCCTCCTGTTGACTATTTGGCTTAGAGAGCATCTTAAGTTGATAGGTCCCCCGTTGGAATATTCTCCTTTTACATATCATACGCGAAAGTTGTTGATCAAAGATCTTTCAGCGGATGAATGGGCCGAGTTGATTGCAAAGACCGAAACTGCCGATATTCTCTGGTGTCCACCTTATTGGAGGTTGAACAAGTATGTTGCCAATACCAAGGGTTTTGACAGGGTTGTTCTTCCGGGTTTGCGAGATTCCTCCTTTTACTTTCCCAAGCGGGTGCTCCGTCGGTTTGGTCAGCAGCAGGACACTTATCTTTTCGAAGGAGCTTCTCGTGTAGTGTCTTATATTGGTGTAGAGTTTGCGCAGGTGCTAGCTCAAGCATGGGGTGAAGGAACTAATCGGGACCGTTGGTCGAACCTTCGGACTTTTAATGCAAGCATCTTCTCTCGACAAATATTTGGATTGGTTCCTCCATACCGGTCATCCTAGTGCGAGAAGATTGATGATTTGCGGCTTTTCTTGCTAAGAGATTCTTTTGTAGCCAGCGGTATCTTGCGAAGGAGCGAGGCTCGGCCCGATCCTGCTAATGTACGAACTGATCCAACTCAGGATTTTCTTGATGGGGATTGGTACGAGAGGCGAGGCAAGGGAATGCCTGGGAAGACGCAAGCTTTGGATAGGCCTCATGTCTTCAAGAGATTGTCGGAATCTATTTTTGATCGTCTCGAGGGATGTTCTGCTTTGAGAGGCTCAAAGCGCAAGGAGGATCACGACGACGGTGGAGACCATGTCCGCCGGCCAACCAAGTTAATGAAAGGCTAGATCTTTAGGAGTACCAAGAGATTGCTTTGATAGATCAATTGTTTCTGCTTTATTATTTTTTTTTCAAGTTTGTTAGCTTAGCAAATTAGTCGTTGTGGTTAGGATTTCCCTATTGTCATTAATGAAACGCATTCGATTAATAAAAGGGACAACTTTGATTTATTTATTTGATTAGACCGAACCCGAAGGCTGCCTACGTTCCTCTTTTACAGCAATTAAACAAGAGGCTCAGGTCCAACGTAGTTCATTTTTGAGAAAAGGACAAAATATGGCTCCAGGCCGTGGGGTAATCTCGCGCGAGATAAGGCCCCCCCTTTTTTTTTTTTTTATGCACACCCTTTCTTTTGCCTAGACCGCCCCTTCGGGTTTTCAATCTAGCGGGCTTCTTTTCTTGTGCTAGCTCTAATTTTTGCCTAGGTCGTCCTTTCCGGGATTTCCAACCTAGCGAGCGATTTCTTTTAAGGAGGCCAAGTCACGCGAAGTACTTCTTGAGCTTGTCCATGTTGACCGGCTTCGGTAGTTGATCTTCGTCTAAGTCTACCAGCTGAAGGGCTCCCCCAGAGAATATCTTCTTCACAATGTAAGGTCCTATCCATCTTGGTCCCCACTTGCCTAACGGGTTGAAAGGTCCGGGACCATGCTCACGGAGCACCAGTGTCGCCTACTCGATGTTCCTTGTCTTGACCTTTTTGTTGAAAGCTCTTGCCATTCTTCTTTGGTAAACCCGAGTGTGTTCGGCCGCTTTCAACCTTCTTTCGTCCAATAGGGCTAGCTCTTCGTATCCGCTTTCTAGCCGCCGACTTCATTCACTTGGTTTTCTAGGAGAACTCTTAGTGATGGTATTTCCAATTCTATCGGTAAGACAGCCTCCATCCCGAATGTGAGGGCGTAGGGAGTTTCTCCTATAGCTGTTCGGACTGAAGTGCGGTACCCCCAGAGTGTGAATGGTAGCTTGTCGGGCCGCCTTTTCCTGATCGCCGTTTTCGATGATAGTCTCGATTGTTTTGTTCGCGGCTTCAACTGCTCCGTTTGTTTGAGGCCTATAAGGAGATGACTTGTGTCTCGTGATTTTGTACTCGGTCAGTAGGCGATCGGTTTCCTTTTCGAAGTGTGACCCATTATTGGATATCATCTCTTGTGGAACCCCATATCGGCAGATGATGTTGTGCTTGATGAATTCTGCAACCTTTCTGGCATTCAGAACTTTGTAGGAGGCGGCCTCGACCCATTTAGTGAAATAGTCGATGGCTACTAGGACGAAACAGTGTCCGTTGGCTCCTGCGGGTGTGATCTTTCCAATCACGTCTATTCCCCATGTAGAGAACGGCCAAGGTGAAGTCATTGGGTACAGCAAGGAAGGCGGTGCATGCTGAAGATTGGCGTGTATCTGACACTTGTGGCACTTCTTGACCATTTTGGTACAGTCGGCTTCCATGGTCAGCCAAAAGTACCCTTGTCTGATGATCTTTTTGGCGAGCATGTTTCCGCTCATGTGGGTTCCACATATGCCTTGATGAACATGGTCCATTATTTCCTGGGCCTCTTCCTCGGTGGTGCAAAGGAGGTTTCCTTGGGAATGTTTCTTGAATAAACGGCCAGCAGTGATGACGTAATTGGCAGCCAACCTCTTAAGGGCGATCTGAGTCTTCAGGTCTGTCTCAGGTGGTATGGTTCCATCTAGGATGAAATACCAAATGTCGTGGTACCATGGTTTCCCTTCGGAGTTTTCAACAGCGGCACCTTTGGATAACCATTTGTCTTTGCAGTCGTGAAGATCTATAACGGCGCAGTATGCAGGAGTTGCACGCCGTGTTATCTTGAAGGGTTTAACTGCTTTTCCTTTAGGGATTTCGACCAAAGAAGCAAGTGTGGCTAATGCGTCCGCAAACCGATTCTTGTCTCTGGGGAGATAGTGGAATGAGACATCCTGAAATTGTTGCGCCAATTCTTGGAGGTGAGCACTGTATCTTTGAAGGGTTGGATCTTGGACCCTCCACTTCTTCAATGTCTGATTGATGATCAATTGGGAATCCCCGAATACCTCGAGTTCGCTCACGTTGCGTTCTAGGGCTGCCTCGAGCCCCGCTATGCAAGCCTCGTATTCTGCGGTATTGTTGGTGGCGTCAAAGTCAAGACGTACTGCTAGTGGAGTGTAGATGTCGTTAGGGTCTACCAATAACATTCCGATGCCAAACCCTCTCTTGTTGGCTGCGCCATCGAAAAATAATTGCCACTTATTTTCTTCTGTGCTTAGGATGTCCTCATCAGGGAATCGCGGGTCTTCCCCCTTCACTTCGTCGCAAGGAAATTCGGCCAACCGATCTGCGAATACACTCCCTCCGATGGATTTCGAGTGACGTAAGTGATATCATACCCGGCGAGCATGAAGTACCATTTGGCTAGTCTCGAAGACAAATTTGATTTGTCTAGGATATATTTCAAATGGATCCATCTTTGCGATGAGACGGACTGGAAAGGCTTCCATATAGTGCTTTAGCCTTTGTGATACCCGAGACGAGAGCAGCGCACGACTTGTCGAGTGGAGAGTAGTTGATTTCACCGCCTTGGAATCTCGCGCCGACAAAGTAGATGGAATTTTCTGTGTGCGAAGCCTGGCCGTTCTTGAGCAAGCATAGCCCCTAATGCGTTGTACGTGATTGTGAGGTACAACTTCAAGGGCTTCTCCTTGTGTGGTGGAACCAGGATAGGTGGGGAAGTCAAGTAGTGTTTAACTTCCTCGAATGCTTATTGACATTCTTCGGTCCACTCTTGAGGTGCGTTTTCTTAAGCGGCTTAAAGATGGGGTCGCACATTGTAGCCGCTGATTAATGAATCGATCGATATATTGAGTCTCGCCCATGAATCCCTTTACTTCTTTTCATGTGTCTGGGGTGGAGGCATGTCTGTAATGGCCTTTATCTTGGCGGGATCTGCTTCTATGCCGCGTTCTGTGACCATGTATCCCAAGACTTTCCCTTTGACTACTCCGAATGAGCATTTGGCGGGGTTGAGTCTCATTTTGTGCTGTCTCAGTCGATTGAAGAATTTTCTGAGATCTCTGAAGTGTTGGCCATCTGTCCCCTTCGAGTGGATAATCATGTCGTCCACATATACCTCTATTTCTTTATGGATCATGTCGTGGAATAGTGTCGTGACTGCTCTCTGATAGGTAGCCCCAGCGTTCTTGAGGCCAAACGGCATGACCGTGTAGCAGAATGTTCCCCAAGGTGTGGTGAATGCTGTTTTGTGCTGGTCCTCTTCTGCCATGAGGATTTGGTTATACCCTGCGAACCCGTCGACGAATGAGCGGACCTCGTATGCTGCTGTGGCATCGACCAACATGTCTATGTTTGGTAGTGGGAAGTCATCTTTAGGGGATGCCTTGTTCAAGTCTCTGAGATCAACACAGACTCGTATTTTCCCATTCGCCTTGGCTACTTGCACCGTGTTTGCTAACCATTCCGGATATTCAATCACTTTGATGAACCCTACATTCAAGAGTTTCATGATTTCTTCTTTCACTTGCATTGACCATTCCGGCTTGATTCTGCGTAGTTTCTGCTTGACTGGCTTGGCGTTGGGTAGCAGTGGTATCTTGTGTTCTACAACTGACTGATTCAACCCAGGCATATCTTTGTAGGATCAAGCGAATACGTCGACATATTCTCTGAGGAGCTGGATCAAGGTTTCTCTGTCTTCCCCCTTGAAGAAGCTGCCGATCTTTGTTTCTCTGGGGTCTTCCGTCGTCCCAAGATTAACCGTTTGCATTTCCTCGTCGTCAACAGGGCCATTCTTTCCACAACGACCTACTTGCTTAGCTAATTCTTCTAAGATTTGTTCGTTATCTTGATCTATCTCATCGTATGATTCATTATTAACGTGTTCGTTATATTGATTATTATTAGTTAATTCATCATTTACGATGTTAGCAATCTCAGGGTACTCGGAAAGATCAAAGTTTTCATTAAGGAAGTAAGGGAATACATGTTCAGCCACCGCCTCGATTTCCTCTTGAGTGAGTTCATCGGAGGTGGAGCCTGCTTCTAATGTAAAAGTTGTAGGGCCTATCTTCCTGCGAGGGTGGGGAGTGCAACCAAGCTCTTTGATCATGAAGTCTTCATCAACAACTGGTCCTCCGGTGATGTGCCGCTTAGAATTGGCTCATCACATTTACGTATTAGTCTTGTGTAGTCGGTAGTTGGAGCGTCCCCCTTGGATATTGCATGAATCTGGCTGTCTTCTAACCGGCACAGGTCTTGGAACTGTCGCAGCATGTCTTCTCCCAACACAAAGTCCCATTCGCTTGTCATTTCTGCTTTCGTGCCCCACAAATCATTAAGGATCAGTGGGACGGATTCTGTTTCATCTGGAAAAGCATCGCAGTCGCTGAAGATTTCAAAGCCCGGTTGGCGCTTTCCTTTATCATCAGTCCATGGTTCTGAAAAGATAAAGTAGGGAATACTTTCCCCTTCTCGAACAAAGTAGCCATTGAGTGTCCTTCGATATGGCTTGAGGTTCCAATTCTTGGACTTTGGGTCGTCGTAGTCCTTGTATATGGTTCCTTCCCATTTGTTTTGAGTGAAGCCCCACTCTTCTTCGTCATCTTCATCGTGGATGGAGATGTCGTATCCTAGTCCATGCTTTGTGTGAGGCGGGGGGACCGGTGGTGGTTCCGTTATTCCTTGTAAGTGCTTTCCAAGCCCCAATCCAGGAAAGTACCCTTTTGCTAGCATCATTCTCCGCACAGAAGGCTTCCGGAAAACCTAAGTGCCTTTGAGTAGTCGTTCTCGTTGTAAGTGTCTATGACATTCACAGTGCTTACTTAAAGAATTAATCAGAATTGAAAAGGGAAATACTGACTAACTATTAATGAAAATCAAACTTGATACTCTTGCCCACAAATGAGAGTTTTAGGCAAGTAGTATCTGACTAAACTAGACTAGACTAATAATTGTTTCTCTTGCAATGACTGAAAAGAAAAGAGACTCTTCATTTGTTTGAATTCATCCAAACTATTCCACCACTTGGACAAACTCTGATGGCGTCGTTGTCAATCAAGTCTTGGACTGCATTCTTCAGGTTGAAACAATTATTAGTGTGATGACCATGGCATTGGTGATAGTAGCAGTAGAGGTGTGGAGATCGTCCTTCCCTCTTAGGTTGGTAACCTTCCATTGGGCTTAGCTTTCCTTCCTTGTGAAGACTTCTGAAGAGATGACCGAGAGTGATGTTTCCAATGTCGGAGAAGACTCTACCCTTCCTTCGCTTAGCCATTTGATTGTGGAGGTCTCGAATGTGGTTCTCATAGTGTTGTACGAAGACGTTGTGGCGAGCCTGATATTCTTCCTCCATTTGCTCTTTGAGGTCACGGTAAAGGGTATTGAGGAAAAACTTGACCCTTCCATCAATGTCATCTTCAACTTGGGCTTCAAGGTTGATGCACTTTTGGGTCATATCTTCGAGTTCGCTTTTGACCTCTTCAAGTTCTTCAATCAGCATCTTTGTCTTGTCGGCTTGGATGGATTCTTCCAAGTTGTGCCATGCATCGTTGTCCTCAATTTGCTGTAGGGCTTTGGCAAGTTGAGTTTTGATGTCATTTAGCTCTTCTTGCACGGATGACCGCCCACTGTCGGAATCACTTTCCATCTTCCGAAAATCCCTAGCAATGCGAGTGGCAGGCAAATCGAAAGCTTCTCTCCAACCTTCCACGTGTTCCATTTCAGCGACAAGAGACTTGGTCAAATCTTGGAGAGTGGGTTGTTCACGGCTTTCCTTGGTCATGACGTACTTTCCGGTAGACATTGTGTTGGGAGTCTTGGAGTTGAGTAGCTTCGGAAAACTGACAGAAGATATGCAGATATCAGGATCTAGCCCCAACGAGTCGGAAGCAGGCTTAAATGGCTCGTGCTCAAATTCAGCAAATGTAAGCATTATCCCGTGCGAGATAAGTAATCCCGCGTGAGATAATCACACGGAAAGTCGATTTTTATTTAGCCCTAATTTTTGGTCGAAACGGAAAGTCCGTTTTGAGGGGTTTCTAAGGCCTTTATCAGAACCTAACGACTAAGCAATCAATCCGATTTTTGTAAAACAAAGCCATGTAAGATTGTTTTTTTTTTTTTTGAAGGATTATATGCACATTTTTCTTGAAGGGACATCCGAAGGGACTTTTTCCGAAGGGACTTTTTCCGAATCCTTTCTTATTGTCAATTTTACATGGCTTTGTTTTGATCAAAAACAAGAAAAGATCACCGAGTCAAAACCGACCGGTCACGGAGTGATCCTAAAAAGTCAATCTACATGAGAATGTGGCGATGCATGGCTGGAAGGCTAGGCTCCCCGCGATATGACAATCTAAGTGGATTGAATACGCGGAGTGGGATGGTCCAACTTCGGAGAGACCGGCGACTAGGTGGTTACCGTCATCCGTCCTTAGTGTGGGTCCCGGGTTTATAGAGGGTATGCAGTGCAATGACAGTTATAGTATGATGTGCGCGTGTGTGATAGTCAATCTATGTGATAGAGTAAAATAGAGAGTTTTTTTTTGAAAGTCAAAAGAGAAAACAGATAGTGGCCGCACCAAGTGGTTGCCTACGTTTCTCCCAATCTAGGAAGACTCAGGCCGTCGTAGTTCCACATAGAGAGAGATAAAGAGAGATAAATAATTTAATTTACAACTCCCGAATCCCCAATGGACCGGACTTTAATTAAATAAAACCCAATCACACGCAGTTCATAAATAATAATCAATTATTTAAGGAAAATAAAGGTCCGAGTTCTACACCTTAAGGGAGGCCTTAAGATGCAGGAACTCTGCAGATAATGAATCCTGGGATCCCCCTTGCATGTTCGGCTCTCGTCTTGGATTACGAGCGAAACAGGAGAAACCAGAAAACAACCAGACTGGAAGCCATATCTCGCGCGAGATAATGATATCTCGTGCGAGATATCTCCCATCTGAGAACAGAAAAATTCGAATTTTACAAAATAGATTGAAAAACCTCTCTTTTAATTTTGACGCAAGTTTAAGCCTCTTAATTTTCAGTCCCCAGCGGAGTCGCCACTGTAGCGTTGTGAGAAAGAAATTCTGATTCTTTTTATTTTTTATGAGTCGCCACCTATATTATTTGATTGGAAACATAGAAAAACCATTTGAAAGAGATTTGAGTTCGGGGCTTAGGTTATGAAATGGGTAGGTTTAGAAGGCATCCATTTCACCCAATCCGGAGATCGGTCTTGCTAAAGAAAAGAGAGGTTTTTCAAAAGAAGAAGTAAAAAACGAATCCAAATACTACAAATAAAGATCCATTTGACGAGGTCAAACGGAATGTAGAATCGATTGCTTCGAGACCGTCTCCATGATTTGGAGAGGCTCTAGGCCGATCCTAGATTCTATGGACTTATACCACTCTAACAATCAATTAGAAGGAAGATTAGGAATTACCTTGTGTGAGGTGATTTGGGCAGAGTTTCGACTCAAGTTTAGAGTCGACCCTTCACACGGACAGAGCTTCGCCTTGGTCCTTGATTTGGAGGTTGATGCTTGTTTATCAACAAGGTTGACAAACAAACTATGAGGTGAGTTTTAGGGTGATTTTGAGGGATTCTTTCAGGGAAAGAAAACGACAAAATGTGTGTGTGTTGTGTAAATTCGCGGTTTGGGATTTTCAACTTCCGACCTTCCATCCCTTGAGCCTTGGAAGTCACCAAGTATTTATAGAGGTTGGATATGAAGAAGTGGAGAGTTAAAACCCTATCAGATGGTTCTAGACCTCCTCTCCCATTGGTTGGCCGGAGAGATAAAGTTTTATCTCGAAAAGAGGTTGAAATCGACGAGGGAACCGTGCCTCGCAATCTGCAGAGGGAGATATCTCGCGCGAGACACGCCATCTCGCGGCGAGATATTGCTCCTGTGGACAGTTTTGTCCTTTCCTCATTATCTCGTATGCAGTTTAGTCCCAAACTAACGGTAGTTAGTCAAAACTTAACGAAACATGACGAAATGGTGGATTTCTACTTCTTGACTCAAAGCGAGACTTAGAGTGGTATAAGTATGATCCGTTGTGTTCAGAATGGGGTGTCTACACTGGCCAATGTTGTTATGGTCAAAAAATCCAATGGAAAATGGAGGATGTGTATTGACTTCACAGACCTCAACAAGGCTTGTCTCCCTCTTCCTCGAATTGATCGCCTGGTAGATTCTATAGTCGGGCACAAAGTTTTGAGCTTCATCGATGCATATTCTGGTTACCACCAAATTAAAATGGCTCCTGAAGATTTTTCCTCCATAGTTTTCATCGATGTGGGCAAAACCTACTGTTATACAATGATGCCCTTTGGGCTTAAAAATGCAGGAGCCACCTACCAAAGAATGGTTAATATCGTCTTCAAAGAACTGTTATACAATGATGCCCTTTGGGCTTAAAAACGCAGGAGCCACCTACCAAAGAATGGTTAATATCGTCTTCAAAGACCAATTGGGCAGAAATCTTGAGGCCTACATAGATGATATGATCATAAAGACGAAAAAAAATGCCCACGAGCTCAACATGGTAGAAACTTTCTCCAATTTGCACCGCAATAAGATGAAGCTTAACCCCCTCTAATGTGCCTTTGGGGTAAAAGCGGGCAAGTTTCTAGGATTCATGGTCAATCAGCGTGGAATAGAGGCAAACCCTAAAAAAATCCAAGCGCTCTTAGACATGAAACCTCCTGCATGCGTGAAAGATGTGCAAAAGCTTAATGGGCGCATAACCGCACTTGGCCGCTTCATATCGCGGTCTCCGGAGAGATGCCTCCCCCTCTTTAAAACTCTTAAAGGGGGGAAGAAAGCTAGAGAATTCGCATGGAATGAGGACTGCAATCTAGCTTTTGAATAAGTCAAGAAATACCTCGGGCAGCCCCCTCTCCTCAGCAGCCCGGTGCCCGGGAAAGATCTTTTTCTGTTTTTAGCAGCCACTGAACTGGCAGTAACTACTATTCTTGTAAGGAAGGAAAATAACTCCCAAAAACCAGTGTACTATCTATCAAAGACGTTGTCCGCCGTAGAAGGTCGCTATCTAAATATGGAGAAGTTAGTGTATGCCTTGCTTGTAGATTCTCGAAAATTACGAGCTTACTTTTCTGCACACCCTATATCTGTATTTACAGAAGCACCGCTAAGAATGGGTTTGCATAAACCAGAGTCTTCAGGGAGGATGCTAGCATGGTCTATATAGCTCATTGAGTTCTAGATCACCTACTCTCCCAGAAGGACCATCAAAGCGCAAGCCTTAGCTGATTTTGTGGCAGAAACATCATTTAACCTTGCGGAAAGCGAGCTGAGGAAAAGAAAGAGGGTAGAACCCCAAGAAAGTTCTGAGTCAAACACATATCTAACCAAAGAGCAACCAGAAGAAGTATGGACTCTATTCATGGATGGATCTGCGATCAAGCTATTAAGCATCGCGGGCATACTTCTGATCGCACCATGCGGCGAGAAATACGAAAGAGCATTGAGATTCAAGTTTGAAGCATCAAACAATCAGGCCGAGTATGAAGCAATCATAGCAGGCATGGAGTTGGCCAGAGATATGGGGGTTCTAAGTATTGAAATAAATAGTGACTCCCAACTCATAGTAAATCAAATAAAGGGGGAGTATGACACAAATAACCCAGTCCTATCTAAGTACTGTGGTCTAGCAAAATCCCTTCTCAAAAACTTCGAATATTATGATCTGAAAAAAATTATGAGGGAAGGCAATACAGAAGCGGACCTCCTCTCCAGAATCACCGAGCAAGAGATAGAAGAGCTAAATGCCAAATGCCAAATCGAATTCGTAGAAACGCCTGCCATCGATCGGATTCAGATTAACAACATAGAGGACCAAGAAAGGGATTAGGTAGATGAAATCCGAGATTACATCGAGTAAGAAGCACTCCCTGAGGATCAAGCAAAGGCTAGACTCATAAAAAAGGTGTCCGCAAAATACACGATCATAGATGGAATACTATATCGGCGATCATTCACCAAATCTTTGCTCAGATGTGTAAAAACTCACATTGTCACCAATTTACTCTATGAAGTCCACGCAGGAGTTTGTGGCGGCCATCCAGGTGCTCGCACCCTCTCAGACAAGATTAAATTTCAAGAGTCTATTGGCTAACCATGAGGAGGGACGCTGAGGAGTACGTAAGAAAATGCGACAAGTGCCAGCGATTTGCGGACATCCGTAGACTCCCATCAACAGAGCAAACTTTGGTTGTACCATCGTGGCCGTTTGATACTTGGGGGATTGATCTAATAAGACCATTCCCAACCTCCAGAGGAAGTATCAAATACGTAGTAGTGGCCGTGGACTATTTCACAAAATGGACAGAAGCCAAAGCCTTAGCCACTATTTCCAAGGATATTATCATGAATTTCGTCCACGATCACATCTAGTGTCGATTTGGAGTACCAAGAGCAATAGTTTCGGACAATGGCACTCAGTTTGACGCAATATTCATAGCTGAGTGCGAGAGAATGAAAGTCCAACATCGCCAGTCCACAATATCCTATCCTCAAGGAAATGATCACTTAAGGATTAGAAGCGGTAGCACCAGTAGAAGTAGCCCTCCCCTCATACAGAGTCACTTACTTCGATGAGACACAAAATGAAGCCGCCAGAAGGTACGATCTAGATGATCTCGAAGAAAAGAGAATTTGGGCAAGGGAAAAAATGGTTAACTACAAACAAAAGGCCAAAAAGCTTCATGACAAAAGAGCCTGCAAAAGAAGCTTTTCAGTAAGAGATTGGTTGTTAAGAAATGTAGAGGTACAAGGGACCCAACCCGGCTTCCACAAACTCTCCCCAAAATGGAAAGGTCCGTATCAAGTTACCCAAATCATCAATGAGGGAACCTACAAGCTGTGGACAGGAGAAGGAAAAGACCTCAAAAATGCTTGGAATAGCGATCACCTTAGAATGTACTATTTTTAATCGTTGTATTGTAAAAGGATGATAGAGGTAACAAATGTATCAAAGGCAAGACGTTTTTGCATACTATTGTAACTTAGAAATGCACGAAAGTGATATCCTCATTAGCAAAGCTGCAAGTGAATGCCAAAAAAAAAAGTAAAATAAAAATCGGATGCCAGCACCGATCACAAACCTACTGATGTGTGGTGATCTCCTTGATCGCAGACCGCATGCCTGCAAGGATGCCAGCACACGCTCACAAACATACTGATGCGTGGAGGCCTTATTGGCTATTGACCACACGCCTATATGAACAAAGGCCAAAATTGTGCCCGTACTCGATCGCCAACATGACTCATAAAGTCCAAACGCGTAAACCTTCAAAATAATGGATATAGAAGCCAGCACGGCACAAAACCTGCTGATGCGCATAGGCCTCATTCGCCATTGATCGCATGCCCGTATATAGAAAGGCCAAAATTGAGCCCGTACACGATCGCCACAAGACTCAAGGAGTCCAAAACGCGTGAACCATCTACAAAATGGATATGGAAGCCAACATTGGTTACACCTGCTGATGCGCAGACTAGCCTCACGGCCACATTTTGCATTCCCGCATGAAAGTAGCTTGCCTTGGCTCTTTCGAAATACGCTACGGACTTAAAAGTCAAGACAAGCGTACATCACTAAAAGTTAACGGGCGAGAGTGATGCACAGTAAAAGCCCACAAGACAAGTAGAGGCTAAAACCTCGAAGTCAAAAAAGACCACAATAAACTGTGATCATAGAGAAAAAGGTTAACTCAAACGATTAAAACTAAGGGTTTTTTAAATAAGAGTTACTAACTCATAAATGTGGTCAGCAGGCATTACATTGCCTACGGCCAAGGCATTGAGTTTTCAAAATTTATTCACGAAGTCATACAAACCTTCCAGTCTTATAAAAGTGTTCGAACAATTGCTAAACACTCATAAAGTAATAAAACATAATTTGGATCAAATTTTTGATTAAATGGATAAAAAGATTACATAAATCCTAAAAATCTATTACAAAAAATCAAAAAGAAAAATCCTAAAATGTTGGTTGAGCAGGCTCAGGAGCAGCTTGGGCTTCAGAGGCAGGAGTAGGAGAAGGAAGAGAATCAGTTGAAGCAGAAACTTGCGAAGGAGCATCAGTTGACCGCGGCAAGAATAGCTCGCTAACCATAGGCCCATTAGGAAATAGGCGAGCAGTAGCGGCATCTAGAGATAGCTGCTCTTTACCCCAACGGAGAGTATCAATCTGGTCGATGAGGCTGGGGGCAGTGACCGCAGAAACGGAAGGCAAGGTGGAGGCTGCTGGTGCATCCAAGTTATCAAAGTCTTCTGGAGCCAGAGGGACCAAAGCATGCCCGGGAAAGAACTCCAAATCAGTGGCAGTCAAAGAGCCAATTATGGCCAATTGTTCCACAGTAAATTTGCCCGTGGCAGCAAAGTTCCTTAGCTGCGTCAAGCTGGCAGCCTCAAACTGAGCGGTGGATTCCGCCAAGAGCTCATCTTTATACTCTTGGGAGTTCCTAAACTCCTCATCACCTTCCTTGCGAGCAGCGAGAATTTAGGCATCTTTCTCCAGTTGGAACTGCCTCAAAGGATGCAGCTCTTCAGATTGTTTATCAACCTGAGCCTCCAAAGCCAAGATAGTCTTTTCGGAGGCCTCCAACTTTCTCGCGTACTCCTCCACCCGCTTATCCAGCACCTCCTTGTGCCTGCGGAACTCATCCCTTTGACCCTTTGCCTTCGCCAGAGATTTGAGTGCCTCGTCATGTTTTTTCCATAAGTGTTTTAGGTAACTCTCTTTCTCCCTCAAGGAGAGGTTCAAAGCTTTGTTCTCCTCCGTGGCCTTCGCCCACGCCTTTGTTCTCTCCGTCAAAGCAACGTTGGCCTCATCGGAGAGCTCCCTGAGCCTCATAGCTTTAATGGCCATCTGTAGAGCAAGAAAAAGACTCGATCAGCGATCAACGGTCATCAAAAGAAAAGTACATAAATTGAAAGAAAAAGAATAAGAAGTTACCTTTGTGGCCATTAACCCAATATGCCCGCCAAAGCAGAGTCATTCATCTTGGTCACCACATTCCCGTAGAAGTCAGGAGCATAGAACCTATTCAGAAGCGCAAGCCCTATCACCGAGTTGTAACCTCCACGGAAATATGGATCCACCCCTTGGATCGGAGGCACCTCCCCGAGCTTATTGCTCAAGCTCCACGCAGGCTCGCGGACATCATTTGGCAAAACGGGATATACGCTTGCACAAATGGTCCTCCCTCGGGCTGGTGAGTTGGGGGTAGGAGTGATGACCGCCTCAGGCCGCTGGACCCGACATTGTTTGTCTTTCCTAGCGGCCTCACCCTCTGAGCCATGTGGCCTCTTCCTTGATCGATCGGAAGGAGTGGTTGAAGTGCTGCGATCAGGAGCTGGGCTGCGGTCACGGGCAGATTGTGGGCGGGGAGGCAACTCCTTGCTCTCAGGAATTCCGCGGGCACTGGACAGCAGACTGCCAGTATTTTTATCCACCACGGGCAGTGAGACCTCGGGGGCAGCAGTTTTATTCAAAGCCCCTTGCCTGTCCTACTCCTCTGTATCCCTTGCACGCGCTCTGGATGCCTTGATTGCATTCTTAGATAGCTTAAGGGCCATGGTAGGATCTGCTGGATCTACATTTGAAAAAAAGAAGCAACTGATTAGATCGTAGGTCAAAGAAAATCAAAAAGCAAAAATAAGAAACAGTTCAAACAAGGATGAAAATAGAGATCGATCCAAGCTGGAGGCTAGCAGACCGCGCCGATCATGCACGTCCCGCATTTGGACTCAAAATCAAAAAACTCGTGAACCCTCCAATCGGGATCACGAAGTTGGGGCTCCATAACAACCCTGGGGTCATAGTAGCTACCTTCTCTTCTAGGTTCCACCCCCGCAAAGTTCAGCAATGGCTTGCTGTCTATGATCGCGCCCATATCAAAAACAGGCTGAACCCTCTCGGTCATGAACTGAGCCAGATATATAGCAATAGCAACTTGAAGGGCCTCAGATTCGGATGGGCTAGGGTAAGAACTGGAGAAAACCATAATAGGAGTCGCGCCTTCTGGCCTTGGGAAATTCCACCCAAACCTACTCTCAACGACCAGAATGTTCTTTTGATTCCATTGGTCAAATTCATTTGTTCGAGGGGAAAAGGTGCGATCATAATTATTCTTTGTTTTCAGACCGAGATGGCCATTGGTTATTTGATTTGAATAGAAGGCATAAAGCCCAAAAAGAGAAGGTTCAAAGCCAAGAACTCTACACACCATAATAAAGGAGACTAGGGCTCGAATAATGTTTGGGGTTAGGTGCATAGGGAGGCATCTATTAAATTCAAGGAAGCGGGCGATGAAAGGGTCTAGAGGAAGCCTCCGTCCATTCTTGAATTGGACCCCGAAAAAGATGCAAGCTTTATTGTCCCCGCGGACATCGGCCACAGTTTCAGGCCTCAACTTTCCCTTCACCTCCACTACTTTCATCTCACGGACATGGAAGGAATTTGGGTCAACACCATATGTGGTATAAATTTCCATCTTCCAGTAGGGGCAAGGCTGTAAGTGCTCCAATTTGAGCTTGTTAGAATTTTCGTTAGAAAATTAACGAAAGTTATAACATTTCTAACAATTCCTAACAATCCTAACTTTCCTAACAAAGTGAGGGTAAAATGGGCATTGTTATTTAAGGTTAAACCTCAAAAAGAATCTTAAAAAGCAAAACAAAAGAAGAAAACCAAATATAGCAATGGCTGGAAACAAAAAACTGGCTGTTAATTTGAATTTTGAAAAGAAATATTCTTCTTGTCCAAAGCTGGAGCTGCATTTAATGAACAGTGCACGCTGACTGGATCCATCCGCGCGGACATCTTTGCATCTTCAGGAGGGCTATAAATTGAGCCCTCCAGTCACAAAAATAAGGAGGAACAACACATTTTGCACCGAACCTCTGGCGAAATATAGAGAGAAAACAGTGAGAATTCTTCAAGAATTGTCACCATTTTCTCTCCAATCTTTCCCAACTCATACTCATCCACTCACTCTCATATTAAAGCCCTAAACACTCATACACTCAAGCCAAACAATCAAGAACACAAGGAAGATTGGTAAACCCTCCTCTTCCTAACCCTAAATCTCATCCATGCATGCATCTTCAAACTACCAAATGTAGTTCTTTCATCTTCTTGCTCTAGATCTAAGAAGATCACCATGGAAGACCATCTCCATGGATGATCTTCTACAAAGATCAACATTATTTTCAAGTTCTCTTACTTTCTTGCAAAGAAAACTCATTTTCAAAACCCTAAAAACCATTTTCAAGCATAAAATCTCATTTTCAAAGGATAAAAATCCCCTTCCCAAGCAAATGAAATGCTTAGTCCTAATGTAACCCAAGGATGGTTTGGTATAGTTGATTCACCACTAAAATGTCTAGTGATCACTAACCAAAACCTAGGGAAATGGGGACAAGCATGGATGCAAAACCCCCTTTAAAATCATATTCTCCTTCTTGAGAAGTTGCTGTCCAGTAGCAATTTTCTCAGACCTCAGTCCATGGTCTTAATTTTTGGACACAGATGAACTTGGAATTTGGTGTTGACTACAAAACACTTTTTGTAGCCAACATCCAGAGATTTCCAGAAATATTTTTACTTTATTTTTTGGGTGAGTAAAACTCCTCATTTCAAATTTTCTTTCAGAGGCTAGTTCATCAGCTTCTGGGAATCCAGATCTCATATCTGAGGTTTCTAGAAGGTTTTGACCCCTCAAATCTTTTCCAAAATGGAAAATTCCTTCGCACAAACTTTATTTAAGGTGTCTAGAACAACTTTCATTCTCTGAGTTTATCCAGATTATGAAGTTTTAAGACCCTTGAATCCCTTTCAAAATCAAAGGTCCACTGCCTTTTTCATTCTGGCAGAAATGGCTCTCAACTTCAAAAGGTCTTTTGAGTACCAAATCTCAACCCAAAAATCTTCCAAAAAATCATGGGATCAGTTTAAAGTCTTAAAAAGATATCCCAATTTTTACTTTTCTGAGTTTCAACTTATTTTGGCCAAAACACACATACACACACACACACACAAATGATTTTCAGCTTGGAAGACTCGTTTTACGAGGCGCGTCGGGTGCACACTAACGTCCTTCCCGACGCGTAACATGACCTCCGAACCTAAATCTCTGATCTCGGGCTTTTTTCAAAGTTTTGGCCCTCAAAATTAAAATGGCGTGGCGACTCCGTTTTCGTTGATTTTTTCAAACACAAAAATGGGAAAATTTTCGGATACACATATCATCACAGTGGCGACTCCGCTGGGGACTAAGCTTTTTTTTAAAAAAAAATGGTATTTGGTATATTGGTGGAAACCACTAAATTTCCCGTTATCGCCTCCTAACACGAGTCGGGGATAAATTGTGGTCTAACAATCCCACGTACCGGTATCATCGTTTTCAAAAAAAAAGCTTTTGAGGGTCAAGCTTCCGTCCCGGCTTTGAAAATCATTTTTGTGTGTGTGTTGATTTTTGCACGCTTTCATGTTGTTTTGGCCGCCTCGGAGAAAGTCAAAATTTTGACCGTCGGAATAATGTCCCTAACCTGCCGGAATTTTCGTGCTTACGTGCTTATGTGCTCATAAAAAAAAAAAAAAAAAAAAAGGATTTTCAAAAAAAAAAAGAAAATTTCCAAAAAAAATTCATGCATCATATTTTTTAAGACACATAAAAAAATCTCTATTTTACTCGTAAAAGAATATAGATCGCTTGCACACTACGCGCACGTGACCGTACACCGCACACTACGTCCTTAACCCGGGAAATCCTTGTCGCGGTCCGTTTGGTCTTATTACGCCTCTGATGAGCACAGACTACCCAAACATCCTATGGAGCCTCGTGTCGACCATGCACTTGTCCGTGACACACTTTGTCCGAGACCCGGTTGGTTTTTAGTCCGGTTCGTGTCATGCCCTCGTCCGTGTATAGACCTTTCCTTTCAAGCCTTTGTCGGCATACCGACTCAATATCTTTCGGGTCCCTAATCGCCGAAGTTCGCCGGTTTTCCGCCGCAGACTTTGACTCAAGATATTGACCGGCGCCTTGACTTCGGCTCGATCGGCACAAATTATACACCGACTCCCAAGATTGACACCGAGTCATCAAGGATTAATGACTATTCCATGCCTAATTACGGCTTAACCGACGACAAGTCAAGATCAATCGTGGACGCTTATCGCTCCAAATCATGCCGACTTTTTGTCGAGCCCTGACATGATCTTGACTTTCGACGTCGCCTTGTCCGTAATTTACATCGAATGCTCGTTAAGACTCGATTACCCGCCGACTTTTAGGATCGTTTTCTTTCGGCCGGTGGGACCCGCTTGCCCTATAGGACCCTCGCCCGGGCCGCCCACCCCGGGAGGTCGAAATACAGTGGAATACGAGGGGCTTATAGACGTAGTGACGGGGCCCACCGATCCAGAATCGTAGTAGTTTGCGAAAAGAAGAGCAATCTTTTCCAACCGATTAGGTTAATAAAACATGTTTTAAGTAAACGTGAACAAATAATCGCATGTTGCATGAGCCTAAAGCCCAAACACCTACCCTCCTTCCATTCCTGCACATCCGAACCTTCATGTCCTTTCCCCGCAGCCTCCGCACAAAGCTTGGTTTCTGCACCGGGTCACCGTTTGATCGCTGGGAAGAGTCAAGCGCGTCATCGCCTTCGCCATTTGTTCCGACTCCGGTTTCGTAATGTCTCGCATCGCCCGGTAATGATGGGGATAACGTCACTCCGCCTCCCGGACCCCTCGTACAGAGCAACAAAGGGAATCGCTAGCGTAACGTATGAGGTTACGACAGAAGCACAGCTAAACAAATTTTATGGAGGCTATTAAGAGTCACGGTCCGGCCGCCACCTCAATCCGGATGGCACCTTCACCGTGGAAGAAGACGAGGATGCCAACCCCACTCTCGCCGCCCGATTACACCAGATGCCGCCACCCACCTCCTATGGTGCCATTACCGTAACTCCATGCTCCTCGATTTTCGGTCGGCCCGGCCTCCCCAACCACGTACCACCGGATCCATGCAGCCTCGACGGCACAAATCAGCTGGGGCAAAATCGCACGGAATGTCTTCTCATGGTTGGGGCTATCTCGGAATGCCACAGCTAATCGGGATCCCGCCTCGCCCGGAACCGATCAATCCGGACCTTCACAAAGAATGCCACAGCTCGGAATGCCGCCACAACTTGGTTCTCTGGACCACGCCGTGAGCCCCTCCTCGTAATGCACTAGTTCACCACTCCTCACACAAATCCATTCCTCACTCGACTTCTATGGGTTACCAAGCCTCCATCCCTGTCATCCGAATCACCAGACCGCAGCACCTCGGTTACACACCTTCACCACAAGCAGCCATGCACTAACAATCCGGACAAAGCTCGCACTCAAGCCTACTTACGGGCCCCACTGAAATCCAAGTTATCCGCTACATCGGGCTGCCCCCACCTACTTTGCCGCTTGAAAATCAACAAAGAAGCCGCAAGGTTCTACCCTTTTGCTCAGCTCCTACTCATGCTCCCCTGTGGTAACTCACCCAGACAAGTTTTCACCTACGTCCCCGGATCGGCCATTCCCTCCACCCGCCCGCTCCAGCGGTAGCTCCTCTCTAGCTCACCCACTAACTTGAATGCCATGGTTCCGCCACAAGACCCTCATCCGGCCCGGTTCATGGAACAACACAAGGAAATGAAAGCGCAGATCGCCGAACCGATCGCCAAGAAGCTCGCCTTCCGCCTACTGCACCCGACTCCATTGTTCCTCTCCGCCCCACAAATTCGTGATGCCAAATCTGGATCTCTTTGATGGGACCGCATGTCCGAAAACCCATTTGGACACGTATACCTTCGCGATGAAAGCCAAAGGATGTACCAATCAGCAGCTTGGCCGACTATTTCGCCTATCCTTGAAGTCCAAAGTGCCTTAAAGTGGTTCTTCCGTTTGAAACCCGAAGCTGTGGCTACATGGGACCAGATTACCAATGCTTTCACGTAAAATATAAGGCCAACTTGGAATGGGAAACAAATAGGGTTGACCTACAAACAACAAGCAAATGGCCCCGATGAGAATGTTGGGGACTTCTACAAGCGGTGGAATCTCGAAACTCGCTGAAATGGCCATCCCTCCTTCCGAAGAGGAACAACTGGACATCTTCCAGCCATGCTTGAAACCACATCTCGAGAGCCTCCTCGCCACTTCCCATACTCGACTTACGGGCCATGGTTAACTCGCAGCCTAAGTTTGAAAAGGCCTACACCGCAACCGCCGCCGCACTCGCCACGTATATCGGGCTCCTCCCGCAAACACCGCCCCGCCCTCGCTAAAGGCAAAGAGATGATTAACTATGCGGGACAGAATGCAATAACACGACTCCTTTTGCTCCCAGAAACCAAATGAGCCCAAACCGCGGGTCATAAATCTCGAAAACTTTGGAATGCCCCCGAATGACATCTTTAGGGATCGGTGAAAGAAGGCTTGCCGCGGCCTTTGGAAAATTTCCAACCCGTAAATCCGAATGCTCCCGTGGATACTACAAAGTATTGTGCTTTTCATCAAGCTCACTGACATCCGATCGACAACCGCTTTACTCAAAAGGCAATTCAGGCTAATAGAGCAAGGAAAGTTGGAAGGCCCCGAGGGGCCCAACACACCAAAATCCGCCGCCACGGAACCATAATCAGTGAATATGATTGAATGCGGAGAATCTTCACACGCCCAGAAGATGCCGATGAAGGTCCCCAAATACCCGTGGCCAATCTCGTCGAGGATCCCCGAATTCGGATTCCCTCGGCCTCGAGGATATCGAACGAATCAACCCATCTTGGTCTCATGTCGAGACTCCTTGCAAGAATACGAGGCCCGCTATTTCTCGATAAAGGGAAAACCGATACCGAAGAACCTGGGCCGTTCCGCTCGTAACATGAGAGAACCATTTACACAAGATGGTTAGAACAATCGAGAAGAATCGAACAAGAAAGCTTCCTGGCGGCGCTCAGACTGGGCTTATCAAAGAAGAGGCCGAAGAGCGTCCGGAGCTAGTACACTTCGCAAATTGGCTTTGGGAGAGCCCGAATATGATCCCGAGAACAAAGTGAAGAATCTAAGAAGAGGATTCCTTCTATATCCTACTCGGTGTCAAATACGTGCCACCCCCTCTCACTCTTCCCCCGCAATTTCGGGAGGAGAAGCCGAGTCACAATTGCCACTTCCGGAATGGGAACATATGACAATTTCGCGGTTGCACGCACCCATATTCCCCAACGGGTTTGATCGACGTTCCTCTCACCGAAATCCCGTAGTATGGGAAGAAGATTCCGATGACAAATGATGATGATGATGACGAGAGTGAAGAGTCAACCGAGGCCCCGATCCGGAAACAACTGAACAATCATGCCGTAAATGAGCCCACGGGAGCTAGGCACAATGGTCGGTTATCGCAAGCGACGACGAAGAAACTTCGGAAGACGAATATGAGACCGAGGACACGAAGGCCATGAAGTTTCATGGATCCGAGCACGTGGATGTCTTAGAATTCAACACCGCCTACCATGCTTGGGGAAAGGGTTTTCTGTGTCCGATCCAGCCGATAGTCGAAGATCCGATCGAAAGAGGAAAATTAACTCCCATCCGCCCAAATGAGAAAATAACCATGGTTAGATCAAATCCACCCTGTAACAAAGTAACACTCCTTGTCGTGGTTACCCAAGAAGAGGTCACCTTCCCCGAATGTATGTCGCCTTTCGTAGAAGTCCTAGAAACCGGCATGATACCGGATGCGCTCCCACACGTAACGCTATAATCATCTCCAACTCCGAGTATTACGTAAAGGAATCGTAATGGCCGCACTATACCGGGATGAAATCGAAAAGCCGCCGAGTCCCGACAATAGCGACTCTTGTTGCATGATAACTATGAGCAAGGCCGGCCATGAGAGTGAATCTGTAGGACGCCCTAGCTCAGGCCATCCAAGGGGCAACAACACAACCCCAAACCCAAAGCCTCGTGACTTGGGAAGCAGCTATAAGGGCCGCCCAGAAGGAGCCAAGATGCCTCGCCCCTCATCGTCACTAGACTCCGTCGTAACCAATGGCCAATAGCCAAAAGGGCTCCCCCATCGACCCTAGCAAAGATTGAAGAAATCCAAATAAGAGACGACCGATGAGGAAGTTAATCTGTTGACCCGATCCGGCGTATCTTCCAAGGAAATCCCAAGGCGTATAAGAAGGCCACAGTATCAAGCACCGAAAGAAGATCGCCGCCCCTATGCTAAGACAACCGAAACTCCGCATCCCGAAAAGAGGATCCCGTGCTCACCCAAATAAGCAAACACAGCCAACATTTCCTCTCGGTCTCTACTCACCTCGTCCTATCCCCATAAGCCGAAGCCGGAAGAAAGCCCGGCCCGCACTCTAGTCCCTATTGATGCTACTCCCGATGATGTGGTACAGCCTAATTGGAAACATCCATTACGGGAATATAATCACTTTCACGATCTCGACCTCCCTCAATTTGGGGCCGATCATAATGAGCCTCTCTTCATCACACCCACTGGATGAACGACGCCTCCTCGGGTCCCGGTTGATAATGGGTCCGAATGAACATTCTTCCAAGCAAAGATCATGAGCTTGCTTGATATCAAGACTACAGTACTTGAAGCCTTCCTCCTCACAAGCCAAAGCTTACGACTCAACATCCCGAGCAGCCTGAGTCGCCACTTTAGACCTCTCGGTTCGACAGTAAATTGATACCTGTGGAATTCCGTGTTATCGACATCCCGATTACTTTCAATGCCCGCCGGGAAGACCTTGGCTCCATCAAGTCAAAGTGGGTCGCCTCAAGCCTCCACCAAAGGTGTGAAATTCGCCTCGAATGGGGATCCGACGACCATTTACGGGGATTTAGTCACTTTAGAGGGCACAGATACGGGCGGAATACCTATTCTCGAAATCAAACATGACGAGGAAGGTCACATGCTAACGGGCTTCACTGGCCGAGCCTCCCAAGGCCCAAGTGTGCAACATAGATCTCGACGGTCACTGGGATAAAATCCCACCGGTCTTGAAAATGATGAGAAAAATGAGCTATCTACTCCGGCCTCTGGCCTGGGAAGCACCAACAAGGAACTCACAAACTCATCGAAGTGAAAGGACAGAATACTCGCCATGGCTCGGGATATGAGGCCTCCCCAAAGGACACCGCAAAGGGAAAAAGATTTGAAGCCGCCACAGAAAGGTCCCGCCGACAATCCTAAATCTCTCCCCTTCGCCCCTAATTTGGCCGACTACTTTGTAAAGGGTCCCACACAACCAGAAACATCACAGAGCCCACTCCTACGGCAGATGGCTAAAGCTACAGGATAGCCTCAACAAGTTCAGAGGAACCAAGGCTAACCCGGTCCGTAGAATGTTCCCGGACCTACCCAAGATACTCCGGGGCTACCACCGCTACGAAGAGTGAGTATACCTTCAGTAGGCGTGCCTCGACTCCGGTGGAACAGCTCGAGAAGCTCACAACCACTATTCCTACCGCCCAGAAGATCCGAAACCCGAATTCGAACCGACAAAGGCCAAAAGCTAAGGCCACGGAATTTCCCTCGATGATCGGGATGGTCTCGGTTATGCAAAGAATTGTTCGAAGAAGAAGTCCAGGTGCCGACCCGATTGATCTCGGCTCGGTCCAAAAGATGATAGCGGCAATTGAGAAAGGAAAACAAAACAAAGACAGCTTCCCGAGTCATGAGGCTACCAACACGATGCCGCTAAAGAATTGGGAAACTCTCTCGTGCCCGTCCGCGACCAAGGAGGAAATGATCACCAAGCTTGGATTGGTCCCCCGTCCCTTTGTGTTAATCTAGGACAAGTCCTCCCGCCTCTCTTCGTTAAGATCGAGTCTCTAGGGTCGTCCGATGGCCTTACGCCTGAAGACTACGAGTCTGTAGCAAGCACTGTATCCCCTTTCGTTTTCAATGAAATGACGAACCTTTCTGAGTATCCCTTGATTGCCACTTTAACTAATGATGAATTAATTAAAAAAAAATTTAATAATAATTCATTAGATAAAAAAGCAGACACATTAAACGAAAAGAAAATCAAACAACAAAAAAAATCTTTAAGGTGTTGTCCTAAAGAGGAAAATCGAGCCCAAGCTGCCGAAGAGATTTTGACGAGTGTGAATTTGGGAACTGCGGAAGAGCCTAAAGAAACGCAGATTGGCGATTTCTTCGAAGGAATCGAAAAGGATGCTCTGCAAAGTCCTACAAAATCCTCAATTCAAAGAAAGTTGCCCTCTTCATCAAAGAAAACATCATGTGCAGATACGGGTTGCCAGCCGAAATCATCTCAGATAATGGATCCCACTTCGAAGGGGAATGTGAAAATTGCCGGCGGAATTCCGAATAACCCGTCACAAGTCATCTCCCTACAGCCCCAAACCAACGGAGCCGTCGAAGCAAAGAAACAAGACTCGAAAATATCATCCGGAAAATGGCCGTCCAAGGCGTAGATTGGCCCGAGAAGTTACACTTGGCACTCGGGGCTACGTAACATCGCCGAACGGCAACCGGGGAAACACCTTGCCCTCACATACGGAATGGAAGCCGTACTCCCAATCGAGCCGGAAATCCCTCGCTCCGTATACCGCCGGAAAGCCGATCAACGAGGTCGAATGGCTCCGTAGTCGCCATGATGAATTGGCCCTACTAGACGAACGCCGATCAAGGCCATGGAACACATCCGAGCCTACCAAGGAAGAATGGCTAGAGTCTTCGACAAGAAAGTAAAGCATCGGGAAATCCGAGAAGGTGATCTCGTTCTAAAAGAAAAGCCCCCTGGCCGTATCAACCCCTCGGCAAATGGGAGCCCGTATGGGTCGGGCCATATGTAGTCCGTAAGATCTTCTCCTGAGGAGCCATGCAACTTGCGTACCTCGACGGAATCCCTTTGTACACCCAAAAGAATGGTGACAAGCCGCGCAGATACTACGCGTAAAAAAAAAACCAAAAAAAAGAGTGCTAAAAGAGTAATACCCAACTAGGTTAGAAACCCGAGAAGGGCGGCCTAGGTAAAAACAGTGGTTGCACCAAAAAAAAACAAAAAAAAAAAAAAAAAAAAAAAAAAAAAAAAAAAAAAAAAGAGTGCTAAAAGAGTAATACCCAACTAGGTTAGAAACCCGAGAAGGGCGGCCTAGGTAAAAAAACAGGTTGCACCAAAAAAACAAAAAAACAAAAAAAAAAAAAAAAAGAGTTCACCAAAGTTGAACTACGAAGACCCGAGCTCCTCAAAATGAGGGGAACGTAGGCAAATGGAAACGGTTCGGTCTAAAGCACAAATAAAAGCCATACTTTGGCATCAATACAATTGATCGACCATGAAAGCTGTCTCGAAAAACTCTAAAGCAATTCAAATATTCATTACAAGTTAAAAGCTCTTTGATGAGTCTAAGCCCGATTCATTCCTACAACCGGCAACCCGCTAAAAGAAACTAAGATACATAATCAAACTAATGTGTCTCGCCATGACAAGAAAGGGATACTGAAACCTCGTAGTCACTCCAAGCCACTCGCATCGGCCTCTCCCCTTCTTCTTCCCCTCCGAGTCTTTCTTTTCCGAACAGAAAATGTCTGTATTCCTCCTACCAAGCTCCGTATAGGGACAGGTCTATCAAACCAGCCTCTCCGTCAGTGGCCTTAGTAGCCCTAGCGTCATCCCTCATCTCCCGTAACCTAGCCGGTAGCATAGAGCCCTCCTCTCCCGTCTCTCGACGTAAGCCTCATAATCGGCCGCGCCGTCTCCGCTCCCGTCACGAGGGTTGGCCTCGCCTCGGCCCTCCTCCTCTCGTAAATGGGCCAGACCTCCGCACCCACAATGGCCTCACGCCGTCCGAAAATAGCCACCCGAGTCTCTCCTGCATGCCTCTCATACCAATCCAGGTACCAAGTGGTCGTGAACACCGGCTCTGACGCTCGAGAATGACCCGAGGAGGAAAGGCATCATACCTCCATGCTCGGGAAAGAAATGGAAACACCGAGGGATCATCCATGGAAACAGAGCCACCACCCCGGTGGCTATATCATCAAAACCCTCCAAAGGAACTCCGCTTCCAAGCCAAACCGTCTCAGACCAGAGCCGGAATGTAGAAACCGGACCGAGAAAGCCCCTAAGCATAACCACGGGACCCGTCCCAAGCACTCGCGAGTCTCCACCCGCCAATGAGGCACCAACCATCTCGATATCTTCAGCCCGGCGACCCGCCATCCAACGCGCCCACGAGCCCCGATCATCAAAATCTACATCGACACCTCTCCCCGGCAAAAGTCCAAGGCTCGATCATATCGTAGGTTTCCCGAAGAACCCCCAAACGCTCCATCGCCCACAGTGGTCAAGAGGAACGGGCCGCCCCGCGCATATACCGCCGTCCGGTAGCTAATCTGCCGAGAGCATGAAAAGTCTCCCGTAATCAAAGGAACGACATCTCTCGCCTGTGCGACAGCCGAACGACAACATCCAAAGAAAGACCGATGGCGCATCCCAAAGGAATAGACCATGAACAGGTGCCAAACATACAAAGTGCAAAGGCATCCCAATAGGCATCATCCACCAAACCTAGGCCCCTAAATCTGTCGGGAAGACCGGAAATATCGAAATGATCGGGACCGCGGATCATACCTTGCGCTTCCTCCGGAAAGATGAAGGAGGACGCACAATCCGTCAAGAAAAGAAGCTCCTCCGGCAAAGGAACCGCTATCTCTTCCACCTCCTGACCTCCAAGTAAGGCCCGAAATTCTTCGACACGGAACAATCTCGTTGAAGGAAAGGCAAAAGACATGCCTTCTAGTATCCCAAAACGAAGAAGAAGCTCTTAAGAGGTCATAATCCGGAACCAATTCTTTCGAGAGACCACAAGCATCGTATCTTGTACCTTTCTTCAAAGAATGATCTTCTCTCATGCATGATCTCCCTACACCACTCCTTGAACGTTTCAAAGAACAACATTTGCCTTTCTTTGGACAAGTTTGGAGAATTTTTGGCCATTTCCATGGTTTTTCTCTTTCTCCCGAAAATGGCCGTTTGGACTCGGAGGTTCAAGAGGATATTTGAATTTGAAATAAAGCAAGACCAGGTCCGAACCAAAATTAAAGAACAATGTCGATGCACCCCCATCCGCGCGGATGGGATTGCTTTCCCAAAAAAATCTCGCAATGTCAAGCCGCTACGCCAAAAAAGGAATATTCCGTCCCGTTGCTCGAAACTTGTGCAAAACCCTCCCCAAACCCGTCCATATACCAAACACCCTTGCAAAAAAAAAAACCAAGGCTCATGCAACACGGCATTCATATTGCATTGCATTCATAAAATAAAATCCTAAATTATTACATTCCAAAAAAAGAGTGTGCATAAAAAAAAAAAGCAAACATAAATAAAATCCTAAATTATTACATCAAAAAAAATGTGCACAAGCTGTACAAATCTAAATCTCAATCTCAAATCAAAAAAAAAAAAATCAATCGGAGTCTCCAAAGACCCGATGTCTCCCCGCCCCTCTTGCGACTCGGGCCCGCCTCCTCAGAGCCCCGAAAATCTCGGGCTCGTAATCGTCCTCGTCTCCGTAAAGAGGCTCATCAGACCAACCGGCACGCTCCGATAGGGCAAGCCGAGATCTCGCGAAAAATCGTACCCGAAGGTGAAGGCGTCGGACTCCCCGCACGTACGAAGACGACCCGCCATGCCGCCATACGTGTCCCCGCCCGTGTGGATCCCCGAGAATGACGTGATCCGAAGGCAACACCGCGCGGATCAAGGAGAGGAGACAAAGGAGTCTCTCAAGAAGTCTCGAGCGAATAGGGGAAGCCTCCCGTCCGATGTGCGCCGCCGTGGTCGCCTCGCTCTAGCCTCGAGGAGCCCCGCAAGCGACCATCCTCCCGATGAATCTCTTGGCCCCGATCACTTGCTTCGTCGCCTTCTCGACGACCACCTCCGAAAACCGCACAAAAGCAAAAGCGTCAAAAAAAAAAAAGTGATGCTAAAGATGATGAAACAAAAGAAAGAAAAGAAGGGGAAAAGGTGAAGCCATACCTTCATACTCCTGACGAGGCCGGAAAGCTCGTGGAAGTCGCCGGGCCGAGGGATCTCGCACCCTCAATCGGACCCCATCCTCGATATAGGAAAAATCCGTCCGAGGGTACCGCGGATCCCAAGCCCCTCCCTATCCAAAACCCGAGGCATCCTCGCCTCCTCAAGACGAATGTCGCATACGGCTCAATCGCCACGAAGTCCGAGAAGTGCCGGCTCGCTTCGTAATCATCCTGTGTCACGGACCGATCGCCGGGTGCATCATATCGGCGGAGGCTCCACCGGTGTCCTCAAAGGCGAGTTCACGCTATGCCGGCGCGTCACCCTCTCTCCTGCATAATAGGCATCGCAGTCGACCCTCAAAATCCTCCGCCGCACCGTCCGCATCTCGCCGCCTTCACCAAGCGCTTACCTCAAAGCGATCCTGTGGGAAGAATATCATCCCCTCATCCGTCTCGGCCTCCGTCAAAGGAAGGCAATCCGCGTACCTGAGAGTCGTACGCCCCGGAGCTTATCTTCTCCCGGCATGCTTGGACCAAGACCGCATGGCCGGATACGCCCGACGTACTCCGCCGCCGCCGCCACACCGTGACGTGGAAAAACTCCAACGCCCATACCGCGAAAGGTAAAAATCCAATCAATCCAAAGGCAAAAGAAAAGTGCGTGCTCAAAAAAAAGAGAGGGAAAGCAAAAAGAGAGCTTATACCTCCAGTGGCAAACTCAAAGCAAGATAAGGAGCTCACAGCCTTCCTGGCCGTACCTATCAAGAGCAAAATAAAGCTCGCCACCCGGCCTCTCCCCACGAGACATCTCCGCCGTCTCCATGTCCTCCAAGGACCTCAACAAGGCAAAGACCGCCGTCCTCAAGCATGTCCAAAGAGCGTGCTCGAGAAAGCAAACCACAAGAAGGCCCTAGCAACTGACGGCGCCTATCCTCTCCTCCCCACCTCATAACTCGCTATGGTCTCCACGATCTTGCCGTAGACCACGGCATACTCCATCCCCATCCCCTTTTGGGAATAGGGAAAATCCCGTAAGAGCTCGCAGACGCATCGCCGTAGCCATCTCGCCACTCAATGCCGCGTCCATTAAAGGACAGCCCGTGATCGCAAAGATAGTCGGAGGGCGTAACCGTAGCCTCGCCCCGTAAGAAGTGGAAGGTGTGGGTCGCGCCCCACCAATGCCGCGCTGCAGCAAACATCAAGCCCTTGCTCTTAGGGAACTTGACCAGTCCCCCTCAAGCACTCGACGAACTCCCAAAGCCCCGTCTCGACAACAACTGTCTCTGACTCGGCAAAGCTCCTCGGCCCGCATCCGGAAGCCGGTCCCACAAGTCAATCACAGACTCCACCGATCCTCGAGTCTTCATCTTGTTCAGCTGCTCCGTCACAAAACGGTTTCCGCCCTGTAATAAAAAAAAAAAGAGAAAGAGAAAATGTCAAAAAGATTGCATTTGCATTTACATTAAAAAAAAAAAAGAAATTTCGACAAAGATAACAAAGATACAATGAGCATAGCCCCATTTTTCTCGCATGAAAGAAAACAATTTTCAAAGCAAGTCCCAATGCATTCATCAAAAAAAAAAAAAAAGATGCATTCCTACTAAGTAAAAACTCCGTCCCATTTTCATAAAATAACATGCATCATCTCAAAAAAATTTGCATACATGCATATCATCCATCTTACATGCAACGGGAGGAAAAATCCGTCCCACTTTTCAAAAAAAAAAATCCTAAACATACATACATCTCATATTGGCAAAATGCCCATTCTTTCCAAACAAAATGCATGCATTGCATCATTCATCAATATCAATATTCAATTTCAAAAAAATCATCATTCATCAATATCAATCTTCAATTTCAAAAAAAAAAAAAAAAAAATCATCATCATCAACATGCAATATTCAATTTCAAAAAAATCAATCACAATTCTTCGAATTTTCACATGCAATTTTCGAATTAAAAAAAATGGCAAAAATGCCAATTCTTTTTCCCAAGCAAAATGCACATTTTGGGTTACTCATATACTCATTACAACATGCAAAGCATCAAAATCAAGATTCAAAGCCAAGAACATCAATCATTCGAATTTTCAAAAAAAAAAAATTCAAAAATCACCCAAAATTCAAATTTCAAACAAGAAATCAACAAAGGGATCAAAGGGTTTCAAAGTATACCGTTCGAGATTCGAATCCGAAGCCCAATGTTGCCAAGCATCGGTAATGCTCCTCCGCAACCGATTGCGAAAGATTGTAATGCCTCCTCATCCGGACGAGCTCCAATCGCCTCTCCGCTACCGGGCCACGTCCTTGACCTTGAAAAGCGCCTTCCCCGTGTTCCATTGCTCGAAAATCGAAGAAAATCGGAAGATTTTTGAAGCTTCTAAGGCCAACAATGGCGGATTCGAACCTCTCTCTCTCTCTCGTAATTTTTGAAAACCGAATGGGGAAGAGAAGGGCGTCGTCCCTAATTAATACCCCGACTTTCCTCTATCCGCGGACAGATTGCAAGGGTCAAATGACCCTTTTGCCCCTTAAAATTTCAGACTCTCGCAATTCACCCCAACTTGACAGAGTTAACCAAAGATAACCAAAGTCGCCCTCTTCTCAAGAAAGATCATCCCCCTCTAGCCAAACGTAAGACCGAGTGCCCCGAGAAAGATAACGGATCCCGTATCTTTCATCAAAATCTCCCCCGACAGTAAAACGTAAGACCGAGTGCCCCGAGAAAGATAACGAGATCCCGTATCTTTCATCAAAATTACCCCCGGCAGTCAAACGTAAGACCGAGTGCCCCGAGAAAGATAACGAGATCCCGTATCTTTCATCAAAATCCTTCGGTAGTCAAACATAAGACCGAGTGCCCCGAGAAAGATAACGAGATCCCGTATCTTTCATCAAAATTACCCCCTAGCCAAACGTAAGACCGAGTGCCCCGAGAAAGATAACGAGATCCCGTATCTTTCATCAAAATTACCCCCAAATAAACGTAAGACCGAGTGCCCCGAGAAAGATAACGAGATCCCGTATCTTTCATCAAAATTATCCCCTAGCCAAACGTAAGACCGAGTGCCCCGAGAAAGATAACGAGATCCCGTATCTTTCATCAAAATTACCCCTAGCCAAACGTAAGACCGAGTGCCCCGAGAAAGATAACGAGATCCCGTATCTTTCATCAAAATCATCCCCCGGCAGTCAAACGTAAGACCGAGTGCCCCGAGAAAGATAACGAGATCCCGTATCTTTCATCAAAATCTTCCCCGGCAGTCAAACGTAAGACCGAGTGCCCCGAGAAAGATAACGAGATCCCGTATCTTTCATCAAAATTACCCCCGGCAGTCAAACGTAAGACCGAGTGCCCCGAGAAAGATAACGAGATCCCGTATCTTTCATCAAAATTATCCCCCTAGCCAAACGTAAGACCGAGTGCCCCGAGAAAGATAACGAGATCCCGTATCTTTCATCAAAATCTTCCCTGCTAGCCAAACGTAAGACCGAGTGCCCCGAGAAAGATAACGGATCCCGTATCTTTCATCAAAATCTTCCCTAGCTCAAACGTAAGACCGAGTGCCCCGAGAAAGATAACGAGATCCCGTATCTTTCATCAAAATCTTCCTAGCCAAACGTAAGACCGATTTCCTCGAGAAAGATAACGAGATCCCGTATCTTTCATCAAAATCTTCCCGCAGCCAAACGTAAGACCGAGTGCCCCGAGAAAGATAACGGATCCCGTATCTTTCATCAAAATTACCCCTAGCCAAACGTAAGACCGAGTGCCCCGAGAAAGATAACGAATCCCGTATCTTTCATCAAAATCATCTCCGGCAGTCAAACGTAAGACCGATCTCCCTGAGAAAGATAACGAGATCCCGTATCTTTCATCAAAATCAAACTAGCCAAACGTAAGACCGATTTCCTGCACGAATACGTCCGATTTTCCTCAAAGAAAGGCTAACGAAATCCCCAAAGAAAGTTAACGGAATCCCAAAAGCCAACGGAATCTCGAGTAGTACTCGAACTACGAAAGGGCTTGATTCCCACTAGGGATACGTAGGTAGCCTATCATTAGGTCCAGCCTCGACCAAAACGGTCACCCTCTCCTTCGGCAGCAGACGAAGGCCACTGAAAGGCCATTTCAAATTAAGGTCCGAGGCACCTAAAAGCCATCATCATCAAGGTCCGAGGCGCCTAAAAGCCATCTTCAAGGTTCGAGGCACCTAAAACGCCATCTCCAAGGTTCGAGGCACCTAAAACGCCATCTCCAAGGTTCGAGGCACCTAAAACGCCATCTCCAAGGTTTGAGGCACCTAAGACGCTGTCACTAGGAAAGCAATAAATCGCAATCATCCCCAAACAGAGCGGATACCCGTCGACCGAAAATGGTCATTCCTATCCCGCAGAGCGGATAGCCATCGACCGAAAATGGTCATCTCTTATCCCCAAGCAGAGTTTCTTTCCAAAGAACCGACCGCGTAACTCGCTCATCGTGTTCGAGGCACCTAAAACGCCATCATCTCCGTGGTCAAAGACCCGAACTACGATCGGCTTGATTCCCATTCGGGATACGTAGGTAGCCTATCGCTAGGTTCACCCACCCGATCACTCGATCATCCCGCCAAATATGGAGCCTTACTCTTATCGACGACCCCGCTTCCTTCGAAGCGCCGTCGCCGAGGGCTACCGTAAGTGCTCCAATTTGAGCTTGTTAGAATTTTCGTTAGAAAATTAACGAAAGTTATAACATTTCTAACAATTCCTAACAATCCTAACATTTCCTAACAAAGTGAGGGTAAATGGGCATTGTTATTTAAGGTTAAACCTTAAAAAGAATCTTAAAAAGCAAAACAAAAGAATAAAACCAAATATAGCAATGGCCGGAAACAAAAAACTCGGCCGTTAATTTGAATTTTGAAAAGAAATATTCTTCTTGTCCAAAGCCGGAGCCGCATTTAATGAACAAGGCACGCCGATCGATCCATCCGCGCGGACATCTTTGCATCTTCGGGAGGGCTATAAATTGAGCCCTCCAACCACAAAAATAAGGAGGAAGAACACATTTTGCACCGAACCTCTGGCGAAATATAGAGAGAAAACGGTGAGAATTCTTCAAGAATTGTCACCATTTTCTCTCCAATCTTTCCCAACTCATACTCATCCACTCACTCTCATATTAAAGCCCTAAACACTCATACACTCAAGCCAAACACTCAAGAACACAAGGAAGATTGGTAAACCCTCCTCTTCCTAACCCTAAATCTCATCCATGCATGCATCTTCAAACTACAAAATGTAGTTCTTTCATCTTCTTGCTCTAGATCTAAGAAGATCACCATGGAAGACCATCTCCATGGATGATCTTCTACAAAGATCAACATTATTTTCAAGTTCTCTTACTTTCTTGCAAAGAAAACTCATTTTCAAAACCCTAAAAACCATTTTCAAGCATAAAATCTCATTTTCAAAGGATAAAAATCCCCTTCCCAAGCAAATGAAATGCTTAGTCCTAATGTACCCCAAGGATGGTTTGGTATAGTTGATTCACCACTAAAATGTCTAGTGATCACTAACCAAAACATAGGGAAATGGGGACAAGCATGGATGCAAAACCCCCTTTAAAATCATATTCTCCTTCTTGAGAAGTTGCTGTCCAGTAGCAATTTTCTCAGACCTCAGTCCATGGTCTTAATTTTTTGACACAGATTAACTTGGAATTTGGTGTTGACTACAAATCACTTTTTGTATCCAACATCCAGAGCTTTCCAGAAATATTTTTACTTTATTTTTTGGGTGAGTAAAACTCCTCTTTTCAAATTTTCTTTCAGAGGCTAGTTCATCAGCTTCTGGGAATCCAGATCTCATATCTGAGGTTTCTAGAAGGTTTTGACCCCTCAAATCTTCTCCAAAATGGAAAATTCCTTCATACAAACTTTATTTAAGGTGTCTAGAACAACTTTAATTCTCTGAGTTTATCCAGATTATGAAGTTTTAAGACCCTTGAATCCCTTTCAAAATCAAAGGTCCACTGCCTTTTTCATTCTGGCAGAAATGGCTCTCAACTTCAAAAGGTCTTTTGAGTACCAAATCTCAACCCAAAAATCTTCCAAAAAATCATGGGATCAGTTTAAAGTCTTAAAAAGATATCCCAAGTTTTACTTTTCTGAGTTTCAACTTATTTTGGCCAAAACACACACACACACACACACAAATGATTTTCAGCTTGGAAGACTCGTTTTACGAGGCGCGTCGGGTGCACACTAACGTCCTTCCCGACGCGTAACATGACCTCCGAACCTAAATCTCTGATCTCGGGCTTTTTTCAAAGTTTTGGCCCTCAAAATTAAAATGGCGTGGCGACTCCGTTTTCGTTGATTTTTTCAAACACAAAAATGGGAAAATTTTCGGATACACATATCATCACAAAGGCACGCTCTTCTTCTTCTGGCCTCGTCCAGAAGTGGAGGCTCCGACATGACTCTTGCCGCGGGCAGCAGCCTCCTCCTCCGGGCCCTCAGCAAAGGCATTGACTATCTAAACTGCCCGCTGAATTGTGCCCGCCGCCATGCAATCTGCATTCTCGTGGTCATCTACCGGACAAAAACATCCGTTTCTTGGCTTCCCACAAACGGGGTGGGACCCAATTTCCCCAGTCACACCTGATCGAGAAATATTTAAAAGCCTCTAAGGATAACCAATCTAAGAGGTGGCCACCGTCCTATAGATTCCACCCGATTTCCTTCAAACGGCGAAGGTATCAGGAGTGGTGCCATTACCCAACTCTAAGGGGCGCTCCATCCTATAAGTCATCCTAGAAACAGAAGGAGCAAAGAGATGAAGAGAAATATGAAAATAAAAATCACTTACGGAAAAGGACCGAAGGAAGAAATCTCTTAGGAAAGCTGAGCAAATATTTTCTCTCACTAAAGGTATTTTCAAGCAATGAAGATGAAAAAAGAGAATGAAGGGGGAGGGGTTTAATATTTATAGGCCTACATATACGGGTCGACCCGTATTAATTAGCCCACAAACCGCCTCTCTCGAATCATGAACTGGCGCAAAGGATTAAATTTTGAATTATTGTCGGTCGGCATTTATGGCGCCCCTTGATATTCGGGACACATCATTTTCGTACCTGGCATACGTTCGTGCTTCAACAGTCAAGGGGCCCACCCAATATTAACCGGGAAGCAGCCCAAAAGCTTCTACCAGCTTCTACCAAATTCCCCTCACGTGCTCCTCACATGTGCCATACGCAAGGGAGTCTAAGCAACGACCAGCGAAAAAACACAACACTTGTGACCGCGTAAGCGATCTGACCGAAGACCGAGCTTAGCATATGTAGCTCCTCGCTCAGACCATAAATGAGTCCTCGCTCAAATCTAGGGGCCACTGATGAGCCCAGATCTATCGGACCGGGCCCAAAGCTCGATCTGGTCCAAAGGCCATATGACGTGGCATATCCTAGACCGCCAGAGTCAAGACCGCGATCTCCTAAAGACCGCCAGAGTCAAGACCGCAGACAGCTAGAGCGCTAGAATCAAGACCGCGATCTCATAAGACCATCCGGGTCAAGACCGCGGGCAGCTAGACCGTCACCAAGATGATCGTGCCAACTGTGACCGCGATCGCCATGCCCGTGCCAACCATGTTGACTGCGCCTAATAAATATTGACTGCGGTCTCATATCAGACTCCCAGTTATTTCACCAGACTCCTGGTTAAAACCAAAGCTAGTCAGACGAAAGCCTGTACCTACGCTGACACCAATAAGCCAACTTATACCCATCGCATTAAATGGTAGCTCAGGTGCTGTGATGATGTGTGATGTATCGAAAATTTTCCCATTTTTGTTTGAAAAAATCAACGAAACGGAGTCGCCACGACATTTTAATTTTGAGGGCCAAAACTTTGAAAAAAGCCCGAGATCAGAGATTTAGGTTCGGAGGTCATGTTACACGCCGGGAAGGACGTTAGTGTGCACCCGGAATGCCTCGTAAAACGAGTCTTCCAAGCTGAAAATCATTTGTGTGTGTGTGTGTGTGTGTGTTTTGGCCAAAATACTTTGAAACTCAGAAAAGTAAAAATAGGGATATCTTTTCAAGACTTTAAACTGATTCCATGATTTTTTGGAAGATTTTTGGATTGAGATTTGGTACTCAAAAGACCTTTTGAAGTTGAGAGCCATTTCTGCCAGAATGAAAAAGGCAGTGGACCTTTGATTTTGAAAGGGATTCAAGGGTCTTAAAACTTCATAATCTGGATAAACTCAGAGAATGAAAGTTGTTTTAGACGCCTTAAATAAGATTTGTGCGAAGGAATTTTCCATTTTGGAGAAGATTTGAGGGGTCAAAACCTTCTGGAAACCTCAGATATGAGATCTGGATTCCCAGAAGCTGATGAACTAGCCTCTGAAAGAAAATTTGAAAAGAGGAGTTTTACTCACCCAAAAAATAAAGTAAAAATATTTATGGAAATATCTGGATGTTGGCTACAAAAAGTGTTTTGTAGTCAACACCAAATTCCACATTTATCTGTGTCCAAAAATTAAGATAATGGACTGAGGTCTGGAAAAATTGCTACTGGACAGCAACTTCCCAAGAGAGAAAATATGATTTTAAGGGGGGTTTTGCATCCATGCTTGTCCCCATTTCCCTAGGTTTTGGTTAGTGATCACTAGACATTTTAGTGGTGAATCAACTATACCAAACCATCCTTGGGGTACATTAGGACTAAGCATTTCATTTGCTTGGGGAGGGGGATTTTACCCTTTGAAAATGAGATTTGATGTATGAAAATGGTTTTTAGGGTTTTGAAAATGAGTTTTCTTTGCAAGAAAGTAAGAGAACTTGAAAATGATGTTGATCTTTGTAGAAGATCATCCATGGAGATGGTCTTCCATGGTGATCTTCTTAGATCTAGAGCAAGAAGATGAAGGAACTACATTTTGTAGTTTGCAAATGCATGCATGGTTGGAGTTTAGGGTAAGGAGAAGGAGGGTTTACCAATCTTCCTTGTGTTCTTGAGTTTTTGGCTTGAGTGTATGAGTGTTTAGGGCTTGAATATGAGAGTGAATGGATGAGTGTGAGTTGGGAAAGATTGGAGAGAAAATGGTGACAATTCTTGAAGAATTCTCACTGTTTTCTCTCTATATTTCGCCAGAGGTTCGGTGCAATTGGTGTTTTTCCTCCTTATTTTTGTATTGGAGGGCTCAATTTATAGCCCTCCTGAAATGACAAACTCATCGCGCGGACAAGTCCCTTCGGCGTGCCTTTGTTCATTAAATGCGGCTCCGGCTTTGGACAAGAGGAATATTTCTTTTTGAAATTCAAATTAAACAGCCAGTTTATGTTTCCAGCATTTCTATTTGTGGTTTTATTCCTTTTGTTTTACTTTTTGAGATTCCTTTTGAGGTTTAACCTTAAATAACAATGCCCATTTTACCCTCACTTTGTTAAAAATGTTAGGATTGTTAGGAATTGTTAAAAATGTTATAACTTTCGTTAATTTTCTAACGAAAATTCTAACAAGCTCAAATTGGAGCACTTACAGTAGCCCCTCGGCGACGGCGCTTTCGAAGGAAGCGGGGTCGTCGATAAGAGTAAGGCTCCATATTTGGCAGGATGATCGAGTGATCGGGTGGCTGAACCTAGCGATAGGCTACCTACGTATCCCGAATGGGAATCAAGCCAGTCGTAGTTCGGGTCTTTGACCCTGGAGATGATGGCGTTTTAGGTGCCTCGAAACTGATGAGCGAGGTCTACAGGCGTTCTTTGGAAAGAAACTCTGCTTGGGGATAAGAGATGACCATTTTCGGTCTGATGGGTATCCGCTCATTTGAGGATAGGGATGACCATTTTCGGTCTCTGCTGGGGATGATTGCGATTTATCGCTTTCTAGTGATAGCGTCTTAGGTGCCTCGAACCTTGAAGATGGCATTTTAGGTGCCTCGAACCTTGGAGATGGCGTTTTAGGTGCCTCGAACCTTGGAGATGGCGTTTTAGGTGCCTCAAACCTTGATGATGGCGTTTTAGGTGCCTCGAACCTTGATTTGAAATGGCCTTTCGGTGGACTTCGTCTGCTGCCGAAGGAGAGGGTGACCGTTTTGGTCGGGGGGCTGGACCTAATGATAGGCTACCTACGTATCCCTAGTGGGAATCAAGCCCTTTCGTAGTTCGAGTTCTACTCGAGATTTCGTTGGCTTTTAGGATTCCGTTAACTTTCTTTGGGGATTTCGTTAGCCTTTCTTTGAGGGAAAATCATACGTATTCGTGCAGGAAATCGGTCTTACGTTTGACTGAGTTGGATGATTTTGGTGAAAGATACGGGATCTCGTTATCTTTCTCGAGGAAATCGGTCTTACGTTTGGGCTTGGAAGATTTTGATGAAAGATACGGGATCTCGTTATCTTTCTCAAGGGCACTCTGGTCTTACGTTTGATTTCGGAAGATTTTGATGAAAGATACGGGATCTCGTTATCTTTCTCGGGGCACTCGGTCTTACGTTTCTTTGCTTAGGGATGATTTTGATGAAAGATACGGGATCCGTTATCTTTCTCGGGGCACTCGGTCTTACGTTTCTTGCTGGGAATGATTTTGATGAAAGATACGGGATCCGTTATCTTTCTCGGGACACTCGGTCTTACGTTTGACTGCGGAAGACTTTGATGAAAGATACGGGATCCGTTATCTTTCTCGGGGCACTCGGTCTTACGTTTCTTTGCCGGAAGGATTTTGATGAAGATACGGGATCCGTTATCTTTCTCAGGAGATCGGTCTTACGTTTGATGTAGGGAAGATTTTGATGAAAGATACGGGATCTCGTTATCTTTCTCGGGGCACTCGGTCTTACGTTTTACTGCCGGAGGATTTTGATGAAAGATACGGGATCTCGTTATCTTTCTCGGGGCACTCGGTCTTGCCGGGAATGATTTTGATGAAAGATACGGGATCCGTTATCTTTCTCGGGGCACTCGATCTTACGTTTGGACTGCGGATGATTTTGATGAAAGATACGAGATCCGTTATCTTTCTCGGGGCACTCGGTCTTACGTTTTTCGCCGGATGATTTTGATGAAAGATACGGGATCCGTTATCTTTCTCGGGCACTCGGTCTTACGTTTTCTTGCTTAGGGATGATTTTGATGAAAGATACGGGATCTCGTTATCTTTCTCGAGGAATCGGACTTACGTTTGATTGCCGGGGTGATTTTGATGAAAGATACGGGATCCGTTATCTTTCTCGAGGCACTCGGTCTTACGTTTGGCTAACGGGAAGATTTTGATGAAAGATACGGGATCCGTTATCTTTCTCGGGGCACTCGGTCTTACGTTTTACTGCCGAGAATGATTTTCTTGACAAGGGGTTGACTTTGGTTATCTTTGGTTAACTCTGTCAAATTGGGGACTGAATTGCAGAGTCCTGGAATTTTAAGGGGCAAAAGGGTCATTTTGACCCTTGCAATCCTGTCCGCGCGGAGAGGGTTTGAAAACCAGGGGGTATTAATGAGGGGCCAACGCCCTTCTCCTTCCCCATTCAGTTTTTGAAAACAGACGAGAGAGAGGGAGAAAAAACCGAGGAGAAACCATTGTTGGCCAAGAAAAGCTTCAAAATTCCTCCGATTTCTTCGATTTTTTGAGCAATGGAACACGGGGAAGGCGCTTTTCAAGGCCAAGGACGTGGCCCGGTGGCGGAGAGACGATTGGAGCTCGTCCGGATGAGGAGGCATTACAATCTTTCGCAATCGATTGCGGAGGAGCCCTACCCCGATGCTTGGCAACATTGGGCTTCGGATCCGCATCTCCGAACGGTATACTTCGAATCTTTTTGATCCTCTTGTCGATTTCTTGATTGAAATTGAATTTTGAAATTTTTTTTTTTGAAAAAATTTCGAAAATGACCATGTTCTTGGCCTTGGATTTTGGTTTCGATGCTTTGCATGAGTATATGGGTAACTCAAAATGTGCATTTTGCTTGAGAAAAGAATTGGCATTTTTGCCATTATTATTATTATTTTTTTTTTATCCGAAAATTGTGAATGATGATGATTTTTTATTTTTTTTGAAAATTGAATATTGATCTTGATGAATTTGTGGGTATCCCAAAATGTGCATTTTGCTTGGGAAAAGAATTGGCATTTTCGCCACATTTTTTTTTTTTGAAATATTGTGATGATGCAATGCATGCACTTTGTTTTTGAAAGAATGGGCTTTTTTGCCAACATGAGACGTATGTATGTTTAGGATTTTTTTTTTGAAAAGTGGAACGGATTTTTCCTCCCGTTGCATGTAAGATGGATGATATGCATGTATGCATTCTTTTTCTTTGAGATGATGGATGGTATGTATGTATGCATTTTTTTTTGAAAATGGGACGAAGTTTTTATTTCCGTCGACTCTTTGTATGGATGTATGAATGAATGGGACTTGCCGGAAACTGTTTTCTTTTATGCGAGAAAAATTTGTGTCTCTGCATGCCGTTATCTTTGTCGAAATTTTTTTTTTTAATGCATGTGTATGCTCTTTTTTTTTTCTTTGTGCAAATGCAATTTTTTTTTTTGACATTTTCTCTTTTTTTTTTATTGCAGGGTGGAAACAACTACGTTACGGAGCAGCTGAACAAGATGAAGACTCGAGGATCGGTGGAGTCCGTGGTTGACTTGTGGGATCGGCTTCCGGATGCGGGCCGAGGAGCTTTGCCGAGTCCGAGACAGATTGTTGTCGAGACGGGGCTTTGGGAGTTCGTCGAGTGCTTGAGGGGGCTGGTCAAGTTCCCTAAGAGCAAGGGCTTGATGTTTGCTCGGCGCGGCATTGGTGGGACGCGACCCACACCTTTCACTTCTTACGGGGCGAGGCTACGGTTACGCCCTCCGATTATGCTTGCGATCACGGGTTTGTCCTTTAATGGGACGCAAAGATTGAAGTGGCGGGACTCCGCCATAGCGATGCCGATCTGTGCTCTTCTGGGATTTTCCCCTATTCCCAAAAAGGGGATGGGGATGGAGTATGCCGTGGTCTACGGTAAGATTGTGGAGACCATAGCGAGCTACGAGGCTGGGGAGGAGAGGATAGGCGCTGAGCAGATCGCTAGGGCCTTCTTGTGGTTTGCTTTCTCGAGCACCCTCTTTGGACATGCTGAGGGGACGGCAGTCTTTGCCTTGCTGAGATCCTTGGAGGACATGGAGACGGTCGGAGATGTCTCGTGGGGAGAGGCCGGGCTGGCAGAGCTTTACTTTGCTCTTGATAGGTACAGCCGGAAGGCTGTGAGCTCCTTGTACTGCTTTGAGTTTGCCCTGGAGGTATAAGCTCTCTTTTTGCTTTCCCCTCCTTCTCTTTTTTTTTTTGAGCACACACTTTTCTTTTGCACTGGATTGATTTGATTTTTACCTTTCGCAGGTATGGGCGTTGGAGTTTTTTCACGTCACGATGTGGCGGCAGCCGGCGGAGTACGTCGGGGCGTATCCGGCCATGCAGTCTTGGTCCAAGCATGCCCGGGAGAAGATAAGCTCCAGGGGGCGTACGACTCTCAGGTACGCGGATTGCCTTCCTTTGACGGAGGCCGAGACAGATGAGGGGATGATATTTTTCCCTTGGGATCGCTTCGAGGTGGCGCACCGAAGGGCGCCGAGATTTGGGCTGTGCGGCGGAGGATTACGAGAGGTCCGACTTGCGACGCATATTATGCAGGAGAGAGGGTGACGCGCCAAAGGCATGGCGTGAATTCTCCTTTGAGGACACCGGTGGAGCCTCCCGCCGATATGAGGCACTCGAGCGATCGGTCCGTGACTGGGATGATTACCGAGCCGGCCAGCACTTCTCGGATTTCGTGGCGATTGAGCCATATGCGACATTCGTCTTGAGGAGGCTGAGGATGCCTCAGGTCCTAGATAGAGAGGGGCTTGGGATCCCGCGGTACCCTCGGACGGATTTTTCCTATATCCAGGATGGGGTCCGATTGAGGGTGCAGATCCCTCAGCCCGAGCGGCTTCCACGAGCTTTCCGGCCTCGTCCGGGTATGAAGGTATGGCCTTTTACGCTTCTGCCTCTTCCCTCTCTTTTTTTTTTGCAAGAAAGTAAGAGAACTTGAAAATGATGTTGATCTTTGTAGAAGATCATCCATGGAGATGATCTTCCATGGTGATCTTCTTAGATCTAGAGCAAGAAGATGAAGGAACTACATTTTGTAGTTTGCAAATGCATGCATGGTTGGAGTTTAGGGTAAGGAGAAGGAGGGTTTACCAATCTTCCTTGTGTTCTTGAGTTTTTGGCTTGAGTGTATGAGTGTTTAGGGCTTGAATATGAGAGTGAATGGATGAGTGTGAGTTGGGAAAGATTGGAGAGAAAAAGGTGACAATTCTTGAAGAATTCTCACTGTTTTCTCTTTATATTTCGCCAGAGGTTCGGTGCAATTGGTGTTTTTCCTCCTTATTTTTGTGACTGGAGGGCTCAATTTGTAGCCCTCCTGAAATGACAAACTCATCCGCGCGGACAAGTCCCTTCAGCGTGCACTGTTCATTAAATGCAGCTCCAGCTTTGGACAAGAGGAATATTTCTTTTTGAAATTCAAATTAAATGGCCGATTTATGTTTCCAGCATTTCTATTTGTGGTTTTATTCCTTTTGTTTTACTTTTTGAGATTCCTTTTGAGGTTTAACCTTAAATAACAATGCCCATTTTACCCTCACTTTGTTAAAAATGTTAGGATTGTTAGGACTTGTTAGAAATGTTATAACTTTCGTTAATTTTCTAACGAAAATTCTAACAAGCTCAAATTGGAGCACTTACAGTAGCCCCTCGGCGACGGCGCTTTCGAAGGAAGCGGGGTCGTCGATAAGAGTAAGGCTCCATATTTGGCGGGATGATCGAGTGATCGGGTGGCTGAACCTAGCGATAGGCTACCTACGTATCCCGAATGGGAATCAAGCCAGTCGTAGTTCGGGTCTTTGACACTGGAGATGATGGCGTTTTAGGTGCCTCGAACCTCGATGAGCGAGTTCTACGGTCGTTTCTTTGGAAAGAAACTCTGCTGGGGATAAGAGATGACCATTTTCGGTCTGATGGTTATCCGCTCGGCTGGGGATAGGAATGACCATTTTCGGTCTCTGCTGGGGATGATTGCGATTTATCGCTTTCCTAGTGATAGCGTCTTAGGTGCCTTAAACCTTGGAGATGGCGTTTTAAGTGCCTCGAACCTTGGAGATGGGGTTTTAGGTGCCTCGAACCTTGGAGATGGCGTTTTAGGTGCCTCGAACCTTGATGATGGCGTTTTAGGTGCCTCGAACCTTGATGATGGCGTTTTAGGTGCCTCGAACCTTGATGATGATGGCTTTTTAGGTGCCTCGGACCTTAATTTGAAATGGCCTTTCGGTGGACTTCGTGTGCTGCCGAAGGAGAGGGTGACCGTTTTGGTCGGGGGGCTGGACCTAATGATAGGCTACCTACGTATCCCTAGTGGGAATCAAACCCTTTCGTAGTTCGAGTCTTACTCGAGATTTCGTTGGCTTTTGGGATTCCGTTAACTTTGTTGGGGATTTCGTTAGCCTTTGCTGGGAAAATCAGACATATTCGTCTGGGAAATTGGTCTTACGTTTGACTGCCGGGGAAGATTTTGATGAAAGATACGGGATCTCGTTATCTTTCTCGAGGAAATCGGTCTTACGTTTGACTGCCGGGGAATGATTTTGATGAAAGATATGGGATCTCGTTATCTTTCTCGAGGAAATCGGTCTTACGTTTGACTGCCGGGAAGGATTTTGATGAAAGATACGGGATCTCGTTATCTTTCTCGGGCACTCGGTCTTACGTTTTTACCGCCGGAAAGATTTTGATGAAAGATACGGATCTCAAGTTATCTTTCTCGAGGAAATCGGTCTTACGTTTGACTGCCGGGGAATGATTTTGATGAAAGATACGGGATCTCGTTATCTTTCTCGAGGAAATCGGTCTTACGTTTGACTGCCGGGAATGATTTTGATGAAAGATACGGGATCCGTTATCTTTCTCGGGGAGATCGGTCTTACGTTTTACTGCCGGGAAGATTTTGATGAAAGATACGGGATCCGTTATCTTTCTCGGGGCACTCGGTCTTACGTTTGACTGCCGGGAAGACTTTGATGAAAGATACGGGATCCGTTATCTTTCTCGGGGCACTCGGTCTTACGTTTTACTGCCGGGAAGACTTTGATGAAAGATACGGGATCCGTTATCTTTCTCGGGGCACTCGGTCTTACGTTTTACTGCCGGGAAGATTTTGATGAAAGATACGGGATCCGTTATCTTTCTCGGGGCACTCGGTCTTACGTTTGACTGCCGGGGAAGATTTTGATGAAAGATACGGGATCTCGTTATCTTTCTCGGGGCACTCGGGTTTGACTCTTACGTTTATATTTTGATGAAAGATACCTGATCCGTTATCTTTCTCGATCCGTTATCTTTCTCGGGGCACTCGGTCTTACGTTTGACTACCGAAGACTTTGATGAA